>JAJKFI010000015.1:3714273-3750573 GCA_029204185.1 Lerista edwardsae
TCGAATCCAGTTGAGAGGGCTTTCGTTTGAATTCTTTTGATTTGATATGGTAAGTGCGCTGGTAAGGAACTGGACTAAACATATAGCGTGCACCGTATCCAATCCCCAAATTGGTCAACAAGCCAGTTATTTTGCGGCAGCTATACTGCTGGCACAGGCCTGAGTTGAACCACAGCCATGATTAGGGCCATGGTTAGGGCTTTCCCTGGTGCAAGGGAACAAATGCACCCTCACCCTGAGACATTCTACCTACTAAACTCCCCCACGGGATCCAGCATAGCCCTTGCCAGGCTACAGAGCAATTTAGGTAGGATTGGAGTGTTATAGAATCAGAACTTCCCACCACATCTACAGCAGTGGCACCTCATCTCCTTGCCAACCACAACATGAGATGCAAATAGTCCACGTGTACACACTAATTTTTCCTTTCCTAATTTTGCTCCTTCCCTTAAAGAAAAAACAACCCAGAGGTAGGAGCAGTATATGAACAATTGAGCTTATTTGCGCACTATCTGGGGTAACTTTTCTACCGTTGTTGTGTCATGTGCCTGGTGGTTAGGAGGTACACATGCCCACCATGTGAAGAGGTGGACATGTGTACCTCCTAACTTGCTAGTTTGCACCAGGAATGAACCAGGCCTCAGACAACTCTGGTTATTAATCCAGAACAGTCCCAGTAAGAGCTGCGAAGGGTAAGGCGATCATCATTATATCCCTAATGCGGTCATATTGTCTAACTACATGTTGTGAAATGCTGCTGGGCAAACAAAGAACAATTGGTGGGGGGAAAATGCCACCCACCTACCTTTTCAAAGCTACGTAGAAAACAGGTTTGAATGTCAAAGTGAGTTCAAAGTCCAATTTGATATTCTTTCCTTTCACATCAAGGTTCCTATGGGAACTCATGCTTCCGCTAAGGCTACCAAATAATTTATTTTGAAAACATGGAGCTGGACTATAATTTTACTCAAGCCCGTTCAAATCATGTGCTTTAAAAACCTTTTCTTAATGCTTGAAAATACTTAATTGGTTACAGGTGCTGTTGCCCAGCAACCGTTTCACCTTCTTATTCTTATTCCTCTTTTTCTTTTCTTTCTTTAATTATAGTAGTTGGACACACACACACACACACACACACACACACACACACACACACACACACACTGTTTCACTCAACTGAAATATCCAGCAGACTTTCACAGAAGGGAAAGAATTCACAGAGACACTGAAAGGCATGGTATCAGTATGGACAAAAACCGTGCCATGCATGTCAACACTGAGGCTCAGAGAATCAAGATAGGGGTAACATTTTCAGAGCATTCATGTCGTTCTGGTTTGTGCCAGCACTGTGGGCCGAAAGCCACACTCACTGGCAGTGCAGAAAAAAACATCAGCAGTGCTCTAACTGTGCTTTCACCTTAGGAAGAAGGAAGTATCTTCCTAAGGGAGTAACTTACTCTCATAACCTCCTTATATAGGATTTTATGGGTCTTTTATGGGACTCAGGAGACTTGCACAGTTTGAATAACAGGCAAGGAGAGTGCAAGATATTATGAATGCTGGATTGCTTTATAAACATATGAAGCAGTCTTATACAAAGGGCACAATCCAGCACTGACATAGCTGTGCCAATGGGGCATGTGCTGTATCCTGCGGTGGAGTAACAGTCACAAAGACCTCCTCAAGGTAAGGGAATGTATGTCCCTTTACCTCAGAGCTGCATTGCCCTTACCCCAGTGCTGGAACTTGTTTAGGATTGCACCCTAGTTAGATTATTGGTCCACATAGCTGTCCAATGTCGACTATTACAGATTGAAGCCACTCTTTGAGACCTCAGGCAACACTGCTCCAAAATGCCACCCACAGATATGCACAGGTGTCTTTTACTCTGGCCCCAGCCTGCAAAAGGCATGTGACCGCACAGACAGCCCAATCCCAAGCCGCCCAAAAGCCCGGGAGCCAGGTGACTACTGCTGCATCCCACAGCAGCCAGGTAGCCATAGGAGGCTCCAGGGGAGAAGGGGACATTAGTTCCCTTTCCCTGCAGTAAAGGTGCAGAATGGGTGAGAGGTCTATTTGCCACTGTGCCAGCTATTTAGCCAGCACAGAGGCGAGGTCCTCCATGTAAAGCCTCGTGGCCCGACACAGAGATTGGGATCAGTGGCGAAGCTTGCTGCCAGTCCCACCTCTGCTCCACCTCTCCCCCACCCCAAAACACCCTCCTGCCCCACCCAGAAAGACTGCAACGCTGGTGAGTGCCTTGTGGTGCTCTCTCCAGGCCACACAGGGCCAGCGTTGCCATGGTGTCACCCCAGCGCTGACGGTACTAGCATACCGCCATCACTGGACATGCTTTACAGCACCTTGTGTGACTGTTACACTGGTGATGTGAGTGTACTGCCCACATTATGCCCAATAGAATTGGGCCCTGGGTATCTTATTGGTGCCTGAGCTCGTTGGGAGCAGGGCCAGACTCACATAACTTACATGTGGCCATGATCTTACGCATGAGACTGCTGTGCAGATCTTATAGCAGAAGTAGATTAGATATAATTTTACACATTTTCATCCATTTAATACCCCTCAAAGCTCTAAATTAAGCTTTGAGATAAAGCAGTATTAAGGAAAACAGTATTAAGTCAGTATTAAGTTTGAAAAGTTGTTTTCATAAAGACCCAGTTCTTTCAAAATCTCCCCAATTTTGTATCATTTGCAGCATTCAAAAGAATTAATGAATGTGGAAAAAATACGCCTATTTTTAAAAAAATTAATTATGCTCAACATTTACATTTATAGCAATCATTTGGTATTTGCATTTGGTATTTATTAGCAGAAGATAAATCACAAGTTGATAGGCGGCTACAAATGATGCAGAATGAATCTCGTGTTTCTGTTTAGATTGGTAAGCTTTATTTCCTAAACATTTTTCCCGTTTAGTGCGATCACCTAGATTCAGCCATGGGATCTACAAATGAACAAGGGGAATGCTGGGCGGGATGTAGGCGGGACTTCCGCTTGAGTGGCAGCCCGTCCGTAGCGTTCCGCGGCTGCCCTGGCCTCGGGGGGTCTCCTGCTCGCCGTGGGGGACAGGTGAGGGTCGTGCCAGGTGCCTGGGCGAGCAGTGGGGGGGGGCGCTAACCGGGGGCAGCCCCCCTGAGGCCAGGACAGCTACGGAACGCTATGGACGGGCAGCCAATCACGCGGAAGCCCCGCGTAAGTTCCACCCAGCATTCCCCTTGTTCATTTGTAGATCCCATTGCTGCCTAGACTGGAGGAGAAAGCATGCTGCTGTCACTTCTCCCTTGGGCACCACCACCCTGTCTCCAACATGGGGACCACCTTATCTCAGACTATCCTTTTGAGTGGGTGGGTGAGTTCAAGAGCTCTCCACTATGCAGAATGCTATGCAGTCGCATATCTGGCCCATGTGCCACCTGGGGGGCCAGGGAGCAGACTTGCCTCCCCTCACCTACTGCTGCCCCCCCCCCCACTCACCGACTATGCTCACATGATGTCCCTGCCGTTCCGAAGGCAGCCTACAGCCTTCGGAAGGCTTTTAAACAAGATTTTCAGTTTTTGCCAGAAAACCAGAAGTATTGCTTAAGTCTCCAGAGGCTCCAGACAGCCTCTGGGTCAGCCAGGGACACCATGCGGGGTCCTGCCAGCTGGGGGCATTTCCCCCCCACTGGGCTAATGGCAGGACCACCACTGATGCTGGGAATGAGGCTCCTTGCTATATAGCTAGACAAGTTTCACCCAGTGGTGGGATTCAAATGAATTAACAACTGGTTCTATGATGTCATAGCCAGAGCAAAAAAAAACCCGAAGCCAGCCAAGGTAAGCGAGTGGGCAGGGCCCGGCCATTTAACAACCGGTTCTATAGAACCTGGGTGAACCCCCTGAATCCCACCACTGGTTTCACCCCCAGCTGATACAGGCCCCAATATTGTGCCTCCTTACCTTGCTTTGTGTAGGGGTAGGATGGGGCAAGAGGTGTGGATTGATGGTTGAGCTGCCAGTACTGCCTGAAGCTAAGCAGGAGAATCCATAGTCTTATTTTTGGATGGGAGACAGAATGTCAGGCTGTGACAAATTGATTTACCCATTGTGGCAGGGCATAGTCATTGATGAGCTGATTAGTCATGGCAAGTGAGAATTGCGGGGGAGTGTGTGAGAAGGCCAGCTGGCAAAAGAATGGAGTACAACCTTGAGAACCTGTGCAGGCTTGGCTTACGATGGCCTGCTGAAGCTTCATGGCACGCAGCCAGAGGAGAGAACCACACTGTGAAGGCTACATCTGGGACTGAGGAGTCAGTGAATCACAGAACAATGTATATTTGTAAAAGCCCAATTGAAAAAAAATGATGGTTTAGACTAGCCTGCCCAGGTAAGCTGCTTTGGGCATTTGCTTTGGCATGGGAAAGGCAGGATATAAATTCTTCCACACACAAAAAAAAGATGATTAGATTATGCCATATTTGTGTGATCAATGGCCCAATCCTAATTGGGCCTTACAATGCCAGAACTAGTGTTCCAGCATCACAAAGTCTTTCACAGCTATTGCAAAACACTACATGCCGTTCAGCACGGCTGGGTTGCCACAGATGCTTGCCAGTGGCCGTCGAAAGAGCCTGGTGCTCATAAGTCATTGTGGGAGGCATGCAATCCTGCAGGAGGAGACAGGGGCAGGGTGGGGATCAAAAATGGGAAGTGAGCAGTATCAGCAACACTGCCAATATCTCATCTCCTTTCCTGGCCTCAATGTACAATGCAAAGTACATGTACAATGCACAATGCAAAGTAGCTGGCGCAGGTCCAAGTAGACTCATTTGAGCAGCAGAGGCTTACCTCCGAGCAAGGGAGCAAATATTCCTAAATTAGGTGGCACTCCAGCACCTCCAGTGGTGCAGCTACTTCAGTGGAGGGGGGGGGAGGATTTATGTAGGATTGGACTGTAAGAGACTTTCATCATTGCTATGAGCCTATTTGTTAGAATATAGAGCAATTCAGAACCTGTCTATTGAAATGTCCATGTTTCCTCCCTCCATGGAACAGAAAATTCTTTTCTAATGTTTGCATATAGTCTCTTTTCAAACAGAAATAACATATGAAACAGCTTGAAATGGGTTATTTATAATAATTTATCATTTCAGGGATGCCCATCCAGGGGAAAAAAAATGAAGCAATTGTTATCAGGTGTTGCATGCAATGGCGCTGTAAACCTGCAAACCTTCATTTTGAGGTGAGGTGGTGATGCGAGATTATTCAGGACATAACCATTCATTGCAGTTTCCATTGATGTCTGGTTTCATGCCTGACTGCTAGGAGTCGGCCTTTTGTTTGGGGTGCAGTACTGTGTGGTTTATGTGTCATTCCTAGTACCTTGTGGGTGCTACTTTCATTAATTGCTCTGGATGTTAATGGTCATTTAATCCTATGTTGTACAATCCAGCAAGCACTCTTTTGTAAAGGTTAATGAAGCCTTTAGGCAATTACGATCTTTACAGTACTCCCTGACCTTTGTGAAATGGCTTGCTCCTTTAAAAAAAAAAATGCTACTGACAGTAAGTGTTTCTTGGAGGAAAGGGAGAGCGAGAGAAAGGGGAAAACAAAGAATGCTTGGCTTTTTCAGCATCATGAATGCAGAAAAGCTTCTGAAGTGTCTGTCATATTTATCCTGACTTTTTGGAGCATCTCACATCCAGTATTTTTCACAGAAGAAAATGAAGTCTGCTGTTGTGCACTTGTTAACACCCTATTCCTACACTAAGTTCACTGCATGAAACATGTTTCTCTGCACACAATTACACTTTGTGGAAAGCTCTCTTCTGCCTGCTGTGTGCGGCATCCTACAATAGGCTGGCCTGCACTTTTAAACTTAACTTACAAAAAAAATAAACCCAGGAAAATGTTATATACAGAGAGAGAGAGAGAGAGAGAGAGAGAGAGAGAGAGAGAGAGAGAGAGTGCACACCACTCAGATGTTCAGGGAAGGAAGTTCTAGGCACAAGAGCAGCAAGATACAATGTAATGGGTGGAGTCTTTTAAGAGAAGGAAAGCTTTTCAGCTTGTTGGAGTGGTAGAACTGGTAGAATGAAGGAAAGTTATCAGGGACATAGGAAATAAGTGCAGGAAGGTTTAATAGGGCATGGGCAATGTGTTGGGGTGTGGGTTTTTGGCGATATTCTTTCCAAAATTTCTTGATTAAAATAGCAAATTGTGGTGTTCTGTGTTTTTATTCGACATTTTCAATTGAAGTTCTCGTTTTTATTAATTTAAAATGCTTTAAAAGTGTCCTAGGTAGATGATACAGGTGATATAGAGTCAGTAGATGCAGCCACAGTATTATTTCTAATTGGAAAAGTAGTTATTTTAATTTTTGGAAAATATCAAACACCAAAATGCGGTGTTTTGTGTTTTTATTCAGCTATTTTAACCCCCAAAAGGCGGTTGTTAACGCTCAAAAAGTGGTTTTCAACAACAACAAAAGCCACCTCTAACAATGGAGAACTGTGCAGGTAAATTCTAGGACTGAATTTTATGGTGGATGGGGGAGGGAACCAATGGAAGGTTGCCATTCTGTACTCACCTGGGAGTAAGTTCCATCAATGGAATTTACTTCTGAGCAGTCATGCATATGATTGTGCTGGAGGTGTCTGAAGAGGGTCACCACAGGGTCTAAACCAGAGGTGTCAAACTCATGTCATACAGCAGGCCAGATAGCATTCATGGTGCCTGCCGAGGGCTGGACGTGATGCCATTATGCTGGAAGTGATGTCATTAAATAGGTCATGACCAGAAATGAGCACTTCTTTTCTCACTCAGGAACTCGTTAGCTGCAAATGGCCGAAGAGAAAATACTCAAATCTTGATCATATTTTCAAAATATGGGAGAGCCTCATTATCACACAGGCTGCCCTTTCAGCAGTGATGGCACAGCTGAGGACGGCGGTACTGACAGAACCCAAGGGCCAGAGAAAGAGCTTCTGGGGGCTGCATCCAGCCCCTGGGCCTTAAATTTGACAGACAGACAGACTCCATTGTCATACTGTTTTCAGTTTTGTAACTGCACATCTTAGTTATGAGTAGACAGGTTTTTTAACTAACACATAAAAGCACAAAACTCCACATGTTGGTGTGTAAGATACAGGAACAAAAACACAAAACAGCACATTTTGGTGTTTTTTTCCAGAAATTAAAATTGATAACTTTCCAGTTAAAATAATACATGGCTGCATCTGCTGACACTATTTCACCTGTATCCCCGACCTAGCGCACTTTTAAAGCAATTGGGGGCGCCACCCTAGCCAACTTTCCAGCACTGACATAGCTATGCCAGTGGGGCAGGTGCTGCATCCTGCAGTGGGGTAGCAGTCACAGAGGCCTCCTCGAGGTAAGGGAAGGTGTGTTACCTTGGAGCTGCAATGTCCTTTCCCTGATGCATGAACGTTGGCTAGGATTGCACCCTAAAATTAATAAAAATGAGAACTTGGGTTGAGAACATGGACACAAAACAACAACACATAACACCAATTTCTGCCTTTTTCATTATTATTTTTCAAATCACAGAATCTTCAAAACACACACACACACACACCATTTTTAAACAGCTCTATTTACTTGAAGAATTTATGTACTGCCTTTCCCATACCAAAGCAAATGCGCACGGCAGCTTATGTTGGTAGCTTATGCGGTTTTGGGGGTTTCACAAACATACAGTATTCTGTGATTTATTGAAACCTTCAGTACCCGATGTAGCCTTCACAGTGTGGTTCTCTGCCTGTGTGCCATCGAGCTTCATCAGGCCATCGTAAGTCCAACCTGGACAGGTCCTCAAGGTTGCACTCCATTCTTTTGCCAGCTGGCCTTGTTGCACACTCCCCCACAACTCTCACTTGCAGTGATTAATCAGCTCATCAGCAGCTCTGTTCTGCCAGAACAGGAACAGCCATACATTCCGTCTCCCATCCAAAAACAAGACCACAGATTCTCCTACTTAGCTTCAGGCATCAGTTCATACCACCTGTCCACTCCTGTTATGACTGTAGTGTTATTGGAATCAGTTAACAAGTCTTTACTACACTTACCATTTAAGCTAATCACTAAGGAAACACCCTTCCTTTGTCTCTGGATCAATTGTTTTTTTTAATCTGAAGTTATATCATGTAAAACCAAATGTAGCCCTAAACCAAACATAGCCCATGCAATGGGTAGCCTCTTTTAAGGCAGTAGTCTGTGACTGTTTTCTTGACAGCATGTCAAGAATGCTCTCATTATTCCACTCTTGAAACCAACCTCAAGGGAGCCCAGTGCTCACACGATAATACCTTTCATTTCATGATCTTTCCCTTGCCAGGTTTACAGTTGATAGTCATAAAGGATTCCTAAATATAGCCATTACTCATCCACAGTTAAGACATCTGAGATTGGCTTTGTACAAAGGCAACCTTGTGATAGAAATACATTGGCAGTGTCTTGCCAAATATTTAAGATTTCGGCAAACACAATTCATAAGAACGGCACTTAGCCTAAGTGAGGCTATGATTACTATATTTCAAGGAAGCCTTGGAACCTCAACATGAACATGACATGTTCAATTTATTGACTTAAATTTATTCATTGCATATGTCTTCTAAGAGTAAATGAACTGCATTGCCAAACTATCCTATTTATGTCAGAATCTGGCTACCACTTCTGTACATATGGTTCAACGTTTAGGCAGCATTCTGACGTGCAAAATGCTTCACTGGAAACATCCATCCAAGATCCCTGAATTGGTTAGGGTTGAATAATATATTCTCCTGGTTTGATTTTCAGGCTCAGAACAGCAATTTGCGAGGTGAGGAAAATATTTACTGAAAAAATGTGTTTTATTTGTGAAAATATCAATCACAATTTTTCAGTGCTGTTGTTGATGTTTGATGCTGCAGTTTTGGTGCATTTTTTTCCCCTTCTGCTTCTTCCTTCCTTCTCAATTCTGCATTAGGCAGATGGATCATCCCAGCCAAAGATCACATAGTAGTAGGGTGACACCATATTCCTACACAGACAATACACTTGGGAAAGGCTATGATATTACTGAAAGCAAATAAAGTTGGTTGCGGGGGTGGAAGAGACAGTGCAATCCAAACCCCAGGCTGGAAGAGGCAAGCCAACACAGCTGCCCCACATCCAGCCAGGGGCTTGGATGTGCTGCTGCACTACCTGGGGAAAATATTCCCCTTCCCCCGAGTAGCACATAGCAACCCCAATGGGACTACTTGGAGCCGGATTTCGGTGACGCAAATCTGAGGAGCCAAATTGGGGCCGACTGGGCCTGGAAGAGGCTAGGATCCAGCCAAAAGGCCAGAGCCTGCCTCAGAGGCAGATCTAAGGGAGGGCAAAGCTCTCAGTTTTGCAAGAAGCCTTACCTTGCAGTGGAAATCACTCCTCTCCTGCACCGTTTTAGCCAATCCTCACAGGGAAAAGCAATATCTTGGCGTTGCTTACTGGCTATAGCAGCAAGGGAGAGGAGGGATTCACATGACAGGGTAAGGCTTCTTGCAACACTTAGAGCTTTGCCCTCCCTGTAGATCCGCCTCTGGCCTGCCTCAACCTCCCTCCCCGGGCCAGCCTGGCCTTGGGCATGCCCATATTCCACCCCCCTCTGCCCTGTTCAGCTCTTCTCCCACCCTGGGTCCCTGTGCCAGCTTTGGAAGACCAGCCTTACCTTCAGGCCTCCAGGGCCTGGAGGCAGAACACGTCCATGCGCTGGGCTCGCCCCCTTCAAAATGGCAGAAATGCTCTTTATGGCATGCTTGCAACCAGACTAGGCTGCCACAAGGGACTTGTGCTGGCTCGAGGGGGTGTATGTGTAAATTGCTCTCTATAGGCAAGTATTTCCACAGGCAATTTACGGAAGAAAAATGCATTGCTTGTAAAGATGTCCAAATGTTAGTTGTACTGCACTGAGCTATATAGTATCGACATTTCACGTTTGTCAGACCATTTCAAGGGCTTCAGTTGGGGAGAACAGAAATTTAATAGATAAATTCACACATGCCCAATCATCATTTGATTATCATTAAAAGATGACATGCATTTATGAGCCAGTCCTATAATGGCACATGCCACACTCTATGGCGTCACAGCTATGTACATCTTTAGTATAAAATATGTCATTTATATAAGGAGAGGCATTTATTTTCTTTTAAGCAAAGAGTTTCAGCCCCAAAATAAATGACAGTGTGTACCAGAAAGCAAACAAACTTCTACAGCTAACAAAATTAACATCCCAACTATTGAAAACTATCTTTTTGTTTATAAGCATGTTTGCTCTAAGGAGAAAAAATAGTTAAACCATAATTTGACCATTCGTTTTTACACTGTAGTCTGTCGGACTATTTCCAGTGCATGCAGCTACAGTCTTTGTAGTCAGAAAATCCCAGCACGTACATAGTGCATCCACTGTATCAGATTTTTTCTTCAAGACAATCAATAACAGTCAAGAAAATAACATCCCTGTAAAACCTGTGGGGTTTTAATTTTCATCTCATATAATTATGCTTTGTTTCAGGTAATTATATTTGTTAATAATACGGAAACAAGATTTTATGTCTTACACTACTCTTATAAAAATGCCATTTGAAATAAATTAAATCCCCTTTGAGAATAATAACAATATATTAATTCATTTCAAGCTCGAGTAATGGCAAGAGGGATGATATACTGTAATCTGATCAGGCAGGACAACCTTCGTACACCTTAAAGGCATTTACATCTTGACATTTACACTTCTAATCTGATGTATGATTATAAATCATATTTAGAATCAGTAGCATGCAATTCGTAGCACTTGTACAGGATTTTTAACACTCAAAATGAAATGAACGCATTAGACATCTTTGTGAAATCAATGGCGCTACTCTGTTAAAGTAGTCTTTGAACTTCCTCCTCACTAAGATGAATTTGTGGAAGGACCAGGCAACAGAAAGACACAGGTGATTCCTCAAATGACACTGATTGCTGATGATGCTCTGGGCTAGAAAGGCCAACTGAGACAAGAGAGAAACACCTGCAACCCTATGGAGTGAGCATGGCTCCTCTATTGGAGGCCTAAGGCAATCCTGAGGAGATTTTGTAGAGCGGTGATTCCTGAGGAGATTGTAAGAGGACCAAGGGAAGAAGATTCTGAGAGAGAGACAGACAGACAGACAGACAGACAGACAGACAGACAAGAGAGATAGGAGCTGGGACAAGTGATGAGCAGTAAGTAAGGGACAAACACTAGCAGTAATATATGCTTAAACCTGAAATGGGTTATAACTACAGTCAGGCCTAGATGTATCTGCTTCACCTGTGCCAAGGATAATTTGTAGGATGCCATCCTGTCCTTTGTGTCAAAACCCACCTGAAGATTATCACATTGTTTGGCTTTGTTCTCTTTTTTGTTTTCTTCATTTTGATTCCTCTCTCTGTTAAATCAATCCTAGTTGTTTTCTACTAGTTGTCATTGCCTACTAGTGAGTGTTCCTCAGTCACTTTTTAGAAAGTATAGGATCTTTCCAAAGGGTGGCCACACCCTTAGTTTGCTTAGTTTTCATTATGGTTTTTTTTTTATTTTGCCTTATTGGGAGCTCCTGGATTTTGGGAGCTCCGTCTTCAGATCAGAGAAGAAGGTTTCCAAGATGGCTTCTTTCCATCTGTCTTGGGGGTGGCAGCAGATACCTATCAATTCCTCAAACACTGCCCAGATCAAAGAGTTGGGGGAGGGGAGCACAGAAGGGCTGTTGCTAACCACTAGGCATTGTGCCCATTTTTCCCTCCAGCCACACTGCCTGTGTGCCCATCTTCTACCACATATACATGTAGGTGCAATTAAGACAACCTGCTCAGCATTCCCAGTGGAGATGGTGGGCTTCTGAATATGTGGGAGAGAGGGCTTTTGTTGCTGGGGCAATAATCTGGGCATTCTCTACTTCAGATTGTAATTGTACCACACCAGTGAACAACCAGAGGCGGGCATCGAGTGATAGTTTCAGAGCACAATCCTAACCTTGAGTTTGGCCAGCACAGTAGACCAGCAAAGTTTGGCTGGCATAATGGCCACCATAAAGCGTATTTGGACCACTCTTGGAGTCAGGAAGGATGGCGCTAGTAGTGTCATCTGGCAACGAGCTGCCGGGACGCTAGGCGGGACTTACCGCTTGATTGACAGGCTGTCCATGACGTGTCGCCGCCTGCCCGCCTGCTGCACGGGCTCCCTCCGGTTGGTGCGCCCCTCTGCTGCTTGCCCAGGCACCCGGCGCGCCCCCCCAGGCAAGCGGGCACCCCCTCCAAAGCCAGGGGTGCCCATGCGGCGGGCAGGCAGGCGGCGACACGTCACGGACGGGCAGCCAATCAGGCAGTGTCCCGCCTAGCATTCCAGCAGCTCGTTGCCGAATGACACCGCTGGATGGCGCACCTCTGTGTCCTGGCATCTCTGACTCGGAGACTGGTTCAAACACACTTTACAGTGTCCCTTGTGCCAGCCAAACTTTGCTGGCCTAATCATGCCAGCCTAAATCCAAGTTAGGATTGCTTCTCAGTAGCCAGACAGGCAGATATGGCCACAGACATTCCTTAAGAAAAGATGCAGAAAAGAAATTATATGCTTCTTCCTCATGACATCTGCCGTGTGCAGGTCTTATGATGAGTAGCGGCAAGTGATTTTTAAGTGCACTCTTTTTCTTTCTGAATAAAGCGTCATTTTAATTGGAAGAGGATTTGGTACTCTTGGGACTTTGTCTGTTGTAGGATTCAATAGAATGTTTATTTCTGTGCGCAGAGCCAATTACATAAAAATTAAAGTTCTTTTTAGATTTTGCAGTGGGTGGAATGCAGGAAGTAGGTGGGAGGCAGCCAAATTGAATGTTGAAATATTTAATGGCCAAAAAGGAAGGAGGAAGATGAGAAGGCACTGAAAATGTAAGAAAAATACATTTCTGAACAAAGTTGTCTCAAAGAAAAAGATCTGCCCTGTCTTTCGGAGGCAGGGGGAAAAATACAGACGGATTTGAGAGGCCAAAGATAGTGGCTTGAAGCAAAGCTTTTCATCTTTCAATTTGGTTTTGTCAGGTCTTGCTCCTTCTTCCCCCCAGCCTGAACTTGCACCCCAACACGGCACCTGTGAACCTGCCAAAAAGAAGATTCAGTGGTCTGATCATGGTTATTTTAAGAGTGGGCTAAAAGATGAAGACAATGTGCAGCTTTTCATATTCCCCTGGAGGGCATGGAAAAGGTCAACCGAGAGGTCAGCACAGCTCGTCTAATTCCAACCAGCATTAAAAACATTTCTCCTATTGAGAAGGCTCAAACCTCCGACACTTCGCATTGCACATGGAAGTTCCATGTTGGGATGATCAGACTGACTGGGCTTCTTCTCGGCCACCTTGCAGATGTCACGTGTGACTTACCGGTGGCTCAAAGAAATACGGGACACCCTTCCAAGGAAGTGTGGCTCATCCCAAAGGGACGCTGCAAGTTTGTAAATGGCATACAAAATCATGTCACACCATTTATTTCTCTTGTCTACCTGCCTGCCCTGACCACCACCACCCCACCACATCTGAATAGTTTGCAGTTAGTGAGGAACAATGAAATGGAAGAGGCTGCACTTATGAGCAGTGATGTGATGGTAAATTTGGAAGTGCAGGTGTGCTCACCATGACAACCATCCTGCAGTCATGCTCCATTGAGACTATACAATGACGACAAGTCAACCTCGGGACACCCTCCCCAGCCCCAGTCCCCACTCCTGCAGCTACTTATAGCATTCCCAATGTCCAAGTAGTACTTCGGGAACCGCTGGTGTATAGGATTGTGGCCTTAGGCGCCCAGAGTATGGTGACGGCGTTCAGTTGACAGATGGATTGATCCAAAGTCCTCTCAGTCAAATTTGGGATTCAGTCCTGTACAAAAAGTATTAGAATACACATAGAACTCTCTTTTCCCTCACCTCACCACCAGTGGTTTGACTGGAAAGAGAATAACAAATTGTCCTGGAATTAGTTTCTTTTGCTGCACATGGGCTCCTTATGCACTGAGAAATAAAAAATAGTTACAAATGATGAAACTGCCCCCCCCCCAAAAAAATTAGGAGTAGTGCACATCGGAGCAGCCTGCCTGGCTTGTGTCATTTGGTGGTCTCTGCTGTGTAGATTCTTTTTCAATACCAGGTTCCTCTTACTGGTACACTTAGATCTGGTCTATATATGCAGATTCATGTGGGAGCAGTTAGTTAGCAGACCTTGTTTGGCAGAAGTTAGCTGATCTTTTGAAAGCTGTGTGCCCATTCACACACACAATTCTTAATAAGCATACAGGTTCCCTTCTGCCAGACAAGATCCATCACATGGCTTGCCCTAGCAGCCAGAACAAGATAATGGGAAGTAGGGACATAGGCACCTCTCACCTTGCTCTGTGCTTCTGGAACTTTTCTCCAGCCACATGCCATGTACAAGCTGGCACAAATATGGGAAGATGGGGTGTGGAAACGGGGAGGGCTGTATGGTTGTTTGCTTGTGTCAATGTAAATAGGCTATTTTTTTTTTTGTGACTCACTTTGCTATTGGAAAATGGCTGAGAAATAATTCAATTTCTCGCTGCATTCATAGGAAAGCAGCAGGCGTTGGCATCCTAATGACGGCACTTCCAGCCATGATATCACATTCAGTGGGTCCTGGACATATTGTCATTCTAAAAAGTGGGTGTCATATCCCCAGGGCAGGCCTGGTCCTGGGGTGGCAGGCTCAAGGGGTACAAAGGGGTTCATACCCCACAGGGTGCGTTGGTACCTGTCAATGAGAGGAAGCAGGGAGCCCCAGGAAGGTCGAACTGGTTCAAGCAGGTAAAGTAAGCCTCAGCCCAGTCGCAGAGAAAGGGGGTAGCTTTACCCTTGGTCCTTTACGCTGGGAGCAGGAGGCTGTTGCTCCACAACCTCCTGCTCTGCCTTCCCATATACAACTGCCCTCATCACCGGCTGCTGGCTGCTTTTATGGCCAGGTCCCACCGCTGAGACTCCACCCCTTCCTCTCCTCCTGAGACAGGCCTAGCTGCCCAGAAGGGCACAGGGGTTTGCAGGATCACTCCCAGCTTTACTCTCCACCCCCAGGGTTCTGGCCTGGCTCGCCCTGGCAGATCCTCCTCCTGTTTTCCCTGGGGGCCTGCTTGGGCCCTGGTGGGAGGCTGGAGGCTGCTGCCGTTCCTCGTCCGTGGAGGTGACCTTCAAATCCAGGTAAGGCTGGGGTCTGGGGGGGGGACACCCCGGACAGTGGGTCTGGGTGCTAAAAGTTTTGAGAACCACTGCCCTTTAAAAAATAGGTGCTCCTGCCAAGAACACAGGTTGCTGTGTGGTTCCTCCTCTACACCTTTATAGGACTTCAAGGCAAAGGATCTTACAAACCACTGCAATGGTCACTGAGCATGGGCAAAAGTGCCCATCCCCTTCTTCCACATTCCAAAAAAGGCACAGTTGCCCTTGAAAGCACATGGGCCCTCCTTAAGAGGATAACATGCGAATTGGCTCTGTTTCAGGAGGAGATCCGTGTTGCAGTACCTGGAGTGAAAAGGGATGCTTGTGATGCTGAAAAATCATCAGACAACCTTGGCATGAAAGGCATCAAAGGGAACAGGAAAACAGGTGATGCCACTTATAGTGGCTTTGGAGAGGTTGTTGAACAGAACAAGGCCTGTTTTAATGGAGAGAAGTGAAAGGATATATAAGAAGACTCTGAAAGAGAGAACCATGAGCCAAGAATGAAAGGAATGCTTTCTGACTACAGATCCCTAGAGGAAACGCTACTGCCTCTGGAGACGAACAAATGACTCAAGGCAGTCTGGATAGTGGAATATTGTCTCTGCATGCTTAGCGGCACAATTCTTTCATTAGAATATATTTCACATGTTCATCTATATGTAAAAAATCCTTCTGCTCATGCAAGGAGGACAGGTGTCAAAAGGACAGCACCAAGAAAGAGTGAGTGCCATGGTGCCAGAGGATTGGAGGATAGCCAATGTCACGCCAATCTTTTAAAAAGGGAGAAGGGGGGACCCTGGAAACTACAGGCTGGTCAGCCTAACGTCAGTTCCGGGTAAGATGGTGGAAAGCTTCATCAAAGATAAAATCCTAAAACACGTAGAGGAACAAGTACTGCTAAAGGAAAGTCAGCATGGCTTCTGTAAGGGTAAGTCTTGCCTCACAAACCTTTTGGAATTCTTTGAAAAGGTCAACAGGCACATGGATGTGGGTGAACCTGTGGATATAATATACCTGGATTTTCAGAAGGCGTTTGACACAGTCCCCCACCAAAGGCTGCTGAAGAAACTTCATAGTCAGGGAATAAGCAGGCAGATCCTCTTAGGGATCCAGAATTGGTTGAGGGCGAGGAAACAGAGAGTGGGGGTCAATGGGCAATTTTCAGAATGAAGAGAGGTGAAAAGCGGAGTGCCCCAGGGATCTGCCTTGGGGCCCGTGCTTTTCAACTTATTCATAAATGACCTGGAGACAAGGATAAGCAGCGAGGTAGCCAAGTTTGCAGATGACACAAAACTTTTCCAGGTGGTGAAAACCAGAAAGGATTGTGAAGAGCTCCAGAAGGATCTCTCCAAGTTGGGGGAATGGGCAGCCAAATGGCAGATGCATTTCAACATAGACAAGTGTAAAGTGATGCACATTGGGGTAAAAAACCAAAACTTCACCTATAGGCTAATGGGTTCTGAGCTGTCTGTGACAGCTCAGGAGAGAGATCTTGGGGTGCTGGTGGACAATTCAATGAAGGTGTCGACCCAGTGTGCGGCAGCAATTAAGAAGGCCAATGCCATGCTTGGGGTAATTAAAAAAGGGGTTGAGAATAAAACAGCCAATATTATCATGCCATTGTACAAATCGATGGTAAGGCCGCACCTGGAATATTGTGTCCAGTTCTGGTCGCCGCATCTCAAAAAGGACATAGTGGAGCTGGAAAAGGTGCAGAAGAGAGTGACAAAAATGATTATGGGGCTGGGGCACCTCCCTTATGAAGAAAGACTGCAGCGTTTGGGGCTCTTCAGCCTAGAAAAAAGGTGCCTGAGGGGGGACATGGTTGAGACATACAAAATTATGCATGGAAGGGATAGAGTTGATAGAGGGATGTTCTTTTCCCTCTCTCAAAACACCAGAACCAGGGGGCATCCGCTAAAACTGAGGGTTGGGAGAGTTAAAACAGATAAAAGGAAGTACTTTTTTACCCAGCGGGTAGTTAATCTGTGGAACTCTTTGCCACAGGAGGTGGTGATGGCATCTGGTCTTGATGCCTTTAAGAGGGGATTGGACGGATTTCTGGAGGAAAGGTCCATCGTGGGCTATAGGCAATGATGGATTGTGCAACCTCCTTACAAAGGTGGTGGGCTACTTCAGAGTACCGGGTGCAAGGGAGTGGCAACAGGATGCAAGCATCTTGTTGTCTCATGCCTCCCTGGGGCACCTGGTGGGCCGCTGTGAGATACAGGAAGCTGGACTAGATGGGCCTTTGGCCTGATCCAGCAGGGCTCTTCTTATGTTCTTATGAGTGCTGCTCTGGGATGCCCTGCTGACTATCTATATATCTTATTATCAGGGAAGGGAACAATGACCACAAGACTGAGAGCCCAATCCTATCCATTTTCCCACCTCGATCAACGCAGCCATGCCAAAAAGGTGCACATCGTATCCAGCAAGGGGCAGAGCAGGCCATTTCAGGGGGAAATGGGAATTATTGCTCTTTGCCATTCCTATTGCCCCTTGTTCTGCAATAGGTCTCCTCAGACTTGCACAAGATCTGCAGCTGACACAGGTCTGAGGAGAGGGGGTGGGGATGCTCGAAAAGGGGGGGATTCAATTTGGTATGCACCATTTCCACTATATCCACCTCCTCTTGCCGCCTCCCTGCCGCTGTTCTTCCCTTCCTCCCCATCCTGTTTTGCCCCCTCCCCACCCAACCCACACAGCTGGTGGAACGGGGCAGAAGGAGGGCTCCCAAGAGCAGGGCAGCCTGGGGAGGAGGGAGGAGTCTGGATCCAGCACTTATGCCAGGTCTAAACACCCGTCCCTGGGACACACTGCCCTGAACTGGCCCCGGCGGGCTGCTTGGGCTTGCCCCTGCTAAATAGCAGGCAGAGATCCAAGTAGCCCCATGAGGTGGCTGGCATTTACCCTGGGGTAAGGGGACAAATGTTCCCTTGCCCGATGGTGAGCCTCAGTAGCCTCCCAACCTACGTTGGATACAGCGCAGGCCTGCTGGCCTACCTGTACCAGCACAGGTTAGGATTGCGCTGTTCATCCAACCCTGGCCTGTGTAATGCTGAGAGCGCAATCCTAACCTTGAGTTAGGCTGGCACAGTTAGGCCAGCAAACTTTGGCTGGCACAAGACCCAGTGTAAAGCATGTTTGGACCACTCTCGGAGTTAGGGATGATGGTACACGTCTGTGTGCTGGCCTCTCAGACTGTGAGAGTGGTCCAAACATACTTTACGGTGACCCTTGTGCCAGCCAGACTTTGCTGGTTATCTGCTGGCCTAGCTCCAGGTTAGGATTGCTCTCTGAAACAAACGTGACTTTTGTGCTTAAGACCTTTAAACCTCCTAAAGTAGTTGGAAATAAGAGATTTATCATCAGCAATTCTGGCAGGCGTTTTTAACATTATACCCTATACCCAATTCAATACATTCTTATTTATGAATCAAAAATTCAAATATATTGTGCTAAAAAAAGAGAAGCTGGGAGTCAGCAGTAAATTCCGCTAAGCCTGGAGTACATTGCTGCTCATAGCTATCAATACCAACTGGCTGATACTACGTCTTTTTCATAATCCAGTATGGATCAAGTCATCTGAGAGCTCCGTGGGTAATAAATATATTTCCATTGATTGCCCACAAATGTTCTGGGTTCTTGAACCAAGCTTTGTTTATGACAGCCTTTATTGTGTTCTCCTGGCTTATTAATCACATTCTTATATTCACTGTGCTATTCAGGAAACAATGGATTTTTCCAGTAGGAAGAAAAAAATGTTCTTTTTTTCTAAAAGGATGAAATATTAATTATGAATTCACCAAGGAACTAAAACAATACATCGACTGCCACTGAAGGTAAGTTAGTAGAGATGGAGAAGTGGGATAAATCAGAGGGTTGACCAAGTGCCTTGCATAATCCCTTGGACCTTCAGTTCTTGGTTCTTATGTGGGAAAAGGGGGGTATACATCTTTTAAATGCTATAAATTTAAATAATTTGTTCCTCTTGTTTTGTGTCTTGTGGCCCACAACTTCTCTCTGTATTCTGGGTTAGTGCGGAGAACCTACTGGAAAAACCATATTAATTCACAGTTGGTATATTGCCGTGTGTTAATTCTGATGAGAATATAATATTCATTATGGAAATTTGTACCTCACAAAAATTGATTCCGTGAGCATTGAGGTATAAGAGATGAAAATGATTTTGGCCCAGCAGTATGTCTGCCTCTACTTCAGCGTTTCAGAGGAAAATGGTTCCTCTTCTCTTTCCCCTACTTTTAATGATTTACTTTTTTAAAATGCCACATCTGTATCCCGTTTAGGGCACAATCCTATCCAACTTTCCAGCACTGACGTAGCTGTGCCAGTGGGGCACGTGCTGCATCCTGCGGTGGGGGAGGAGCAGTCATGGAGGCCTCCTCAAGGCAAGGGAATGTTTGCTCCTTTACCTCAGAGCTGCATTGCCCTTACTGGAAAGTTTGCTGGAAAGTTTGCTTAGGATTGTGCCCTTAATGACCTACTGTACAACAGCAGCTTACAAGTTAGTAAAATACGAGCAGTAATAAATTGTATTCACTTTTATTGTTTTTTTTATGCCCCCTAATCAAGTTGGACACGACTTAGAGTGCAATCCTACACTATGCCAGCCTAGTAAGGGTGGCATGTTGTTGTTGTTGTTCAGTCACTAAGTTGTGTCCGACTCTTCGTGACCCCATGGACCACAGCATGCCAGGCCTCCCTGTCCTCCACTAGCTTCCAGAGTTCGCCCAATTTCATGTTCATCGCTTTGGTGACACTATCTAACCATCTCATCCTCTGCTGCCCCCTTCTCCTTTTGCCTTCAATCTTTCCCAGCATGAGGATCTTTTCTAAAGAGTCCTCTCTTCTCATGAGGTGGCCGAAGTATTTGAGCTTCAGTTTCAGGATTTGTCCTTCCAGGGAGCAATCAGGCTTGACTTCCTGTAGGATTGACAGATTGGATCTCCTTGCAGTCCAGGGGACTCTCCAGAGTCTTCTCCAACACCATAATTCAAAAGCATCTATTCTTCGGTGCTCTGCCTTTCTTATGGTCCAGCTCTCACAGCCATACATTGCTACTGGGAAAACCATCGCTTTGACTATGCGAACCTTTGTTGGCAGGGTGATGTCTCGGCTTTTTATTAAGTTGTCTAGGTTCGCCATAGGTTTCCTCCCAAGAAGTAAACGTCTTTTAATTTCATGGATGCAGTCACCATCTGCGGTGATCTTGGAGCCCAGGAAAATAAAGTCTGTCACTGCTTCCATTTCTTCCCCTTCTATTTGCCAGGAAGTGATGGGAGTGGTTGCCATGATCTTAGCTTTTTTTAATGTTGAGCTTCACGCCAATTTTGGCACTTTCCTCTTTCACCCTCATCAGAAGGTTCTTGAGGTCTTCCTCACTTTCTGCCATTAGAGTGGTTTCGTCTGCATATCTGAGGTTGTTGATATTTCTCCCAGCAATCTTGATCCCAGCTTGTGAATCATCCAGCCCTGCCTTCCTCATGATGTACTCTGCATATAAGTTAAATAAGCAGGGTGACAGTATACAACCTTGTCGTACTCCTTTCCCAATTTGAAACCAGTCGGTTGTTCCATGTCCAGTTCTAACTGTTGCTTCCTGACCTGCATACAAGTTTCTCAGAATACAGATCAGGTGTTCTGATACTCCCATTTCTTCAAGAACTTGCCACAGTTTGTTGTGATCCACACAATCAAAGGCTTTAGCATAGTCAATGAAGCAGAGGTAGATGTTTTTCTGGAACTCCATGATCCAGCGACATAGCAAGGCCATATCCCAAGACCCAATAAGAGGCAGCAGCAGCAACATGCAGGATAAGGGGAGGTTTTCCCCTTGTACCCGTGTAAGCCCCAGTCACCCCTATGGGGCTGCTCAGATCTGCGCCTGCTGTTTTGCAGGCGCAGAGGAACGTGGACAGGAGGGGCCCAAATCGGAGCCACCCTGGCCAGGAACAGGCGTTAGGATTTGGCACTACAGCCGTCCTGCATCACAACCCTTGTCTCCACCCACTGTGCCACCCAGTTACGCCCCCAGAATGTCCTCGTGAAGGCCCTGCGCTGACCAAGCGATGCTGGCACTCAACTGGCGCACAGCCAGCGCTGCCGATGGTCACGGTGGTGCCCGAGCACTGGGGCTGTGCTCTTGCGCTGGCCGAGCGCCATAGCGCTGACATGGATGTGCTTTACGGCACATTCGCGACAGCATTTGGCCGGCACAAGTGTGCAGTGCCGGCACTAAGGCGGGGGGGTATAGGATTGCGCTGCTCGCAACTGAACAACAACAATCAATGTTTAGGTGAAAGACCATACTTCCTCCATTTCCTGTGGTAAAGCCTAATGAAGGGAAGTGAAGGGAAAGGATGAACAGATGATATCCCAAATTCTGAGAGACAACAAAAATTTCAATCGAAGGAAAAACAACACCTGCAACTCGGATAGCAATTAGGAAAGAGCAGAGCTGCTTAGAAATTGAAGGCAGTAAGTACTGAAGGAAATTCACATTAAGAACACACATATTCAGGTTACTTTCTCAACTCTGTATAAAGCCAATAGACCGAACATAAGAACATAAGAACATAAGAAGAGCCCTGCTGGATCAGGCCAAAGGCCCATCTAGTCCAGCTTCCTGTACCTCACAGCGGCCCACCAGGTGCCCCAGGAAGGCATGAGACTACAAGATGCTTGCATCCTGTTGCCATTCCCTTGCACCCGGTACCAGTAGCCCACCACCTTTGTAAAGAGGTTGCACAATCCATCATTGCCTATAGCCCACGATGGACCTTTCTTCCAGAATTCATAGGAACATGAATCTTCCTATTCTAAATTTGCACAGGCGATTCATGCTTTGTCATTTTTGTTACCCCCCCCTTTTTTTTTAAAAAAAGGACATTTTAAATTATATGATAGCTGAAAAGTAAGTACCTGATGTGTCCAAATGATGAACCACCAATCCCTGCCAAAAACACTAAAGTGTTATTGTCTGAGTAAGCTCCTTCACATTCGCGTTATAGAGCACTTCTTTCAGCAGTGACAAATGGCAGGGAACCAAGACAGGAGGGACATTTGCAGGCGTGGATTTTATCCTCATTTTGAATGGACCGGGGGCGGCTTTGAGGCTTGTAATCCCTCCCAATGATTCTCCACTATTCGACCCCAGTACATTGGCAGCACAGTTTCATTCATCACTCATGGCTACTAAACAGGCACTACTATAATACTTAACATGTACCTCTAAAAGGATGGTGGTACTTTGCCATCTGTAGCCGCATTAAAAATTTTACGCGGTGCTGAAGGAAACAGGTGTTTGATCACTTGGCTGATCGTTGGAGAAATGTTCCGAACAGCAGCAGCCCATCATCTGTGGCAAAACACATCATTACAGATGGTCTTAGAACCACTGACATTATAATAGAACTGGTGACGGGAACATGATCAATGTGCTCCGAAACACTGAAGGAGTTTATGTGAAGAGTACGCGCTCTAAGAATAAATTGAAAGGAGCAACAGGATGGAGCATGGGGTGTTGTACTCCCCACTCAGAATAAGTGGAAAGTGAACATTTTAAATTATGTCATTATCTGCATGCCTTCTAAAGGGCATTTTTGACATCATGCTCAAGTAGTGCAGTGGTTGTCTGAGATCAGCTGGAACTAGCAGTCCTTTTGTGGCTATCTCAAAAGATGACACGGCATTTAGCGCAGCCAGGCGTTGGCTGCATGCCAACAGCCTCATTGTGATCCTAGTGCCTGTAAGTCAGAGAAGTGGAAGGGGGAGGGAAGGAACAGGGTAGAGGCTGGGTCAGGAAGGGGGCAGATTGAGGCCAGGAAGAGGTGGTATTTATGGCAGCCCCACCACCAATATCCTATTCCCCTTCCTGGCCTTGATCAGCCTTTCCAGGTTAATTCAGACATGCACAAGGCAAAACATTGGTGAGGGTCGGAGAAGACCCAATGGCTTAGCCCCAGGCAAGGGAACAAACACTACTTTACCTAGAGGAGACCGCCAAGACAACCTTCCCCACATCACAGGATACAGCACATGCTCTGGTGGTGTGACTGCATCAACAGTGAAAGATTTACATATGATACGGCTATATGTTCTTCACATGCAGTTAAAAGACACCCTTGGCAAACATGCTTGGGTGAACTTTGTATGCAACAGACTCGAGTATTAAAATTCTCTGTTAAGTTGAGAAAAATTATCCAAGTCTCTATAAGCCTTCAAACTCTAAGGACCAAACATTACATTTTCCCCTCTCCTTTTCAGGCATACTAAGCTTTCAGAAAGAATTGCATACATCTACGTACAGCATCACGTGTGGAAATGACTAGCTTTGTTTGAAACAAAATGGTAGCTCTTGTAGTAGAGTGCAAACTGGTAGACCCTCATTTCCAAATGCATAGTCTTTTACCACTGCTGGTGCTTGTATTGGAAAAGGCAGGATATACCCCAAGGATATAGGGAATGGTATCAGCAGTGGCCGCTTGTCCCAGATTACCCAGGAAGTACAGGGTTAATCCCAAAGATTCTGAAAGCCTCAGGAGCACAGCTGCAGGCTGATGAGGGCCCTGGCTAGGAAGGGATTAGCACAGGTGCAGATGGGTGTGGCTGATGAGCTAGAGCCTGCCCAGCAACAGACACTGATTGGCCTGCCTCAGTATAAAGTGGGAGGCAGGAGCTGCAGTAAGGACCTGGGTAGGTGCTGATGGATTGTTAAAGGAAAGGTGATTAGCACTGGGTAGGTGCTGGACAGAAGCACCGGGTAGGTGCTGGAGAAGAGGCACCAGGCAGGTGCTGGACCGAAGGACTGGATAAGGTACGGTTGTAGGGAGTAACTGTGGGGAACTGTTGTATGGCTGCCACGCCCCTGGAGCCACCAAGTGGAGCAGGCAGTTGTGGCATAGGCAAGCTGACTGCCTACTGTTTGTTGGTGAGGTTTGTTGGTGCTAAATTAGGGGTTTTTGAGCTAAGCCGGTGATGAAAGCAGTCTGGAGGAGGCTGGCCAGCTGGTGATTCCAAGCAAAGCTGCTAGAAGAGAGGAGGCCCAGTGGGTGAATGAATCCCCTCCTTCTTGCCTATCTCTGAGGCTGCTCTGGAGGGGAAATTAGTTAGCCTAGTGTGGGCATCAGGGCCCTTGGGGAGGCCCAGCAGGGAATTTGACAGAACAGTGCTTCCTGAATCACTGATGCTTTTTACACAAGAAAAAAGCATGGGGAGAGCAGCTAGCAGGGATCTCACAGGCAACTCTTGTAAAATTCTTTTCAGATCAAATTTAGAAAAAAAAAAGAAAGATATGACATTGTCAGCAGAAGGACATTATTCCACAAGGTTTCAAGATCCCTATTTATCACTGCCAAGGCACACTATCAAGTCTCTAGGGCTTACACTACACTTCGTTAGCGATTCAGGAGAATGAACAAGGCAATATTTAGAGTTTATGGTTAGCAAATTAATAGTCACATAATTATTCAAGTACTCATCAGAGGAAATGAGCATAATGTAAGTAGCTTCCTTCAGATGAAGGACTCCTGATGTTTTACTCTTTGCTAATTTAGTGTTCAGAAATGGAAGAAAGAACTCTTTGAGTAATGAGCCCTGATCCAACTAAGGGACATGTGCACATAAAAGCACATGTATGTCTAGTCTGAACGAGTGATTCACAGATGAATGCTGTATATGTAACTCCACTAAGATAAAACAGCAAGGCCAGCAATGTTAAACAGTATTATTTTTTTAAGAGACATCACCATTAGTACCAATCTGATGTTCATGAAGGAAAGTAGCATGGACTGTTGTTGCAAATACTGCACACACTCTCCTGGGAATAAGCACCAGGAAGACATGACGCAGAGTTGGCCAGTGGTAAGTTGTCTTGCCAAAGCCCCTGCTCCAAACTTTCCTCCCAAATGCTATGCCCACTTAGGTTACTTAGTCACCCAGATACAGACAGTCCTGGCAATATCTACAAACTACCGGACCCCAGCACCAACAGAGAGTTCGCCCCACCCAGTGGCTTGCCTGTAGGCCACAGGTCTCCTCCTGGAGCTTCAGAGCAGGTGTCCTTCAATAATCGCCAGTCCTCAGTCCAATAGTCCTTTGTCAATCAGTCAAGTCAGTCCATATATCAGTTCACCACACCAGTCCCTTGTCCAGTCAGTTAGTCAAGCCAGCAGTTCAGTCTGATATGTCAGCAAAACCTCCACTCCTTCCACCACTCTCTTCACAACTACAACCCACAGCTTTTCCTTCCTCCAGGTGCTCCTTATATCCCTGCTACAAGCTTCTAAGTGGCTGCAGCTGTGCAGCCCAGCCTCTGCTACCTCCCTGGTGTTAATCCTGCATTTCATGAACCAAGGGCCACTGTCGGCACCATCCACTGCCTCCTCAGGGTGATCTTCTGCGTTTTCCACTACATATGTCTCACCACTACCAGTAGCGAACTCTTCTGGGGTGTGGGGAAGGGTGTGAGAAAGGTGTGGGGAGGGTGGAACTGGGCATGGGGGGTGGAGTGGGGGTGAGACCAGCAGTGGCCTTCACCACCCAATCCTAACCTCTGTGGTGGCCTGTGCAGCCCAACATGGCAGTCCTCAAGTCTACACTGGCAAAATAACCACATGATGCAGAGGGAGTGGGCTGTCAGAACTGCTTAGCTTTAGCAAGACAGTTGCGTCATGTGTCACCACATCATGCCCATGAACTATTTGCAAACAACACCGAAACCTGCTGCCTGTTTTAAGTGGGGCAGCTTTTTGTGGATCAACATTTTTTAGCGGCCAATTCATGTAGCTGATTAATTGACAAAACATGGCAGCCCTATGGAAAGGCAAATCAAAAACGTTTATCAATATATTTGTGATGTTCTGTAACACAGATTAAATAAAAGCTATCCTAGACAGAGCAGAGCACCCGTCTCCACCATGACACAAGCCATATTCATGGCTATTGGAAAGGCACAAAAGATGCAGAGCTCCTAGCTCTGAATGCAGAAGGGCTTTAACGAAGACAGCTGAACTTGGAGTAAACTGCTCTAGGGCTTCAGACAACAAAGATGCTTTGCAGCAACAATAGTGTCATATATCCACATGGTAAACTGTACTCAAGAACACCTACATCAGCCTAGACCAGTGGCTCTCAAACCGTTTAGCATTTTTTAGAATGACAATCTGTCCAAGACCCACCGGAAGTGATGTCATAGCTGGAAGTGCCATCATTGTGATGCCAGAGCCTGCTGCTTTCCTGAGAATGCAGCAATCAGTTGGATTATTTCTCAGACATTTTCCAACAGCAAAGTGAATCAGAAAGAAAAAAAAGTCTATTTACAACCTTGATACAAGCAAAACACCCACACAGCCCTCCCCCTCTCGAGCATATCTCCAATATGACTGCTCTAGGTGCTTCGTGCCCCACCTGAAATTGGCTCATGACCCACTGGTGGGTCCTGAGCCACAGTTTGGGAACCACTTGCCTAGGCAGAACAAATGCATTGTCAGCAGTTAGGCAGCATTTGCAGCCGACTGCCATAAAATACTGGTGCCAAATCATAACTAAATAGGTCAAAGATGAAGGGGGATCTAAGTGAACTGACATAAATGAATGCTGCTCTGAGAGATTAGCTCTATACATGACTGGTTCCCCATGTAGGGAAAGCTACCACAAGAACTCATTTAAAGTGTCATCCATGCGGTTGCAGTCATAAGGCATACACCAGCTCTCATTCATCTGAAGATCTTGTTTATGCCATCTGCAGTGACTGGTTCATAACTCCACCTCAATATCTTCTCGATGAAGAGCCGTTTCAAAATACTGCCTGACTCATGGCTAAAGGAGTCTACACCATATTCTATTTTGCATCGTAATTGTAGTACATACAGTACATTTCAATTTATTTTCCTTGTGATGGCAGAAAACAGCACAATGTCAGCAGACCAAAAATATTGCCCTTGATGAACAGAAGCAGCCAGAAATATTTCCTAGATTATACAGAACCATGTGGTCTGCTTTGTTCAACCAATGCGTTAGTTTGTTTTAATGATGTGGCAAAAAAAAAAATCCCAGTTATAAATTGTTAGTAGGCGGTTACCAGCCATTAACCTAAAAGTGGCAATAATTTCTCAGGTTGTAATTAGTTATGGTGACTGATGTGGATCAGACATCAGCCTGTCAGCTGTCACAGATTATGAATGCAAGTCATTTCCTTGCTCTCTCGCTCTCTCTCACTTGCTCTCTCGCTCTTCCCCAGTCATGGCAATTCATTAGTTCTGCTGTTTGAGAGCAGCTGTACCATTTGAGATGTAATTTATTCAGATTCCTTCAATATTATTGCTGAAGCGTGAGAAGATAAGTGATTTGATGAGGCTATGTATTTACTGTCAGATAGCATTATAGGTTGAATGTGTGGTCAGAAATGATAGGAGGGTTTAAAAAAAAAAAAAACACCTCCTCCTCCTCACCTCCAAAGTTGCCCTTTTAAGGGCAAAAGATTAAGTTGGAGGAAGCCAAGAATGAAAATCGTCTAACACGTCAGTCATGTCACACACAGTTATGCAGAGAACACGCCAGTGAAACCTTGTCAACCTCATTACAATTTCACCTTGCCATCCCTGTATATTGATGAATTTTGTACAACCAGCCATGCTAGTTAAATAGACACGTTCATGGAAACAGAAAGCGGTAATCTGGCCAACATGAACATTGGGGTGTATGCTATGTAAATCTGCTGTACATGGCGAAATATAATTGATAAATTATGGCTTTGGGATAGCTTCCTGAAGTAAATGAGGAAATAAATTCTTTGTAGGAGGTGACTGGGCAGCTTCAATTCCTCTGTGCCAGGGGTATTTTTCATGATCTATGGGTATGTATGTATCTCTGAAACACTGCCAGTAATATCATCCACTGGGGTTGCCCTTGTGTTTCCAAAACAGATGAGAGGTATGCTTCAGTTGCACACACTGCCCACGTGAGTTGCCACTGGGTTTTGCCAGAAGCAAGTATTGCAGAGAATCTGGTGATATTAATTGACTGAAAATATGTGAAGAATTTCAAGGGTAGAAAAACATGTCTAGGTAAGTCTCGTAACGTTTCTCAATGGGGTCCTGTACATCATGCGCTTGTGTGGATCTAGTCATTGTAGTATATTGTCAGCGTATTGTCAGAACAAAGGGGAATTCTGTTACTCTCCTTTGAGTCAATGTGTGGAGGAGACATGTATCTAAACACATGTGCTTGGTGCTAGGTGACTACCTGGAGAGCAAAGGGCAAGACCAGGAACATAAAAGGACTTATGGCAAAAGGCCACAGATCCACAGACCAGTTTGACCACACATTTCATGTGAACCATGTAATCACCCATGCTACTCCTTTATTGACAGATGGAGTTCAACTCCCCACATTTGAACCGAACTTTGGTTATTCCTTTAATGTAAATCAATCAATCAGCCAACCAACAGGTACTTATATACCGCTTTTCAACATGAAGTTCACAAAGCGGTTTATAGGCAAATAGTAATAATAATAAAATTAAATGGCTCCCTGTCCCAAAGGGGCTCACAATCTAAAAAAATGCAGAACACCACCAGCAACAGCCGCTAGAAAAGACACTGCGCAGGGGTGAATGGGGCCAATTGCTCTTCCCCTGCTAAATATAAGAGAAACACCACTTGAAAAAGTGCCTCTTGCCCAGATAGCAGGGGTCAATGGAGTTCTCTTGCTTCCAAAATGTAAATAAAGCCTTCCAGCTGCAAATGCTGCTGCAGAAACATACATGGTATCTTGTGACTATAGACCTGGTCTCCTGAGTTCTGGAAAAACAACTTTTGTAAAACAAAGGATCGGTTTCACAGCTCCAGAAGCCCTCACCAACTATGATAAAATTCAATCTAGGAAACAATCCCATCATCACCCAAGCTAAGTTACTGCACTCTCAATCAGGTGAGAAATCAAAGGCAGAACCCTTGACAGCAGGAATAGAATGGTTGCCTTGAGCCTTTTTCCTGGGGTTGGTGGGGAAAACTAGGGATTGGTGTGAGAAGCATCCCTGGTTGGACCCAGGGACCAACACCCAAAGGGGAAAGTGACTTGCGTTTGTCTCCGCAGGGTAGGTGCCTGCACTAACAAGGGAGGAGATTGATTAGTCGGGAATTGCTGCAGAATTTATTTGAATGAAAACAAAAAAATCAAATAGTATTTATATACTGCTTTTCAACACAAAGTTCACAAAGCAGTTTACAAGCAAATAGTAATAATAAAGTTAAATGGCTCCCTGACCCCAAAAGGCTCACATACTAAAAAAAAAATACAGAACCCCACCAGCAACAACCACTAGAAAAGACACTGCGCAGGGGTGAAGAGGGACAATTACTCTCCCCCTGCTAAATAGAAGAGGAACACCACTTGGAAAAGTGCCTCTTGCCCAATTAACATCACCAATACAGTGGTCCATCTCGTACCAAAAATGCCAGCTTTTCTTATGTGGTTTACCCACAATGCTGGATAAAGTACTTTTTCACACAATAAGTAATTAAATGATAGGATGCACAGCACAATCCTACCCAAGACATAGCATCGATGCAACATCGTTGCATCCATGCTATATCATTAGCGCCAATGATACGAGGGCGCCAAGCAGCACCCTTGCATTGGCGCTAAAGCTATCAGGGCTATTTAGCAGGCGCAGATCCGAGGAGTGCACTGGGATCCCCAAGTTCATAGCCAAGGTCTGTAAAATCTTAGCTATATAAATAGAATTTATTATATACTTCATGTCTCTATGGTAGAGTGGAAAGGAATTAAAACGCGTGCTTACAAAAGTGTGTGTAAGTTAAGGGACCAAATGGATCCAGGTTGGGCATCAGATGGGTATGCATCAGATCAAGGACAAGGGGATAGGATTTGGCAGCTGCTGGTACTGCCAAGATTCTCCAGCCCAGCCTCAATATACCCCTGGCTTGGTCTCATGCCATCCCCACCCCACTCTACTCCCACCACCACTGCGACTTTGCAAATGGCCAGTCTGCATGGGTGGCAGCACTCCCCAGACCAATGGAAAGGGAAAGGCTGCCGCAATAGTAGTTTCTGCGGTACCGAGTGGTCCTCAGTATCTGCCAGCGTACTATACAAGATAATTAGGTCTTTAAACTACGTTCAGGTGCAGAGGCAGATCTAAGGGAGGGCAAAGCTCTAAGTGTTGCAAGAAGCCTTACCCTGTCATGTAAATCCCTCCTCTCTCTTGCTGCTGTAGCCAGTAAGCAATGCCAAGATGTTGCTTTTCCCTGTGAGGATTGGCTAAAATGGTGCAGGAGAGGAGTGATTTCCACTGCAAGGTAAGGCTTCTTGCAACACTTAGAGCTTTGCCCTCCCTGTAGATCCACCTCTGTTCAGGTGTTTATGATCCCTCTATTTCAGAATGTTAGTGGGCTACAAAAGTACGGCTTTGATTTCACTCAGATTATTCCTTGGTGTTACACCATTCAAAGAGGTGCAGAAATTAAGTGGCCTGGGCAGCATTTATTTATCGTGCAACAACATGTCAGACAAACTAATGTCTTCTTCATGGTTTTAAATCTGATTTCCTTCTGCTCTTGCTGACTTTTTGCACTTCAATTTGCAGTGTTAGTGCACATAGCAATCCCTGGCAATGTGTGGCTGCTTTTGGAACTGTGCCAGCTATTCTTAAATACATATGTGGAGCAAAAATTAGCAAGTTGTCTTATGTTTTGGGGTTTAAAAAAAAACAAAACTTGCACCAGTACTGAAATAAGCTACTTCACACTTTCAAGAGGAAACGGGAGGTTTCATCGCACTTTCTGACTTCAACATATTATGTACGTCTGCACATCTCCCTGCACATCTCACCTTCATTTTCAAATGGGAAAAGCCTACACTGAAGATAGCACAGATAAGGCGTCGTTATGCCTGACATTTTATTTATGAGTAGAGCAAGGGGAAATTAGTGGGGGAAACGGTAGCTTATCCATTCCCAAGTCCAAGTATTCCTGAAATGAAATGTGACACTCATTGCTTTGGTGAAACTGAAGTTGTAAGTGAATTCCTGATATTTACTCATTAAAAGGTGCAAACAAAAACATAAATCTCTTAGGGCGCAATCCTATACTGCGCCGGAATGGTGAGGCCATGCGGCCCAAATTGAGCCCATGCAGCCTCCCGAATGGGTCTAGGATTCAGTTTTATGGCTGAATCCTGGCCTGCCTCCCTCCTGGGCCAGGAGGATCCTTTCCAGGTTAGGATTGCACTCTTAATCAGAGGCATCATGCCCATGTGGCACGGCATAGCACTTGCCATGGGCACTGCCAAAGGAGCTGGATGCCGTGGGGGGGGGGGAACCGGTGCGCAGATTGGCCCTCCCGCTCACCCTTGCGTCCATTTCGCTCTGAAATGGAGCCTTTCCAGAAACAGGAGGTGTGTTGAGGCTGCACGGAGGGCATGGTGACATGCCGCCCCGCCCTCCGGCTCTGGTTTTAATGAGGAACTTATGCACAATCAACTTCTAAAATCACAGCTGTATGGTTTCAGATACTATATAAAGGATCATTCATTCCAGGGCTGAATAACACACACACACATACAAAGCCCACAGGTAGACAACGGGTATATACATTTATTTGTTTTCAGTGCACAATAAGGTGGCCAGGAAGGAGGGTTTGGAATGAGGAAATAAGAGGCTGAGGACCCAACCCTACCTAATTTTCTGGCACGGATACAGCTGTGCCAATGGGGCATATGCTGTCTCCTGCTGTGTGGGGGAGCAATCACAGAAGTCTCCTCAAGGTAAGGGCACATTGGTTTCCTTACCTTGGGACTGCATTGCGGCTGCATCTGCACTGGCAAGTTGGATAGGACTGGGTTCTGTGCCATCAAGAAGGAAATTCACGAATGGTGTCATCACTAAAACAAACAAACAAACACTGGCAGGACCCATCCAAATATTGCAGCAATGCATTGTTAAAATGTCTGACATATGCTAAGTAGCTAATACTGACATGGCTGAGGCCTTTATCCATTTCACAAAAGGCACCATTCTGCCAAAGACTGCTCAGACCCGGGAAAATGAACCACTGGACAATGTTTTATTTATGGGGCTGAGAGTTGCTCTTCATTTCCCTGTTTTCCAAAAAGATGAATCGGGCTGTTCAAATCAGGCAGTTTAGACTGCTGCACTTTTCCGCGATGGGAATACTCATCTTGGTCCATTGTCAAAAATGATGGACAAATGAGCAGGCGTGCGGTATGCCTCGGTTCTTGCCGCCAGAATTGTCTTGGGCAACCGAAAGACAAACTCATCCAAGCCTGCTTTTCCACTGGGAACAGTTATCGTCTCTTTGGACTTCATGCTTAATATGTTTGGAGAAATCAGAGTAAAGAGTTTGACTGACATTCCAGTTGCTTGCTTGTTTGAGGCTCATAACTAATTTGTAATGGCTGTCATCGTGGAGAGGGGAGTGAGGAGAACGCAGAAGGGAAAGATCTAGATATATGCTTGAGTCGGGTTTTTTTTAAAACACAAAGCAGAAATTCAGCTTGTTAAAAGAACTTCTGATGGATTAAGGAAGTGAAATTAATGATGGCTCTTAGAAACATCTGTTAACATACGGATATCCTTACTTTACTTTGGGGACAAAGCTGCATTTTGCATTAATTGATGGGTGAACCACTTAGAATTAATTGATCAGCAGCAGCCCCTACATCCTACCTTATGTACTACAGGAGGGAGCAGGGGCACTATGGATACAAGAAGGGGGTTCAGAGGATGAATGCTGCTTGATCTTGGCCTCTTGAGTAACATCATTGGTATGCAATGATAGCTTTTGATCTAACTGCAGAATGATGTTATGGCTTTGAAGACACTGGCTCTATCAATTAACATTACCGTCAGTCCTCTTTATATGCAAACTCACTATCAGCGAGGGGCAGAATTGCTTCTTACCTTGTTATCTGCACCTCTGTCCTAGTTATGGACAACAGCAACCACTGTTGACCCCTTTAAAATGGCTGGCAGAAGCATCTGCCGGCTATGTTTAAGGGGTCCATGCTGGTCACAGGTACCATTCTGAAGATCTCTGCAGCTTCTGGAAGGTCTCTGCAGAGCATTCGGATAATTTTTGGCACTTCCTGCTGAAGCCTGCTGGCTTCCTGAGGGGGTCTGCTGGATTCTTCTGATGGCAAGAAAGGTACCCCTTGCACCTAACTCCATTGATTCCGTCAGATAAACGATTCAATATCTGTGAATTCGCTATCCGTGAGGATTTCCAGGAACCTAACCCTAGCAGATAATGAGGACTGTACCACCAATCCCCATAGGGTCTGCTCTAAACTCCTCAGAGTATCACGCCTCCCAGAGTATTATGAGAGAGCTTCCCCATAGCAATAGCTGAGAAAGCTGGCAAGGAGCTGGGTCTAGAAGGCTGATACTAACAACTGAACCTGGTACTTAAGAGCTCCCTTTGAGTGACAGTTGGCCCAATCCTATAGTTATCCCAGATGTTGCATGTTGTCCTCCACTGGCGCTGATGCCTGTAAAGCAATCAGCGCCAGTCGTAAAAGGTGCTCCAGCAGCTTGCTATGATGCTGAGAGCACTGGGGGAAGCTCCATGCCTTCCCATTTGCCCCACTGTGTTTCCTACCACATGTAGGAGCAGATAAGTCAGCAGGAGAGGTGGGAAGGGGTGGGGTGGAAAAGCAGCAAAGAAGGTAAGAAGGCGGTGAGCAGCTTGGGGCAGCGAAGCGGGTGAATTCAGAGGTGCAGATATCCTGTCCCAGATCGCAGATCGCAGATTCACGTGGGCTTGCACCAGCTATTCAACTGGTACAAGACCAAGTAGACCCCACTTTTGTCACGCAGGCTTACTTTTCAAGTAAAAGAACAATTGTACCCTTTCCCAGAGGAGACCTCTGCAACTGCCCCCACACCATAGGATGCATCAGTCACCATGTTGGCACTGCTAGCGGAGTGGGGAGGGGAAATGAATAGTATTGGGCTGAAAGTCACAATGTATCTTTAACTAGAGATGTAAAATTTCCAGAAATTTTGAAGCTCGGAAAAAAAACATTATTTTTTTGGGGGGGGGGAACAGAAATTTCTGGAAAAATTGAAAAAAATGCGACATTAGCACTTTTTTTTCCTTTTCCAGATTGAAAGTCATTCTGTTACTTTAGGAACATAAAATATGACTATGAACAATTTGACTTGGCATAAAATTATCACAACTAGCATATTAAAAATATAGTGTATCCAAACAATTACTACGAACAGAATTTACTTTTTTTATATTTATTTGTAATTGTAACAAATGGAGCAACAATCTCCTGGTTTACTAGTTTATGTGAAACAGACAAAAAAACCTCCACAAAACAATTTTTAAAAATCCAGAAGTAACAATTATTCATATTTCCTCTCCACAGTATTAAATAAAAATAAATAAAAATTCTCATAAAAAGAATTGAATGGGGGGAAGTGTATAGAAGGGAGTAGGACTAAGTTACAATGAATGGGCATGAAATTAAATCAGAATCATTTTCTGAGCTGTAATTATCAGTATCAGTTTCAGTCTCTGCTTCTGCAGCTACTCTATTGTGTCTGTCATTATCACAGTTATTATAGACTTGTAAAAACTGAAGATTTGCCCGGATTGAAACAAGCTTCTCTACCCTTTCACATGTCAGTTTATTTCTTGATTTAGTGTGTTTCCAAACATAGACCAGATTCTTTCACATGCTGCAGAGGATGGAGGAGTCTGAAGAAGGCGAGAAGCAAGAGGAGTCAGAGGCTGTGTTAGAGATGTAAAATTTCCGTAAATTTTGAAGCTCAGAAAAAAAACGCAGTTTTTGCACTGGAGGGTTCAGTTTGTAACCTAGGACTTGCTTGTCATCTGTGCACAGAAATTAGAATAATATGATACCATACATATTTTTTAGAAATTATTTGGAAAATATTTGAACACCTTGTCTTAAAATATTTTATTCATCATGTTAAAATAAAATATTCCATAATCAAAAGCGGTATATAAATACTATTGATTACTGATTGATTAACTTGAGCCAAAAGAAAAAAAGAAACACACTGAGGCAGGATGAAAAGAAGCCATGATTGCATTTGGCACCAAAGAGTCTGCCACCAACGTTTATTTTAGCTTTTAAGCAGCATTACTGCTAGTGTCTTGTACTGTTATGTTTGTGGGTCCTAATCCGTGACTGACATGAAATTCCAGGGGCAGAGAGCTACTTGGGTTTCAATTTGGGGGGGAGGAGATCGCGGGAGATATATGGTACATCGCTTCACTTGCATATGTACAGGCTGAACATTGGATAGAGGTGGATATCGGATCATTCCTTACAAACAATAACCGATTACCAGCCCAATCCCACCAAACTCCCCGCACAGGGATGCAGTGGTACTGACACAGCTCCGCTGTATCCCACAGTGGTGTTTTGGCTGCAGGAGGTCTCCTAAGGATAAGGGGATGTTGATCCCCTTAGGATAAGTTCCCTTGCTCCAGGGTAAACCCCCAGCAGCTGTTATGGGTCAACCTGGACCAGTGTCAGCAAGTCTGGTGCAAGTCTGCATTGACCCATGCATTGGATCAGGCCTGGGAAGTGGGCTTGTACTCAGCATACTCCACTGACACCGAGCCCGCTGCCCTCCTGGGCCCAATCTGCCCCTTCCCTGCCCCATCTCCTCCCCTATTCGTATATTTTCCCCTCCATGCCTAATAACAGCTTTGGGATGGGTAAAACAGGACAGCAATGTGGGAAGAAAGGGTGGGAGGGTTCCTCACCAGACCACAGTCCTGAACTCGGCAGGTGGCTGCAGCTGCTTTTACAAGAAGAAAATTACTTTGAAAATTCCAATCACAGAACTCCTGTAAAATACGTGGACTGGTCCTTGGTAATACTGTAGATATTTGTTTTCTTGCTATGTTTTCCCCCCCGTCACACATGTGTACACACACACACACACACACACACACACACACACACACACACACACA
>JAJKFI010000015.1:3750583-3765606 GCA_029204185.1 Lerista edwardsae
ACACACACACACACACACACACACACACACACACACACACACACACAGAGAGAGAGAGAGAGAGAGAGAGAGAGAGAGAGATTATCATACACACACATTTCACGAGCACAGCAAAGCATTATGCTCCCATCAGAATAAAGCACAGTAAAATTCTTCCTCAGGACTACTTTTCAAAAATCTGGACGGGATTTCATTCCATATCTCAGGTTAATAATATGTTAGCATCCAATTTTGGTACAAACAACAAGTGGCTTAAAAGGCAAAGCGCCTGAATTGATAGCAATTGTTGAGGATAGGTCATCGCAGTATGTTTGAAAACAGGGTATTACTTAGCAGGCCACAATCCTATAATCTTTGCAGCATTTGAGATTTTCAACCCAGGGGCTCTTATGCAGCTCTCCTCCTTTGGGAGGATAAAAATCACAAGGTGAGCTGGGTGTCACTGATTGCTTGCTGCAACTTTTAATGCTCACACCGGAAGAAGACTGCAGCGAGAGACTGGGAAGTGGAGAAAAAATCCTAATATTTTCAATCAACAGATAAGTGAAACTGTGGAAACTGGAGCTGCAGATGCAGAGGGTACCCTACTGTATATAATTGCAGCCATATCCTAACTGTGCAGCATTGATGCAGCCATGCCAATGGGGTGTGCATGCATCCTGCATGGGGGGGGGGGGGAGTTATGGAGGCCTCCTCAAGATAAGGAAACATTTCTTCCCTTACCTCAAGGCTACATTAGTGCTGGAAAGCTTCTTAAGATTGGGCTGTAAGTTATGTACTTGTTTGGAGTGACTGGCTTAATGAGATATTGCTTGAAGCCATTTCTTTAATTGGACATTATCTGTATCATGATAGCGTCAGTCCTTAAACGTCTTGTCCTGCTGTGGTGCAACTCTTACACTGCACTCAAATGCTCTTCGGAGTCAGCTGAGTCTTAGCGACCTCAGAGCACAACCCTAACCTGGAGTTAGGCCAGCACAGTTAGGCCAGCAGAGTTTGGCCGGCACAAGGGACACCATAAAGTATGTTTGGGCCACTCTTGGATTCAGAGGGGCCAGCACACAGACATGTGCCATCCTCCCTGACTCTGAGAGCGGTCCAGACACACTTTATGGTGGCTCTTGTGCCAGTCAAACTTCGCTGGCTTAACAGTGCCGGCCTAACTCCAGGTTAGGATTGTGCTCTTAGCGTACACATGGAAGTCAGAGATCATATCAGCGTTCTGGAACATGCAAACATTTAGGAAGTTGACTTGTGTAGCACATTGGAGAACACACTGAATTCTCGCTTGGAGTTGAATTTACTGGAAAATAGGATTAAAATATTTGACAGGAAGTAATTAACTACTGTGAAAGGAAAATAACATAGATAGGAAAGAGGGATGAAACATGCATATATTTCATGGGAAAGGAAAAGTTCATACTTAAGTATTCCCCCAGAGTCGCAATCTGAGATTAATGATAATACACCCCAGGTATGGTCTGGCACTTTGTCTTGTAATGTCACATCATCGTGCAGCCATTCAACAGTAAATGTGCTCTGTATATATCACAGCTGACAACTGAACTAGCATTGATTAACTCATATATCCTGTTCGAATCCTTAAAAAATTTATAGAGTATACACATTATTTTTAGATCTAATTTGAAGGAAAGGGATGTTTGTGAACTACCAAGCCTACAAAACTGTTGCAATATAGGCGCGACACTGCCTGCAGGGCTCAAAAAGTTTAGATGCCCAAGACCCTTTACCTTCTCCTCTATGGTACCTGAAAAGGGGGGGGTCCTTTACATAAATTTCTTCCTCCCTCCTCTCTCTCCCCCCCCCCCAAATAGTCATTTGCTGGCACCAGTCATTTTGCTGGCACAGAGCCAAAAAGAGTAAGGGAAGGGAGAAATGGAAAAAAGGATCCTGGGGTAAACGGGTGTCACCAGGATCTACCCCCTCTATCTTGTGTTCTTTGAAGGCACCTGAGGGGGGACATGATTGAGATGCACAAAAATATGCATGGTATGGATAGAGGGATGTTCTCTTCCCTCTCTCACACCAGAACCAGGGGACAGCCACTAAAATTGAGGGTTGGGAGAATTAGAACAGATAAAAGGAAGTACTTGTTTACCCAGCGGATAATTAAGCTGTGAAATTCCTTGCCACAGGAGGTGGTGATGGTGTCTGGCCTAGGAGCCTTTAAAGGGGGATTGGACAGATTTCTGGAGGAAATGTCCATCGTAGGCTACAGGTCATGATAGGTGGTGCAACCTCTTTACTTTAGAAACAGGCTACCTCAAAATGCCAGGCGCAGGGGAGTGGCAACAGGATGCAGGCATCTGGTTGTCTTGTGTGTTCCCTGAGGCATCTGATGGTGGACCACCGTGGGCACCTGACAGTGGTGGGCCATTGTGAAATACAGGAAGCTGGACTAGGATGGGCCCTTGGCCTGACACAGCGGGTCTCTGCTTACGTTCTTATCTTCTACCTCCTGACTGCCCTCCTCCCTGCCCAGACAATCCACTGTTCCTCCTACCGCTCCCTCTCTGCACAGACTTAGCTGCTCTTCCCTGGGTAGCTGGATGCAGCAGTGAGCACGTGATACCATCGCCATTTGCAGCAGTGGCTCCGAAATGGTCATTTACAACAGAAATTCTGCTCCATTGTCCTAAAGCTTAGTTACGGTTGGGTCTCCAGTAAACTCTCCAGATTGACCTGCTAAAATGCATGAATATATGGGCAGCAGTTGTCACTACTTCATATACGGCATAATCCTAAGCATGTTTTTGCCATTTGGTTCTGTGAACCCCTGAACTCAACTGTCGCTGCCTGGAATTACTTCAGTGGTGAATGGGAGGGGCCACTTACCCAACATGTTGCGGAGCTAGCAGTACTTACCACACCTCCCCCCTCCAGGTACACTACTGAATCCTACCTTCGCATTTCAAACATTACAAAGTACGTCCAGAGCGCAGTCCTAACTTGGAGTTAGGCAGGCACAGTTAGGCCAGCAAAGTTTGGCTGGCACAAGGGCCACCGTAAAGCGTGCTTGGAGGGGGGATGGCGCACATCTGTGTGCTGGCCTCTCTGACTCCAGAGAGGGGTCCAAACATACTTTACGGTGTCCCTTGTTCTGGCCAAACCTTGCTGGCCTAATTCCAGGTTAGAATTGCACTCCTAATATAAATATGTATATTTTGGGACACCAATGTTCGGGATGCAAAAAAAAAAAAAAAAAAAAAAAACCAAGGGACATGCAAATTGTCCCTTACCAGAACACATTTGACTAGGACACCATTGTCCAGGATGCAATATTCCTGTCACTGATTTGTGGCCGCTAAGATACAAGTGTCGGCTACCCACATGCAACCTTCTTGCCATTATAACACCCACAGACTCTCCAGTAGGATTCCCCTCTAGCAGCAGGCAAGACTGCCAACACTCCCAGGGCTGATTAACACAGGACCCAGTTGAGGTTGAGCGTGCTCAAAAGTATTGAAGAACCGTAACGTTTTATCTGGAAACAGTTTTTTTCCCACTTAACTGTCTTGCGTCTGAGGCAACCCACGTCAGTTTAAAGGAAAACAAAACAAACACTCAAAGCACAATCAGAACAAACCCAAATCCACCCTACAGACCATCTTTAATCCCCGTAAATACAATAGAGCTCACCTGTTCTAGGAGCAGACAATCGTTACCAGTGTAGTGTTTCTCAAATGGACCACAAACACACTGCAGAATCTGAGCAGTTATATTCAAATGCATGGTCTCTGCACATTTGGGGTTCTTGTCCACCATAAATGATATCTTTTGTGTTCATGTTGTAGCATTTCTTTGTGTGTCTGTTGTTGTTTTTTAACTGCACAGGTTGCAGTGCAACAATACTTATGGAACTCAGTGCGCAATCCTGCCCTGGAGTTAAGCCGGCGCAGCTAGGCCAGATAAGTTTGGCTGCCACAAGGGCCACTGAAAAGCGCATTTGGACCACTCTCTGAGCCAGGGAGGATAGTGCACCTCTGTGTGTTGGCATCTCTGACTTTGAGAGTGGTCCAAACATACTTTACATACTTTTGGGCCTAACTGTGCCAGCCTAGGTCCAGGTTAGTCCCTGAGGGCGCAATCCTAGGCAGCTTCGGAATGGCGAGGCTGACTTGGCAGCACCACATCCAACGCTGCATAGGAGAGGCTGGAGCCCCCTCCACGGCAATGGAGCATGTGCTCCCTTACCATAGGGAGGCTCCAGCCTCTCCTATGTACTCCTCAGATCTGCGCCCGCTAAAGAGCCGGCGCAGATTTGAGGAGACTGCACAGCCCGAATCAGGGCCTCGCAACCTCACAGCCGGGCTTAGGATGTGGCCGTATTGCCACCTCCCAAGCCTGCCCACGTCCCGTCCAAGTCCTGCCCCCAGCCTCCCTCCCTCCTACCAATCCCTGTCCTGATATGGGACAGAGCCTGCCTTGCGCCGACTGGCTTCAGTTGGTACAAGGGAGGCTCTCTGTCAGCGCTCTGAAGCGCTATGAGCAGTGTTGGCTTCAGAGTGTTGGCGCCAACGGGAGTGGTGCTTGGCGCCCCCGCATCAGTGCTAATGACTTAGCGCTGATGCAATGGCGTTGCGTCAGCACAATGTCCTTTATAGGATTGCGCTGTCAGTGTACAGAATGGTGGGCAAAGTGGGCAGGAGGTGTGGGCTGATCATTGGGCAGCCAGTACTGCCTGAAGCTAAGTAGGAGAATATGTGGTCTATTTTTGGATGGGAGAAGGAATAATCTGGTGCTGAATCCTACCCCCCACACGAGCTGCGGAGCCTGACAGGGGTTTTATCGGCTCCGTGCCTGCTTCAGGTAGGAGGTGTGGACTGATGGTTGAGCTCTTGGTACTTCCTGGAGCTAAGCAAGAGAATCCATGTTTTGGGATGGGAGATGGAATGCCAGGCTGTGACCAGCTGCAGTACCTGTTGTGGCGGAACGGAGTCTCTATGGAGCTGATTAACTAGATATTAGGCAAGCAGAATGAGGTAATGCCAATTCTGATTGGTCCACGGCTGCTCTTAAGCGCGACGAAGACACAGAGTGGATTGTTGTAGGAGTGTGGTGTTGGTCACGTAGAGTGCGTTATTTGCTGTGTCTTTTCCTTGCTGTACTGAAGATGTTGCCATACTGCTGCTGCTGTAAATCTTCTATATATAGTATACTAGCTTTTATGTACCCGGCTTCGCCCGGGTGTTTATATGTCCCATCCCTGCCCCCCCCCACATGTTTGCCTGGGTGTTTATATGTCCCATCCCTGACCCCCCACTCACATGTGTGCCCGGGTGTTTATATGTCCCATCCCTGACCCCCCCACACTCACATGTGTGCCCGGGTGTTTATATGTCCCATCCCTGACCCCTCCCCCCACTCACATGTGTGCCCGGGTGTTTATATGTCCCATCCCTGACCCCTCCCCCCACTCACATGTGTGCCCGGGTGTTTATATGTCCCATCCCTGCTGCTGTACTGTTTCTGTTGCTCTAGATGTAGCAGCTCTGTGACGTAGCGCTGCAAGTCATGTTTTTTTCCCCTCCGGTATTCCCTGTGTACGCTGTTGTTTCATCTTTGTAGCCTTTGGTTGCACCTGCCCAATTGCCTTATGTTACACAGTGAAAGTAACCTTTCAGAGAGAGAGCAACAGCCACAGCACCTTGTGCCAACTGTCCACTGCCAAGCAGGGACCGCCCACATGTCCACAGAACACATTTCCCTGGCCCTGTATCGGTTTGCCTGCGGGAAACCTATTTGCTGCTGTTTGTCTTCAGCTGTAAAGAGTTCAGTTGCTGCCTGAAGTTTCCGCATGTCATTTGCATCTCATCATGACATCATCAGAGCCTCAGAATGCTGCGGCTCAGCCCATAGCCACCCATACAGAACCACAAATTCGCTTGTACCCGCGCCCGTGGGGGCGCGATCCATTCCAAAACCGCTCAGCGACGGTCTCGGGGGGGCCAAGGCACCCGCGTGCCAAGTTTGGCGCGAATCGGTCGAGGCGTTGCGGAGCCTATGTGGAACATACATACATGCATACATACATACATAGCTCTTTTTTATTTTTATAGACTAGCTTTTATGTACCCGGCTTCGCCCGGGTGTTTATATGTCCCCTCACTGACCCCCCCCCACTCACCAGGCATACAGATGGCCCGTTTATATGTCCCATCCCTGACCCCCCTCACATGTGTGCCCGGGTATTTATATGTCCCATCCCTGACCCCCCCCACTCACATGTGTGCCCGGGTGTTTATATGTCCCATCCCTGCTGCTGTACTGTTTCTGTTGCTCTAGGTGTAGTAGCCCTCTGTTTCATTTCCTGTAGTTGTTTGTGACGCTGCTGTACTGTTTGTGTTGCTCTAGATGTAGCAGCCCTGTCTCTCTTATCGTGGAGTCTTTTGTCACGCTGCTGTACTGTTTCTGTTGCTCTAGATGTAGCAGCTCTGTGACATAGCGTTGCAAGTCGGGTTTTTTTTTTCCCCTCAGGTGTTTCCTACGTTCGGAGAACGTGTGTGTGTGTGTGTGTGTGTGTGTGTGTGTGTGTGTGTGTGTGTGTGTGTGCAACGCCGGGTAACAAAAAGCTAGTATTCCTATAAATACAGACTACCAGTGGTGGAACCCTGCTGTGTCTGTGTCTCTCACTGGAAATCTTCCTGGCATCCTTGAGCCACATTCCGTGCCTCTGCCTGATAGCTAAACACTATCAGCAACACTTGCTTTGATCCAAAAGAACCTACAGCCAACAGCCATTGCCGCAGGCTGGAACAGTACACACAGTCTTAGATACATATATTCTGAGAAAGGATGTAGAGCTATAAGCCTGGTCCTGCACAGGAGCCTGTGGAGACCTGGCCTTCTTTCTGAATTTCCAGCTTTCATTTTCAAGAACACTTTAGTCCTTTTTCTTGGGGATATACAGTATAAGTCAAAATGTGAAGCTATAATCCATAGAATTGTCCTTCGTGAGAAAGGGGAAGCTGTGCAAATGCTTGCATGTGTTCCTTATGGGGTAAATAGCAGTTTAGGAATGGAAATTTACACTGGGGAAAAGATAGCAATAGGAAGAAAGGGTTAATCTGTTTCCCCTAGTGCTGTAATTTTAGTGCCATTCAGATCCCCTTTTAAAGGCATTTTAAAAACAGGACACCCAACCAAAGATTTCAACTAAGGATTCTTGACACATCAGCAGCATAGCTAACTTGCCCTAACCTTTTGCAAAGCTTCAACTTGATCCAGAGAATCTAAAATCAACAGAAATATTAATTAAAACCAGAGTAATAATTTTGAGGTGTTCTACAAAGCATGCAAGCCAGAGCTTCCCTTACCTAAGGACAAGCACACGAAAGACATAAACTAGAAACATCTCCTTTTGGAAGCCTGACTTTGCATTTTTCTTCCATATGACCTGAAGCATGAAATTTTTCATACCCTGTACCATGTGATATTATGAAGCTCATGAAGGTAATATTGCCTATTCTCATTAAACTAATTGATGTCAAAACTACTGATCTGAAGGGAAGTATAAATTGCACACAAATGAAGCACATAATTTGGAGTGAGCTGCAAGCACACCCATCAAAAAAACATGGGGGGAAAAATTAAAGAGATTTGTGAAGAAATCAAAAGATATGTGTAGGAAAGAAATTAAGAGTGCACTCCTAACCTGGAGTTAGGGAGGCACAGTTAGGCTAGCAAAGTTTGTCCGGCACAAGGGCCACCAGGCATGTTTGGAGCACTCTTGGAGTCAGGGAGGATGGCACATGTCTGTGTGCTGGCCTCTCTGACTCCAAAAGTGGTCCAAACCTACTTTACAGTGTCCCTTGTGCCAGCCAAACTTTGCTGGCCTAACTGTGCTGGCCTAACTCCAGATTAGGACTGCGCTCTAAATGAGATTCATTTAGATCATTACAACTGTTGATAGTACACTTAGGTGAAAACAAACATTCAAAAAAAAAAAAGCTGCCTATGCTACGTTAGTGGCCCAATTTATTTATTTAAAAGATTTTTTTTACCCCGTCTTTTTCCCCAGGAAAAGGGACTCGTGATGGCTTACAAAAATAAACAAAACAATATTAAACAGTATCTTAAAAACAAACATCAAAACAACAAACAACACAAAACCTCAGAGCACAAACCTCAGAGCACAAACATTAAAAAAAACCCATGTCATTAAAAGATGGCAGCCAACCATGCACTCAAATGCTTTTTTGAAAAAGAAAGGTTTTGAGGCCCCACCAATTGTATTGGGTCTCATCGCCATCAGAACATGAATGCAGCAAAGCAGCCGTAAAGGATGCCGAACATGCAAGAGGAACGCAAAAAAACAAAAACAAAACCAAGCCATAGAGGCACAGGGGACAGACGACGACAGAAAGACAACAGCCAACAACACATCACACAAACACAAGATAAAAGGGGGATGTTTGAGACCCTGCCGAAAGGCCATGGGGGAGGGGGGGTTCTTAATTCCCCCAGAAGGGAATTCCATAGTTGTGGTGTCACCACAGGGAAGGCTTGCCCCCATTCTGACATCCCTCTAACTTGGGATAAAGGTGACACTTGAAGGAGAGCCCCCGCAGATGACCTAAGAGTGCGGGCTTGAATGTATGGGAGAAGGTGGTCCATTTGGTAACCTGAGCCCAAACCATGAAGGGCTTTAAAAGCCAAACTTTGAACTGGGCCCAGAAATGAATGGGCAACCAGTGCAGTCGTCGAAGCAGTGGTCCAACAGAGTCTCTGCCTAGCTCCAGTAATCCCCTGGGCCACTGCATTCTGCACTAATTGCAGCTTCCAAACTGTATTCAAGGGCAGCCCCATTAGAGCATTTTATAGTAATCTAGTCTTCAAGTCACTAAGGCATGGACCACTGTGGTCAGGTCTGATTGACTCAGGTATCAAAACTGGGCAAATGCGTGCCTGGCCACTGCTGTCACCTGGCTCTTTAGGGAGAGCTGTGAGTCCAGGAGCACTCCCAAACTGGGCAGCCGATTCTGCAGGGGTAACTCGACCCCATTCAGAGGGGGCTGATGACTCAGTACCTGCATAGAGGACTTCCTGACCAAGAGGACCTCTGTCTTTTCTGGATTGGCCCTCATCTAGACCCCAATCACCTCCAGACAGCAATCCCATTCATTCATTCATTCATTCATTCATTCATTCATCTAAGTTCTGTCTCTAATGTATTTTTTAAATTTTTATATTTAAATTTATTATTTATTCAGGCCTTGGCACCGTGCCAGGTATTTGATACAGCCCACCAGCTAAAAAATTTGGAGACCCCTGGTCTAAGCCACTATTAGATCTAACCTCCATGAATTTATCTAAACTTTGACAAAGCCATCAGAGCCACTACCAAGAAATGAAGATCCTTGACAATTTATATTTAATTTAAATGTAGTGATAAAATACAATGCACTTGGCCAACAGAGGAAGCATTCCTGGAGCAGTTATGGAAGTTTCTGAACTGTAGTTAATTGAATTACATGAGTCATATACAGAAAGAGTGGTGAAAAATTCCACAGGTAGCCATGCATTCTTGGAAAAATTGCTTCAAAATCATTGTCTAGTGAAGATTAAAGAGTTTTGGATGGCTTATTTTAGCTTGTCATATTATTTTGTGCAAGAGATCCACGGTATTTATTGTTGTAGTTGTTGTAGTTGTAGTAGTAGTTGTTGTTCAGTTGCTATAATTAAACCAATATGGAAGGCAAATCTAGTGGGTAGAATTATATAGAAATGGGGAAGGATGGATCATGTCAACATTAAGAAACTAATTTTTCACTCTATTTCTCATTCCAAGTTGTTGTTGTTGATTTGAATCAAACTTCCTCTGATTATCACTGTGGTATAATTTTGGGCTCCATTGAACTGCTGTAGGTTTTCCATTTAAATAATGGATATATGTGAGCCGAAGTCATCCTTCTTGAACTGAACTATGCCACCATCAGTGTTTGAAGGTTACAAATGGCCCACCATTTTTTTGGCAGTAACCTCAATTACTTGTGAAAAATGTTAGCTCCGTTCCTCAATATTGACTTTAGCTGCAGTGGGGTGGGCAGGATGAGGAATGGAAGGTAGGGCTGGGATCACACGGAGGAAGGCAAGCTTTGAAAGAATGGGCACCTTGCAATGCAGGGATGAGAGAGAAGGTGAGATGAGGTATGCTGAGGGATCTGCGGGTGTGGCACTTGGTGAGGAAGGCATCACCGCGCTGTGATAGACTACAGTGGGGAGCCCATCACTTTTTGGTTAAGTCCCTTCCCAGGATCTTGTCCTGCTAACCTGAGAAAGCAAATTTCAGTGCTCCAAGCCAGTTTTCTCAATGTTCTGAATATAAAATTAATTCATCTAACTTTTATAATTGAAGATAGTTATGCATCACCAGGGTCTAACCCCATGGAAAATCTATTACTGACAAGCAATTTAGGGCCCATTCCAGAGCCATGCAGCACCGGTGTAGCAGAAGGCATTGTAAAGGGCATCCAACACAGGTAGTAAGCTGTTACTGCCAGCTGTTACCACCAGTGACATTGGCCATGGGTGCTCTGGAGGGAGCACCACGCACAGGCAAGTGGTAAGTCCACTGCTCGGCAGCAATGCAGCTTTTCCGGGTGGGGCAGGATGGCTCTCTCTGCTGGTTCCCAACATCTGTGTAAGGCCACGCGGCCTTATACGAACACCCTCACTTCTGTGCTGGCTAAACAGCTGAAGAGAGTTGACCACTCGCCCACCCTGCACCCAGAGGCGGATCTAGGGGGGGGGGCAAATCTCTACGTTTTGCAAGAAGCCTTACCTTGCAGTGGAAAACACTCCTCTCCTGCACTGTTCTAGCCAATCCTCACAGGGAACAGCAACATCTTGGCGTTGCTTACTGGCTACAGCAGCATGGGAGAGGCGGGATTTACATGACAGGGTAAGGCTTCTTGCAGCACTTAGAGCTTTGCCCTCCCTGTAGAAACGCCTCTGCCTGCACCCTTACCACATGTCCCCTTTCCCCTCTCCTTTCCCCTTCCTAATGTCCCCTTTCCCCTCTCCCTTTCCTGTGGCTGCCTGACTGCCATGGAATGCAGCTGTAGCCGCCTGGCTACCACTGTGTTCCCAGGTGGTCGGGCAGCTCTGGATTGGGCTGTAAATCACTATTGACGTAATGTTGATGTACAGCATAGCATAATTCCAATTTGAGTTTGAAAGGCAAATTGCAAGTACTTTATCATATACATTCTGTAGCCCGGAGACATAAATTTTTCATGTTATTTTTCCCCGCCATTGTATAACTACCTTCATTTAAATTTGTGTTTTATTGGCTAAAGGTGGTTGCAATAGAAATTTGCCATCACTTTTTATAATGCACTGACAGCCACGTTCTTGCAGATAATGGCAGGAACATATGAATACTGTGGCTGTATTAACATTCACTTGAACGGCTGTCAGAGACACTTCAGTCATAAAACCATAAAAGCAAAGAGTGTGTTGCTCTTAGCTAGTATATATATTTTGCATTTTACAGGCATATCCTGTTTGACTAGATTAAAAAAATAACTTTTTGCTATTGCCATGAATAATATTCAGCCCCCTTGTCACTTTAAAAACCGCCCACTTCTCCACTATAGATTCAAAACACACATAGAGGTACAATGTTGCATTCTATTTTGTCTGATAAAGGAATGCATTTCAATGTGGAGCACAGCCAGCGGTGTTATGCTGCCGGAACACTAGGCGGGACATCCGGGTGATTGACAGCCCGCCCGTCGTGTTCCGCAGCGTTACGCCGTTTGTGTAACGTGAGCAAACGGCGTAATTGGTTATGCAAACGGCGTAACGCTGCGGAACGCGACAGGCGGGCTGTCGATCACCCGGATGTCCCGCCCAGCGTTCTGGCAGAATAACACCACTGAGCACAGCCATGATAGGTTGGGGTGTTGTCCTTGCCACAGTTCTGCTGCTCATCTTCCTCTCCAATGTTCTAGTTTATAAGGAAAAGGGGAACCAGCATGTTCATCAGCTTCCCGGTGTGTAAATACGGAAACAATTACATTACCAGTTCTGCTTAGACTGAAAAATATTTTTTTTTCTGCTAGAAAATCAGCTAGATATCTGGAGATTCATCCAGATTTCCTGGACTAATTCTGGATTAGGTCTCTAGATTGAGGGCGCAATCCAAGGTGCTCATAGGGCCGACGCAATGAATTACATTACGCTTGAATCAGCCCCACGCTGTTGTGAAAGTGCCGTAAGGCAGCCTCAATTCAGGCTGCATGGGGATCTGCGCCTGCTGTACGGCTGGTACCTACCTTGGGGCAAGGGCACGAATGTGGAGCCATGGAGGCTCCAGGCTGAACCCTGTGATACAAGGCTTTGTGTAGCCCACTGCTAATAGTAGCATCGGGTTTTGCCCTGCCAGGGCTTCCAGCAATTTGGCAATTGCTGGAAGCGTACCTATATTATACATCACTTTTAGAGCACAATCCTAACCTGGAGTTAGGCCAGCATAGCTAGGCCAGCAAAGTTTGGCCAGCACCAGGGCCACCGTAAAGTATGTTTGGACAGGGGTGGAGGGAGGGTGTAGCCAGGAGTGGCAGCAGCCATGGGCGCTGGCAGCAGGGAGGCGCCGGCAGTGGGGAGGCAGCATTGCGCGGAGGAGCCAGTGTGCTTTTTGGCCGGCCTGCCCGCCCGCCCTGGCGCTTGTTTCGCTCCAAAGTGGAGTGATTCTGGGCGCAGGGAGGCATGGCGGGCTGACACACCGGGGCGGGGCAATGTGCCGGGCGCGGTTTCGTCGCCCTGCTATGGGCGCGATTGCGGCCCCATTCGTCACTGTGTTTGGACCACTCTCAGAGTCAAGGAGGATGGCACATGTCTGTGTGCTGGCCTCTCTGACCCCAAGAGTGTTCCAAACATACTTTATGGTGTCCTTTGTGCCAGCCAAACTTTGCTGGCCTAGCTGTGCCAGCCTAACTCCAAGTTAGGATTGTGCCCTTAGTGGTGTTACTCCTTGCACACAAAACAAGTCCCATCTTCAAGAAATTGCAGGAAAGTGGATCTAAAAATATGGTCAGTTTGGTCCAGATCAATAAACCGCATAAATCTTTGACGTCTCTGCACCAGCCACAAATTGAATGGCCAAGTTTGCACACAATGCCCAGGATTCCAGGAAGTCAATCTATGAATTACATTACCATAATGCAGTCTCATAGCCAACAAAGGCTATTGAGGCTCAACCCCCAAAATTGCTTTAGGCACTGACATATTCAATAGGAAGGGATTAGCAGCAGAAATTGCCATATTGACAGTTTGGCTTTCCGGGGAAATTTAACTTTGGCATTTGGCAAGACACAACAGCCAGAGCAAAAGAATCCACTTCTGTGGAAGCTCAATGGAAACATCAAATTCAGTAGAACCTACCCTGTAGATCAAGGATAGATGCAAATTCCTATTCAACAGTTCTAAATGTTTTTAAAAAGACGTGTTCCAGTTTTGGAAGTAAGATCTGAAAGTTCCCCACAAAGGAGAGGCAATTTCCCAAACTGAGCCTCAAAACTAGATCATAGAACATCTCAGTCCCACCTCACCAGCTCTCCAGAACAGGCTTCAGCCCCCTCAAAACACCCTTTACTTGCCCCAGCAACAGGAGAGAGCTCCTTTCTCCCCTCCCCCCACCCACCTCCAGCAGAAAGACCACAGTCAGTTTAAATTGCAGCACGGGGCTCTTGTTGTTTCCCCCCTTGCTCAGAAAAGGAAGAGCCGAGAAGGGACTTAAGGGAGTTGTAGTCTTTGCAGGGGCTACTTCCATTATGCAGTTGCCCCTCATCTTAGGCGCCGATGACTTGCACAAATCCGACTATACGCATTCGGCAAAACACAAAAACAAAACAAAAACTAGTCTAAAGCCTAAGGTAAGCCTGAGAATGGAGTATGAAGCTGCTGTTCCCACCTGCTTCTTGTGATTTTTAAAGAGACAGTGCCTATTTTTCTAGTGTCAGTGGGGCTCCGTAGCCCTGCTGTCATGTTTTTTGGATAGAGAGTACAGCATGCTGCTAGCAGCCATTGTAGGAACATCACTGCTAACGGTGATGGGCACTCAGGTGGGCTGAAGGCTGCTGCCATCCTTCTCATAGCCTTCTCCTCACTCACTGTCATTGGAGACAGCAAGGAGGCAGTCTTAATGCAGCTGCCATCACTCTGAAATCAGTCATAACTAGAAATCAGGAGTGTGCGCGCAGTGTGGCGGCAGTGGTGAATGGGCCTAGCTTCAATTGGGGCATGGCTTCAGGCGCCACCTCCCCTGGGGCCAAGGCTGCTCCCTCTGCAGAGGGGTCCGGCATATTGCTTTCTGACCTTTTCGGGATGAAAACTGAAGATCAGCAGCTTAGCTACAGGGGTGCAGCAGAATAAGTATTGCAGGTAATGCAACACACCATTTAAGCGGCCCCTCCCTCTCGCTGGTGGAGCCCTTCTGGGCAGCAACAGTGTGTTGCCCTTGCTGTGCAGAATGGCTCCGATGGCAAGTGGGAAGGGCTGCTTAGTGCATTGCAGCACCTGCAATACTTACCATGGCACCCCCAATAGCTATGCTACTGCTGAAGATCCTTTCATGCCTGGAAACCTTTCTTGTAAGTCCTATTATATGTAGTTTTCTGGCTGTTCCTTTTATCCACCGAGATCCACCTTTTTGTATATTGTATGCTTCTAAGCTGCTTTTTTTTTTTTTAACTAGTAACAGGATATAAATCATTCACGTAAACCCAAAGAAGAACTCCACAGTTTGGACCAAACCACAAGATCTATCCTTGTTTTGTCATCAAATGTGGTACTCCTAACAGTAAGCAGATTGGTATCTTAGGAACAGGGTTCCGACTCTGCTTGGAAACAACGTTCTTATTTATATTGTTAATTAATACAATGCTAAGTATTAATTGCATTGCCACTTTTAAATTTGTCTGCTACATCCCAATCTACTCTGTTCTCAGCCTCTCTCTCTCTCTCTCTCTCTCTCTCTCTCTCTCTCTCTCTCTCTC
>JAJKFI010000015.1:3765616-3782752 GCA_029204185.1 Lerista edwardsae
CTCTCTCTCTCTCTCTCTCTCTCTCTCTCTCTCTCTCTCTCTCTCTCTCTCTCCAGTTGCATCAAATCTGTAATAAAATGGGTGTGTGCGTGCGTGCGTGCTATACTCCAACTTCTTTGTTTCAAAAAAATGTAAAATAAAAAAACCCAATTGTTTTAAAAAGTAGGACACTTGTAACATTTCTATCCTCTGCCCTTGATGTTTCTGTTTCCTTTCAAAGGATTCAGATGCCAACACGGTTAGTATCCCACTGGGGCTCTTGCTGATCAAGAAGTGACCCAGCTTGATCTAGGTCACAGCTGTTGAAAAGAGGGCATGTGTGCCAGTGCTTAAAATAAAGGCAGCATTTCACTCTGCAATATTGTTATGTTTCGTTTAGTCACTAGAACATGAATAACCATCTGATGCCATGCTGCGTCCCCTCCACTGACATCTGACTCCTGACTGATCGTTATGCCAAACAGACCTTCGCAGAATGAATCACGGAGAGAAGCCTCATTTGTCTAGGCTCTCTAATAACGTAGCATCCAATTGAAATTAAAACAATAAAAATCTTGTTCCGAATGATCAGATGGAATTTGTCACACCAGGCCCCATATCTCAAGACACAGCATAAATTTTACGAGTACTGTGATTGGTTTACTAGTGGCAGAGAACAGTGGTGTCATCTAAATGATTTAAGAACAGGTACTCACTTTTGACTGGCACGTGTCGGGACCCGCCCACCGGAAGTGACGTCATAAGCCGGAAGTGAGGTCGTGGCAGGAAGTGACATGAAAAAAGCCCTTTTTGAGGCCTCGGATGATTTTAAACTGACCCCACAGTTGCAACAGTATTCCACAGCACCCCCAGAACATGTTAAGGAGGCCTGGCATCATGTTAAAACCCCAGAGCGACTCATTTTTCAGTGGCAAGGAAAGGCTCCGCTCGCTGCCTGCCTGCCTGGCTGGCTCTGAGAACATGCAGGCAACTCAAACATGCAGGAAATTCAAACGTTGCAGAGGGTGGAGTCGACGAGTGGGCGGGCGAATGGGCGGGGCCAGCTGTAATCCTAGAAACCGGTACTCGCGTACCCCCGCGTACCCCCTGCATGACATCACTGGCAGAGAAAGAAAGCCTTCCACAGGCAGGAATTTCCAACCCTCTTCAATCTGCTGTAATAAAGGGACATCATAAAACTGTACTGTACTGAGAGATCACAGCACAAGATCCCTTGTGTATCCAGAAGTGCAGAGGACTTGCTGAATTCAACAAGTGCTGCAGAAGTGACTTCTCCATGATGGAAGTACAGATCATGCACAAAACGCCCACGCTTTATGGAAGAAATACATTTTCTCTTTATTCTTGAAGAAAAATCCCTGGCTGAGAAATAGTACAAGAAATGGAACAGTTTGTTGAAACATCCAGTTAAAACAGATGAAAACTATTTAAGCTAACTGAACTATTAACCTTAGAAGTGATTTAGGAAAACTTTGTAGGTTTGGAATTCTTGAAAACTTTTATGCCTATCAATTTTAGCTCTTGTTAATGGCAGCCTTAGGTTTCTAGGAGCAGTATCTTTCCTGATTGCTGATGCTTTGATTTTTTTTCTTTGCTTAGATGTTGTTCCAGTGTGGCAGCCCTGTGCATGAAAAAGTGTTATTGGGAAAGGAAAGTATCTTCATGTTTACAATGCTCCCTAAGCCCTGTCTGACAGACATGCATAAGTCAATGGGTGTAGGCTTGTTTGGTGCTTTGTGCAAAATCCTTTAGGTTGTAATCCTATTCACACTTACCTGGGGGTAGGCCTTATTGACTTTAGACATGCATAGGATGCAGCTCTTAGGGTGGGCACAAGAGCTTCCTTTACATAAGAGCACGTATAGGCTGAAATTTAGGTCCCTTTAGAGCACAATCCTAACCCCAGGCTAGAATAGGAAGACCAACACATCTGTTCCATACCCAGCCAGGGGTTGTGACTGGCTGCCTCACAACACAGGGAAAGGAGAAAACATTCTCCTTCCACCAGGTAACACACAGAAACCTGAATGAGGCTACTTGGAGTTGTACCAGTGATTTTAGCCTAAGCGTGACAGCCTAAGTGCCAGAACTTGGTGCCACCCCCATTCCTCAGCTGGTTCGCCCATGAGTCCACCCTCTCTCTGGCCTCCCCCACTCCATTCCACCTCCCCAGGGCACTGTGCCAGCTAGATTGGCCGGCCTTACCTGGGTTGGTCTGCAGCACAGGGAGGTTGGCAAATGTCCTAGCGTTGGCCTCCCTGTCAGCAGAAGTGGTCCAAACATGCTTTATGGAGTATTTACAACTCTTGCTAGTGTGCCAGCTTACAGCATCTGTAGGGTTGCACTCTAAATAAGAATTCAGGGACAACCCATCCATGAGGCCAATAGAAGTGGTTGCTTCAAAAAGCTGATCTCCAGGCGCCCATCTCTGTCTCCCTCCTTGCCTGTCTGTCTCCTTGCCTTCCTTCTCCTACCACTCCCTGGATTGGAAGAGAGAGAGGGTGACAGAGAGATGATGGAAGGAGGGGGGGAAGAGAATGTTAAGACATTAGACAGTGGGAGCCAGAAGGGGCACATGCTAAATATTGCAGGCACCTCAAAGCACCATGTAAGAAGTGGTAGAATCTACCTGCACTAACAACCGGAACGCAGGAAGTAGCTACCGGGACGCACGGTTGATTGGCAGTTCCTCCGCACATCCTCGCTTCCCCCGTGGTCCCCTGCCTGCCTGCCTGCCTGCCTGAAACCTCCGGCTGCGGGTGTGCAGGGCGCAGGCGCGGCCAGCCCCATTCGCGTATTGCAGGGGTGCGTGGCAGCGACGACTGCAGTGGGCGGAGCCAGCCCTACACGGAACAACCGGAACAGTGTTCCAGAGTGTCCTGGCTACATGACATCACCTCTACATTAACCAGCCTCTCCTCCTTGCCATCTGAGCCACTCTGGGCAGTGAGAGCAAAGTGGTGGCCAACCAGAATGGCTCTGACAGCAAGTGGGAGGAGCCTGCAATACTTAGTGCTTCCCCCTCTGGGAGGGGCAGAGGCTGCCACATGATTGGGTAAGAGGAATCAAGAGGTTTTGGGCCATGGTCCTTCCATTATTTTTAACTATGGCTGGGAGTGGCTCTCCCCGGTTTAAAGAAAGGTTCTTTTCTAGCCTGAAAGATACCAGGGATCTTTATTTTAGTTTTTCACATTGTTATACTGCCCTTCCTCCAATGAGCTGAGGATGGTGTACATAATCCCTCCCCTCCTTTTATACTCACAACAACCTTCTGAGGTCGGTGAGTTTAAGAGATACTGACTTGCCCATAGTCCCCCAGGAAGCTTCATGGCTGAGCGGGCATTTGAACCTGCATCTTCCAGGTCCAAGTCTGACTCCTGAACCACTACACCATCCTGGCTTTTTACCGAAGATACCAGACACTGAACCTGTGACTTTCTGCAAGAACAGCATGTGGGTTCTGCCACTGAGCAGCGCGGCCCCGTCTGTGAACATCACCGGTCATTCATTATTTACAGCTGACAGAAGTAGGGAAAATTTATCTGCAATACACATTTCTCTCCATTAGGGAGGAGAAGGTGTGCAACCACAGAAGACAAATACCACTTCCTCTGACTATCTCTGCTGCAGTTATCAATATTAATGCACTACAATTCAGCAAGGAGCCCCTGAAGGAAGGAGGAGCCCCTGTGATCAAGACGCGGCAGCAAACAAGGGAGAAGTGCTGTCAAACAAAATCATGACCTGCTGTAAAACAACAAAAGAAATATGTTAATGGCCGACCCTTGTCTTAGGAGGGGGCAGAAAGAGAGCCTCAAAATGGACACGTGTCTTTCACGCAAAAATGATCAAGAGTCAAAGTTGGGATTTGGAGCCATTTCACTTTGCCACCCACCAGGGGCATAGCTAATGGAAGTGTAGCCCAGTGCGGAGGGCAAAATGTTGCCCCAGAAATGACATCACAACAGGAAGTGATGTCATAATTGTATTTTAATTTTCTCTAGGGTTTTTTGGCCATAACCTTTGCTCAAAAGAGGATATTACACTCCAGATTGCGTAAAATTCCGCATTGAGTAATATATAACATGACAGTAATATTCCTAAAACCTGTGATTCTAACGGTGATTTTTACAGGACAGTTGTATTTTTGTTTTCGGGATGGTTTTTTTTATTTTTGCCATAACATTTGATGGAGTAAAGATATCAAACTCTGGTTTGTTTCATTGCATTCTGCATTAAATTACATTCTGCATTAAATTACATTCCCAATGATAAATAACATGATTTTATTATTCATGCATACCAAGGTTTTCACCATTTTGGGCACTAGTGTCAAGCTCAGCTTGTTGCCCTCTTAAAGCTCATTGCCAGATGCAATTTGCACCCCCTGGCACTTCATTCGCTACGCCACTGCATCCACCCCAAAGCTCTCTGAGGACAAAAAAACCATAATATACTATGATGCAAAATTGCAGCAACTGAGCAGTAATGGTTGCAACAAGTGGTAAATTACATACCCAGTATGTCTAAAATACCACCCTTATCTGTTAAGCACAAAGGCAAGATGTGGAGGAGTTCAAAAGAAAGAGAGTTTTTTAATATTGGAAAACTGGGAAGGTGGTCCAGTCGAGACTATGGCAAGGGGTTAAATTCCCCTACACTCTTGCTAGGGTCCGTAACTGTGGGGAGTCCACAGACTGGCTGCTATTTATGCTTAGACCCTGCCATGAAAGCAGCATTTTCCGCTCTCCCAGAAAATCTTTCTTAGAAATAATTCATCTTATCAGAGAAATTCCTTCTAAAGCCTGGCGGAATCCACCTCTCTGAGAAATAACATTTGAGGCCGTTCTGAATCAAAGGCCAAGGTTTTATCGGGGGCTGTGTCTTGACTTGCATGTCCAAAACATTCACGAAAGCAGATGTGGAGCCTTTTCCCCAAGAGTGATCTGAGCAGATGTGTGCCTGAATCGGGACAGACATGCCACCCTGCTAATGCAGCGCACCCCTCACAACGTCATGCACATGCCCCTCCACTGCGCTCTTCCTTGGCACCATTATGTGCTTCCTGCATGCTCTGCTCGTTCGGTTTATTTCAAGCTGGACAGTGCAGAAGAAGGAGGCAGTGTTGCAGTGGAAGGGAAGGGAGAAGGAGCAGTCTCTGGATCACCAAGCTCTGCTGTTCCATCTCTTGCCTGGCTGCTTTCCTAAACAGGGGGATGAGAAGAACAGTAAGAGCCAGCAGTGGCACTTGTATTTCTTATTACTCTGCACCCACCAATAAAGACACCAGACTGCAGCTTGGGTTTTAACTGGGCCACTTTAGTAAAATTTTAGATGACATTGCAGCAGGGCAGGTTGGGGAGAAAAAATAACTAATCCACAAAAATAAATAATATAATCCACAGAGCTCTGTGAATGTAATCTGATGTATACTGGCTCTTCCACATGCACATCGTATTGGATTCAGTGGTGTTCCTACAGGGGGGCAAAATGCTAAGTGTTGCAGGAGCTTGAGTTCCTGTGTAATGCAGCCCCTCCCCCTTGCTTCCAGAGCCATTCGTGGCTCGGAGAGCTGGCTTGGAGGCTTTGCTGTCTGAGCTGCGAATGGCTCTGGAGACAAGGTGGGAGACTCCTGCAACACATAGCCTTTTGCCCACCCCTTGCAGGAACGCCACTGATTGGATTCAATTGGGTAGAATGAAACAAGTGGTAATTTTACTACAGGTGCCAGCATTAACACAGCAATAAAAAAAAGCAGAAGGATTCGATTTTTAGCAATTGATTGAAGCTTTGAGAGAAGATACTCTTCATTATAAGCACGTGGCATCTCAGAAGTAATTGACTTTTTCATTTGAGCAGCCGTTGTAATACTAAAACCATCTTTGTAAAAAAAGACAGTGCAGTTCATGATGCGATTATTAGATATGAAACAATATTTAGAAATACAGCCTTCCATAGAATGTGCACCTACACTAGCATGTTTAGGAGCAATGCCCCACCAATAAATCATTAGTTTAATTTTCCATTATAGATAATTTATGCCAGGTTGATTTGAAAGTTGTTTAATTTAATTGATCATAAACGTATGCAGTCAAATTATTCATGCCTAATAGGCACAAACCATTTGATTTCCCGTTCCAAATTAATTAGAAAAACTGAAGTGCAGCACTAGCATGGCATATTCTGTCCCCTTCCAGACCAGATTCTATTTTGAGCCTCGGAGTTCAGTGAAATCTTTATTGGATAGAAAAAGTTATGTTCTGCTGTTTTAAGAATAATATAAAATAATAAGCTTGTTTGAAATACAGTCCTGAATTCTTACTAGGCAAGAAGACAAATGTTAATTTATTTGGTATCTGTGGATCCAGCATCCATGGATTTGACTTATCTCGGATACCAGCAGATACTGTGGTCCCCATTAAAACACTTTTAAAAAGGAAAAAAAAAATGCCCAAATCTCTTTTCCCAACTTTGCACAGTCAAACCACACTGTTTTAACAGGCTTTAAAGCTCTTTTTAGCCCCCAAAGACCCACTACCAGATTTGCCCCAAATGCATCAATATAGACATGCTAATGTGGTACAACATGTCTATACCAATGCATTCCGAAGCGAGCCCGGACTTTTAAGGTCTTTTAAGACTACAAAGAGCTGTAAAACCTAGGAAAAGGCACAGTTTGACCACACAAGGGCAGGAAAGATTTTGGCACTTTTTTCTTTTCGAAAGTATTTAACAGTGCAATCCCGGCTGCCCTGTAGCATCGCCGCAACGTTGTTGTGGCAACGCTACGTCAACAGCACTGACGCAGAGGCGCCAAGCGGCACCTCTGCATCGGCGCTAAAGCTCTCAAGCCAACACTATGAGCAGCATCAGCTTGAGAGTGCTGACAGGGAGCCTCGCTTGCACCAACCGAAGCCAGTCGGCACGAGGGAGGCTTAGTCCTGTTCCGGGTCAGGGATTGGCCAAGGGGGGGGGAGGAGATTGTAGGCGGGGAGAGGGTGGGCTCCGGATTCAGCCATAAGGCCGAATCCTCTGTCCGGGAGGTCGTGCAGCCCCGATTTGGGCCTCACGGTCTCCTTGGATCTGCACCTGCTGTTTAGCAGGTGTAGATCCGAGGAGCGAATTGGGAAGCTGAAGTCCCCCCAAAGGTAAGTGTGCCAATGTGCCCTTGCTGTTGGGAGGCTCCCGCCTCCCCAAAGCAGCATTGGATTTGGTGCTGGCTGGCCAGACTTGCCAACATTGCTTAGGATTGTGCCCTAAATGGGGGCCTTGGTATTCACAAATTTTGGTATCCAGAACAGGTTCCAGAACGGAACCCCCGAGGATACCGAGGTCCCACATGTACCTTACATTAGGGTCAGTTTACTCTCAGCCCCAAGACCTACCTTCCCATTCATTTTAGGCTTAAGTGCTCCTCATCACACTGTACATAGAATGCCTAATATGAATCTGTCCTATGGGCCTTATCTGTGAATGTAGATTCATAAGTGAACAGGCCTCATTTGCAGGAGCTATCCACTATAAAAACATTGGCATAAATAATGTGAGGAGGGCCCACTTGTGTTCAAATATATGTGCCGAGGCCTCTTTTCACAAAGAAACAGTCTATGCATGGTTTACTTCCTTAGTGTAGAGTGCACACAGCAACCCTTGGATCCAAACAGCTTCTTCTGCATGTGAGGATTTTGATGCATCCCCAGAGCTACAGGTTTTCCATGAAGACAATGGAACATGAATAACCATCCCTACTTGAAAACACCTGGGAGAAGGGCGAAATGCAACCACCGCAGTAAATTCTTGGAGCACATTGGTGGGTGGCTGTTTGCCCCTCACCTGGCAATGGTGGATCTTTCCATCTTCCAATGAATCACAGGTTCACAGATCTAACATTCCATTCTTGCTCCTATTTTAGCGTCTTTTAGCACAGAATCCTGGCATATCATGACAAACATATCTTGGTTTACCTCAGACATGTCATGTAGTGGGTAGGCGGGGGTACGCGCGTACCCGTTCCTAGGATTAGGGCTGGCCCCGCCCATTCACCCGCCCACTCATCAACTCCATTGGCGCTCTGCTCCGCCCCCTGCAACGTTTGAATTACCTGCATGTTTGAGTTGCCTGCACGTTCTCAGAGCCAGGCAGGCAGGCAGCGGAGCGAGGGAGACTGACGGCAGCAGCAGCATGAGCAGGTAGGCTGCCTGGGGCTCCCTCCCGAGGAGGCGTGGTGGTTCCTGGGGAGGGGAATCGGTAGCCCGCACAGTGGCCCCGGAGAAGGCCTGGGACTCCTGGGCCTTCTCCCGGGCCTTCTCCCGGGCCTACCGAGGAGGCACGGCAGTTCCTGGGGGCGGTTCCTGGGTTCCGGCTATGACCTCACTTCTGGTGGGCAGACCCTGACAAAAGTGCCAATCAAAAGTGAGTACCTGTTGCTAAATCATTTAGATGCCATTACTGGTTTACCCCCATTACAACTGCGCCAGTCCAAATGAATTCTGGGAACAGTCACCTGAGCATTCTCCTTGGACATTCCCAAACTCACAGGGCAGTTCCTAGGATTTTCCAGGAGAGGAGAACGCCTGTTAAAACAGCATTGTGTGCCAATGACACGGAACTCCTCTTCTGGAATGACTTGGGCAGGAAATCAGTGGCAGCTCTTTCCATGCCTGCATTTGCTTAGCGCCATTTGCTTATTGTCACGCCAGCTGCATTAGTATGTATTGTACACTCAGCAGCAAACTCACGCCAGAAAGGGAATCTATATGCAAACAGCACAGTTCTGCCCTCCATCTCAGGCAGCCTTTTGTCGAGCCTCCTGTGCCAGGCTGTTGCTGGCAGCATGCCCCGGCTGCTTCAGCCAAGGCACAGCAAATTTAGCACTTAAACTTTAAAAATCCTTTTTTGATCTTGTACCGCAAATCACATCAAGGAACAGTAAAGGCTCTGATCCCAGTTGATCCCTCTGCCTTTCCATTTATCGGAAGGGATTTCCCCAGACGGCCCCAGAAATGGGCAGCATCGCATGGTTTTTTTCTTCCCATTTGGCTGGAGAAGCTGATGTAGCTCTGACAGATACAGATGTCGGGCAGTTCCGAAGCAGGACGGACAAGGAAAGAGGCTTGCCATTCAGTGAATTTTGTCTGATCTTCTCGAAGTCTGATTGAACTGATAGTGACTGGTCCAAGCTCACCTAGGAAGCTTCCTGGTTGGGCGAGGAATTGAACTCGCATCTCTGAAGTCCTGCTTTGACATTCTAAGTACTGTACCATATAGGCAGCCCAACCCAATCTGGGGTTTAAGATGATGGATCAAGTTACCTGCCCCAGTAAGTCCTGTCTGGCATCACAAAAGGTCTGCTGGAGTTGTGAGCAGAGGCGTTTCTACAGGGCTGGCAAAGCTCTAAGTGTTGCAAGAAGCCTTACCCTGTCATGTAAATCCCTCCTCTCCCTTGCTGCTGTAGCCAGGAAGCAACGCCAAGATGTTGCTGTTCCCTGTGAGGATTGGCTAAAACGGTGCAGGAGAGGAGTGATTTCCACTGCAAGGTAAGGCTTCTTGCAAAACTTAGAGCTTTGCCATCACTGTAGAAACGCCACTGGTTGTGAGCTATGAGTAGGGGTGGGGCATTTTTGTTGAAAACCGCCTTTTGGGCGTTAACAACAGCTGGCCAAACTTTGCTGGCCTAACTGTGCCAGCCTAACCCCAGGCTAGGGCTGCACCCTTAAAGTGAGGACACTAGGCAATTTTCTCTATGCAGGGTCATTATTAGATAAAGGTATTCGTTAGAAATAGTTAACAAATACTTATATCTATTAGGAAAGCAAGGGGGTAATCATTAAAGGTTACTTCATCTGAGTAGTGATAAAAAACGATTTAGCATTCTGTGCATGCATATCTGTGATTCATGTACTGCTATCAGTATCATGCATGAATGCTTTGATTTAATGATTATTCAATTAAAATGGCATTTCCCGCTATATGCCAACATTTTTATGAAGTCTCAAAACTTAATTACATGTGACCAGCTTCTTTAAAGAACGATTTCCCCCTGTTTTTCCTCTTCATTGATTATATCAATTGATTATATTAATAAGTAATGCACAACACATATTGGTCAGGGCTCATGTCGGACTTGAGGCACAGCAGTCTGTAAAACACAGTTTGACAAAAAGTCATTAGCAATTTAACAGAACATCACACTGAATTGCGCTGTGCAAAAAGCTTCCTGCATTTCTTCCATGGAGATTTTGGTTTTTCCTTTGTTTTTTTTCAAATAACGGCTCACATTAGGAATAAAATAATAGTATTTTGAATACTAGGGCCTACCAGGGGTCTAGGAAGTCACGTGGATCTGGGGGTCTACCAGGGGGTCTAGGCAGTCACATGGACCTGGGCGCCACCACTGCTGGTGGTGGCTCTCTAGAGCCACCACCTGCTCTCCAGGGCCCTCCTGATGGCCGGGCAGGCCACACACAGTGTCTGCAGGCCCTCTGGCTTATTGCAGCTTTCAGAAGGCCTTTAAGCATTACTTCCAGTTTTTGCCAAAACCTGGAAGTAATACTTAAAGCCTTTTCAGCGCACATGCAAATACTCCAGTGTACACATGGAACAAGGCTGAAATGTGGGTTGCTCTCATATTCTGGGCTGCACTCTTCTGGTAGTGTTACAGCTACTGGAGCTAAAAGCATTAGGATATGAAGGACTGAAATCCTTCTTAAAGTCAATGGGCCTGATTCATCCATAATTGTTAGCAGGGCTATATTCAGAGGAAAGTTACTTGTGACCTCAACCTTTTTTTGTGCCAGATGAATGGGGGAGAAATTAGCAAAGTTTTTTCTTTCTGTAGTTTGGCCTAATATTAGTACTATTAAAGTGGCCAAATGCACATACAGCCCCTTTGAATAGCAGAGAGATAAGAAGGTTCACAGCCAGCTTGGCCCAGGATGTCATACTGCATGTGTCAATGCATAAAAGCTAGGCATGTACGCTATGACAAGCATTTCAGAACTCTGCTTTAGATGGGGTCCTCAACCGCACATTACGTTGCAGAAATGCAGATGTGTGAGTGTTCTGGGATGGGGTGCAAGCAGAACAGGATAAAAATAACTTACTGCCCCTTTAAGGGGTGTTCTGCATTTTGGACAATCTCACACAAGGCCCACTGAGCAAGATTATGAGACTAGAGTTTCAAGGTTAGAAAAGACACACCATCTACAAACTGCAAACACCTTTTATGTCATTCTCAGCGCCAGCTTTCTGGGACAAAATCTTGAACTTTGGACAAAAGGCAAAGCCCTCCATGATGCTCCCCCACTTAGCACCCAATGGCACACTGATGTGACCACTACCATCATTCTTGAGGATTCAGTGGTCAAACTGGCCAAGTGGGCCCTCTGAAGCACATGGTTCCTTAGCCAGTGCCCATCTGGCCTTCTGATGCCAAACCAAGCAATCAGTCAGTCAGTATGTCAATCAATCGATCAAGATTACACCAATATGAAGTTTTATTGAAGTCCTCCGAAATCATCCCATAACAGTTAGGTAGCAAACAGCATACAGTGTGTACGTTGTTCTTTCTTACTCATCTGTCATGGTGGCTTGTTGCTTTTTTTAATGGGCACACTGACAGGAGATGCTTCTCAGTAGATTCGTGTGCAATAGTAACCATATGAAGTATAAAGAAATTCAGAACTGACAAAATGAAATGTTATTATTCCTCTTTTCAACATGTCAAACACTGCCTAATGTAGGAGAAGGGTGAAAGCTGCAGAACACAATGGAGGTTCATGCTCATATATACGTTTGCCCACTAATTCACATACCAATCAGTTTTTTTTATAATTCTGCCCATTATTATACTTATGTATCCCATTATTATCCTGTCCTTCTTGTGCATTCTTACAAGACTGTAGCACAGAGAGTAGGATGAATTTTTGTAAGGCCAGAACTATCATATGACTGCAATTTACATTGTACATTTTTTACTTATACGGTCAGTCCTCGTTATCCGCTATATCAAGGTTAGGTTCCTTGAAATTCTTGCGGATAGCTAATTCGTAGATAATGAATCATTGATCCTATGGGATCAATTGGGTTGGGTGGAAGAGGTACTTTATCTGCCATCAGAAGAATCCAGCAGAGCGGGAAGCCAGCAAAATGCAGTAACAAGAGCTAAAAGATCTCTGACTACAGCAGACTCCTTCCAGAGGCTTCAGGGACCTTCACAATGGCACCTGCAGCCAGCACAGACCCCTTAAACATAGCAGGTGGATGCTTCTGCTGGCCATTTTAGTCAGTGCTGGTCACAGGTGTCATTATGAAAGTCCCTGCAGCCTTCAGAAGATCTCTGCATAGTGAATAACGAGGACAGAGGTGCAGATAGGAAAGTAGCAATTCTGCCCCTCACAGATAAGCGAATTTGCAGGTAGTGAGTGTGCATATAAAGAGGACAGACTGTAGGGGCTTCCACTGACTGGTGCACTTGAAATACATCAAGATTCAGGTGCCAACAGAACAGGTACTCCAAAGAGTGCCAGCTCTGCATTCAGGTGCATTACTAGCTGAGGAAATTCCATACCTTTCCAAGCACAGGTACACACAAAAACAGCCCTTCACACATGCTTATCCCTTTCCGACTGCGAAGAAATCTTAACAACCAAAGAAGCTTACTGTAAAAATGTTTGCCAATCCCCAGCTTAAAATATTCACAGGGATGAAACCACCAGCAAGACAAATCATCCCCTCTCTCTGCCTTAACGGCAATGCAAAAAGTGCTACCTTGTGGCCTTCCAAAATACCTTAACGCTTTCGTCTTAACTGGTGAGGTTTTGGGGTGTTTTTTTTATAATTCTCCTGTCCATCCTTTTCTGACTTTCACCACATAAGAAACGACAATGAATTAGCATTTTTATCAGAGTCACTCTAACCCCCTGGAGTGCTTCTCTCAGACTCTGTGACAGGAACTAATAATTCACAGCTCTGAGACTTTCACATTCCTGTATGTATCTGCCAAGGGAGCCCCATTGGAGATGGTCTGATAGAGAGAAGACTCTGTACACAGAATATTCGTTCTGAACCTCCCTATCACTGCTGGCTTGTGTGTTATAATTCAACATGGCTGCCAAGCCTCATTATTACAATAATACCAAAAGGAAAGCAGTTTTTTCCCCTCAACTCAAGGGAGACCTGTAATTCATCGGATAGCTAATTCAGATAGCTAATTCGCAGATAATGTTGGTTAATGAGGCCCTGGAAGTGCTTTTGTTTTGTAAAATATATAAAGACATAAGGTCATCTGCCTACATTGCTAGGAAGTCTGGTTTGAGATGCTCTCCTTGATAGACTATGTGGAAAAGGACTGTCCCAAAGGCAATTGCCATTGGTTGGCTTACAATAGTTCAGGATCAGAACTATAGATCAAGCATGAGGGGGAAAAAAGAGTTGTAACAATTCAGGTTTGATGCATGGTATCACATCTGATATTTCAGAGAAGTTCCTGAGAAACAAACAAGAGATAAAGCCATATTGAAGCTCAGCTGAGTTGAAAGTAGTGATAGACAATGCTGGGGGGTGGGGTCTAATATATGGAAAATAGATGCAACGCTATCGGTTAGCATAGCCATCAGAGAATGAATTCAGATGTATGTGTCACTGATACACTATTTAGCTCCAAATTAAACGAATCTTGACATCTGGTCAGGCAATTGCCTGAGAGATTACAATGCTTTATGTCTTTAAAAAAAAATCCCACCCTCCTTACAATGAATACGTAAAAACACATGCAAAACAATACAAAGGAAAGGCATTTCTAAAGGGCAGTAGGCACACCCCATATCCCACAGGTTCCAAAACCGTGGTTTCACTTATCTGCGGTTCTCAAATGCCCATCAGGCTCATGACTCACCTCTCTTCGGGCTTATTCCTATCCACTTTCCAGCGATGATGTGCCCGCAGTTCAGCCCTGAGGTAAGGGAATAAATGTTTCCTTACCTTGAGCAGGTCTCTATACTATGACTGTCCCCCCCCCCCATTGCAGGCAAGGCCGGCATCAGGACCAGTGGGGCCGAATGCAGCAAGAAAGAAGCTTGTGGTGCCATGCACAATACGTGGCCAGCGACAGGATCTACAAACGACCTGGGGGAACGCTGGGCGGGACTTACGCAGGGCTTCCGCATGATTGGCTGCCGTTTCGCAGTGTTCTGCAGCTGTTGTGGCTTGGGGGGGCTGCCCCCGGTTAGCGCGCCCCACCGCTGCTCGCCCAGGCACCTGACGCGACCCTCACCTGTCCTCCGCAGCGAGCAGGACCCCCCCCCCGAGACTAGGGCAGCTGCGGATCGCCACGGACGGGCTGCCAATCACCCGGATGTCCCGCCTACATCCCGCCCAGCATTTCCCCAGGTCGTTTGTAGATCCCGTCGCTGTGCGTGGCACCCAGAAATAGTTGGTAGTGATATGATGATGTCACTGCCAACTACTTCCTGAAGGCCTATTTCAGGCCCACTCTGCTGGTTGCTCCGCCCTCCCATGTTGCCAGATGCTGGCTGCAGCAGCACCCCAGTGCAGGAAGCCCCCAAGTGTGGGCCCAGTGTGATGACATAGGCCACATTGCCCTAAGGCCGGCCCTGACTGCAGGATGTAGTGCATGCCCCATGGGACAAGTGCATTAGCACTGGAAACATTGGATAGGATTAGACCCTACATTTGCAAACACTTTTCAAAAGGATGCCTTTTAGAAAAGGAAGCAGGCAGCGAGATCTAGACTCATAGCTGCTAAAGGAATGCTAGAGGAGGTGACAGCAAGAATGCTAACAGGAAGCAGAGTCATTCTCACTGTTTGTCTGCTTCCTCCATTGTCTCCTTCCTGTTAGCATTGCTATTACCTTCTCTCGCATTCCTCCAGCAGCTATCAATCTAGATTCTCTCTGTTTGTTTCCTTTTCCAAAAAGCTTCCTGTTGCTAAGCATTTGCAAACAAAAAGAGGTGATGGGAGGAATTTGAATTGGGTTCGCCACTATCCATGATTTTGAATATCCACAGTAGAAGTAGGAACATACCCTCCATGGATACAGAGGGAACACCTGCATACTGTAAACAGGGGAGGCATCTCTTACAGTAGGCTGCAAAGGCCAGTTGTAATGAAGTATTCTTTAGGCAGCACCCAAAAACTTCCAAGCTGCACCTCACACAATAGAGTGCTCCACATAGTGGGGCTGCCGCAGAGAAAGCCCTCTCAAGAGTCACCTCCAAATTTGTAGGATGGCAGAATCCAGCAGAGGTCTTCCTTGAAGGATCTTATGGGATGGGCAGATTCATACGCAGGGAGGCAGTCCTCAAAATACTTTGGCCCAAAACCAGCAAGAGCTTTAAAAGTAACAACTGGCATCTCGAATCATATCCAAAACAGGCAGGTAGCCAATGCAGCCAAAATAACAGTCGCATGACACAATTGAATCTTGTACTTGTCAATAGCCTCACAACTGCATAGTAACAATTCAGATTTCTGAAAGGCCTTCAAGGATAGCCCCACTTGAAGCATATTGCAGTCGTCTGGTTATGAGATAGCTAAGTCAATGTAACTCCCAGCACATTTGCGCCTACTCAGGAGTCAGCCAGGCCACATCCCAACCCTGGGCCGGCCAGCACAGGTAAGGGCGTGCCAGGCGGCGGGGGGAGGAGAGGGTGGCAGGATGATGTTTTGCAAGTGGGGAGGGGTATTTTTGGGCAAGGGAGGGCAGAGTGGGAGGCGGATTGTGCCTGAGAGGGGGAGAGATCCGTAGCGGCAACGCACACCACATCCTAACCCCTTGCCCCAGCCCAGGCAACCCTACATAAGTTTCCCAGATTTGTGTCAGCTAAATAGCTGGTGCAGAGCCAAAAAGCCTCATAGGTGTGGCTGGGGCTTTATTTGGGGTAAGGGGATAAATATCCCTTTACCTCAAGGTGACCTCCATCCCCCCCCCTAAGCTGCATGTTGTTGTTCAGTCGCTAAGTCGTGCCCGACTCTTTGCAACCCCATGGACCACAGCACGCCAGGCCTCCCTGTCCTCCACTAGCTTTCGGAGTTCGCCCAATTTCATGATCATTGCTTCGGAGACACTATCTAACCATCTCATCCTCTGCCGCCCCCTTCTCCATTTGCCTTCCATCTTTCCTAGCATGAGGGTCTTTTCTAAAGAGTCCTCTCTTCTCATGAGGTGGCCAAAGTACTTGAGCTTCAGCTTCAGGATTTGTCCTTCCAGGGAGCAATCAGGCTTGACTTCCTGGAGGACTGACCGATTGGATCTCCTTGCAGTCCAGGGAACTCTCAAGAGTCTTCCCCAACACCATAATTCGAAAGCATCTATTCTTCGGCGCTCTGCCTTTCTTATGGTCCAGCTCTCACAGCCATACATTGCTACCTAAGCTGCATAGGATGCAGCAAAGGCCATACAATCTAAGTGCAGCTTAGGACTGGGCAGTAGGCCAAATGTTGGACTAACTAACCAAAGCTAGGCAAAAGCAATCCAGACCATAATCACCACATGGACATACAAGACCTGTTCCAAGATGCATTAGGAACTTACTTCTCTAAATGGTGATCTTGCACCTTTATACTAGTTTATAGGAATGTAATAATGGACAAGGCCAAGGAAATCTCTGGATGTGTTCATATCCACAGAAATTACTGAGGGCCCAATCCTATCCAGCGTTCCAGCACTGATGCAGCTGCAGTGAAGCAAGAAGGTAAGGGAACAAATGTTCCCTTACCTTGAGGAGGCCTCTATGACTTTACCACCATTGTAGAATGTAGCACACACCCCATTGGGATGGCTACATCAGGGCTGGAAAGTTGGATAGGATTGGGCCCTAACTCAAAGTACTGGATTAGTCAAAAGAGGATGAGTAGAAAGGAATCTGAAAGGGAAAATCAAATCTGTCCAAAGTGAGTGTAAGTTATTTAAAACCACAATAACAGAAGCTCGAATAGAATGCTGAGGGGAAAAAAATGTTAAGTGGGAAAAACATCACCAGGTCCTGAGGAAATGAAGAATGTCAACGCGACTTATGAGTGGAGTCACAGAAGCTATAAAAGACAAGAAGTCTTCCTTCAGGAAATGGAAGCCTTGTCGAAATCAGAACAAATGCCAAAACAGAAACAGTCTGGTA
>JAJKFI010000015.1:3783152-3820763 GCA_029204185.1 Lerista edwardsae
TATGCAAGCTTAAGATAAGGATCATGGATCAAAACAATGCATATTTATTTAAATAAATCAAAAGCCGCAAGACCTCCAAGGACGTTGTTGGACAGTGAGAGCACAAGTCTCCTTTTTCACTATTATAATGTTCATGTGATGTTCATGATGATAATGTTCATACCACTTGCATTATCAGAAAAGGGTTCTGTGCATTCTGTATGCCCTAATTCATTCTGGTGCAAAGTTTATTAACCTAAGAACTGAACCTTTTTTTCTTTTGATTCTTCTCTCATTGTATGTATTTTTCTTTTTAAAAAACACAAAAGGATTCTAATTGTCATGGCTGTGGTGTAGGTGTGGTGAGTGTAAGTGACTGGGAATTATTTACGCATTTATTTATGTATTTATTTAGTAGAAGCTTACCCAGCCTTTTCACAACTTCCATGAGTGCTTAAGGCGGCTTACCCAAAATCAAAATAAGCACTTAACAGCCATGAACCTAGAATAGTTTTTAGAAACCAAACTGAGAACAATAGTTACACAATGCAGTTCCTGAATGCTGAAGCCAATCTAGGAGCTGACCATAAAGGAATTGTTTTAGAGCAGCAACTTTATCAAAGAGGGAACCTCTACATTGCACATTCTTGTGGTTGTGTTTTCTGTTCAGCATTGCAGTGCATCATGGGATTTGTAGCACAAAAGCTGACATCCGAAAGACACGTTACATTGCGCACCTAATTAGAACTGGTGTCCTTTCTCAACTGGAGCTGAAAGATGGATCTGGATCAGGATAATGGCAGAGGGAAGGGGGGAGCTTTAACCCTTTCCTTGCCATGACTGTGCCTTAGACTGGGCATTTGTTGCTCCTTTTTAGAAGGGAAGCCCGTGAGCTCTGATGACAGTCTTACAGCCCAATCCTATGCCCTACCGATCCATAGCACCATCAATGCAGCACCATCAGTGCAGTATGTGCTGTATGCTATGGTGGGGGAAAACAGACAGCCAGTGAGGGGTAAGAAAAAATATTTTTTACAGGTGTGCCCTGGTATCCACTGATTCGGTATCCATGGTTTCAGTTATCCACAGATACCATGGATACTGGGATGTCTATTAAAAAGATAGGGGAACATGAAACAAATCTCTTTTTCTTACTTTGTTGCAGCAAAACCACTGATGTTCCCCTATCTTTAAAAAGGTGTCCCCAGTACAGTGTCCACAGCTTCAGGTATCCACGGGAGGGAGGGGGTACAGAATAGAACCCCAGCGGATACCGGGGCATGCCTGTACTGTACTCAGAAGGCCACCAGGGAAGCAGTGGGTCTTCTCAAACATACACCAGCCATTTCCCTCTACTGGAAAGTGGGACTGGATCTGGTATGTGCAACTATCACTGAGATCCAATGCTCTTGAACTGCCCCACCCCCCAGGGTTGGCCACTCTTTGCCCTGATCCCCCCATGAACCACCATGCGCACTCTGCTTCTTCGGACTGGATGGGACATGTTGTCCTTGTTTTTGTCCAGTTCTGGTTGAGCTGGTCGAAAGAGGGAATTCTCTATTCCTGCTTTTGAAACTGCAGCAAGCCTGAAAGTCTTTCGAGGGTTACTTTGCTTTTGAGGTAAAAGCACTGCAGTGTGGTGACAAATAATTTTCAAACACTCTTTATTTACAAAATGACAGGTTTCGGGAAGAATCAACAAGACGTGGCAAGCAAAACAGACCTCTCCATGACAAGATCAGTTGCAACTCCCGGAATCACATACGTATAAAGTGCCTCCGAGGGAGCCTTGTCCTCTATAATCTTCTACAATGGCTGCAGCAATTTCTGCCCTTGGCAAACTCTGAAATGTTTTTTATAGCTTCAGACACAGGTGCCCAGCACCTTTGCTTGCCCGCCCAGGAGGCTCCACTTATTGGCACTGAACAGGGTTAAAATAAAGGCAATCCAAACTGGAAGAATATTATTATAACGAATAAAAACTATAAATTGAATAGTTACAATTATCACCATAATACACACACACTCATACACCCCTACTAAGTAAATCCTTCAGTGCATTCCTACATCACTTACAGACAAGAAATGCTGGCTCATTATACCCCTTCTTAAACAGCGAGATTAATCAAGACGAGAAGTTTTCAAACTGAGACATTGTGACTCTCCAGGGAAGCCGGGCCACCGCCCCCTTAAGGGGCGGGGCAACAGCAATGGTGTTGATTGGACGGCACACAAAAAGGCTTATTTTGTACTTACTGGGGGTAGTGCCAGCCCTCTGGAGGTCCCATGGAGCCTTCTGCAAGCTTCCCCATGCCTTCAAAAGAACCCCTGAATGTGATTCAAACCCTCTTCTGGTTTTTGGACAAACATTTTAACTCTTTACTTCCCTGTGGTTGCACAGCCAGACTGCTACACAATCTCACAAATTGGCCATCCCCAGTTGGCCAGGCCCTGCACCCTAGGCACAATCATTTGTTCACAAACTCAGCCCAAATCTCACAGATGAGCAGGCTGGTTAAAGTCAGTCCACATGCAATAGGTGATACATGGACCTGTAGAGGCTACCAGATTTTGCTGTTGACGTAAGGATGGATCTCTGAAAGGAAGCCCCAGAACAACCAGGTTACACACACACACACACACACACACACACACACACACACACACACACAAAGTCACCCCATGGTATCCAACAGTGAGAGACAAAGTATTTAGCTCTGGGAAATTTCCCAAATATTCCTGAATTTGAATTGTGGCAATTTGAGAGATTCCCTCCCCTCTGGGGAGGAAGATGTGGCTTGACAGACACAAAGCGAGGATTGGAAGCAAACAGTTTGGGATTATTTTCTTATCATTTGGGATCAGTATGGGGCATGAACACTGGATCAGGACCAGATACAGCAGCAAACAATTGCAGTGTAACTAGGAGCAGTGTTATTCAAACCGTTGGTCGGGACCCCATTGGTGGGTCGTGACCTGATGTCAGGTAGGTCGTGGAAAACTAGGAGCAGCCATCTTGGAAGCTGCAGACCTTACTCTTGCTATATTCCTTTTGTGAGTGTTAACAGTTTGAATTTTAAAGTGAGGTTTAAAAAAAAAAAGTTCAGTGTTTTTACATAATATTTTGACCTAATCTTGCTTTCTGTCAGAGATGTTTCATAGATCTGCACTTGCTGCAATCCAAGAATGCCAGTTTGCATTCTAGGAGTGTCATTTCATTACATTACCATGACAGCACCTCCTACTTGATGATGTCACTTCTGGTTATGACATCACTTCCAGTGGGTCACAACACGAGCACCATTCTAAAAAGCGGGTCCCGGTCTGAAATGTTTGAGAACCACTGAACTAGAGAAATAATGAAGGCCCACAGTTACAGGCATTGGGTACACATGGCAGGCAGTGGTGTCAGCCTACCAGTTCGCTGGGTGGAGTTTTCGCGGTCGCTGGGCGGGTTTCCACGGTGATCGGCAGCGTGCTCGCTGCGTCCCGTTGCGTTATGGCGAAAGCACGCCTGAACTGGCCCTTACAGTTGGAATTTTTCCTCTATAATTGGTTCACTTTCTCTACCTACAACCATACATGCTTGTCCTGCAAAGCAGAATATCTGTTCTTGGAAATGAGAAGGAACTGCTGCAACACTCTCTCTGCCAAACTCAGCATCAATGACCTTCTGAGTCAATTACTTGGTGTGGGAATAATATTGGCCTTTAAATGCTGGAGAGCTCGAACTCCCCTGCAAGACTCACCTTCCATCTTACCATGTGGCCAAGTCTGCAGAAATCTAAATATTGATTTGATGTGCTACAGCAGGCAGTTTAACACTGAATACCACACAAGTTTGACACAGTCCTAATTAATAGAGCCAACGTACGACCATTGGCCTGGGAGACCGTATAAACAAACACTGGGCCATTTTTCAAGGCTGCTATTAGGATTACTGAATTGTTTTAAATACCTGAAAGGGGACTACATAAATGGGAATTATGATCATCATTGTATTGGGCATCTTACATTCTGCTCTCAATTATCTGTGAAATGGTAACACTATATGGTACAAACCAGGGTCTCCGAAGAAGTTTTTTCAAGGGATATAAGGTTTTTTGTGGGCCATGTCCCTTCTCCATTGGATCATAATTTCATAAGATCATTAGATCATAATTTCTACGAATTATGATATATAAAACTATGTATGCTCACACAAAACGTGAATGCTAATCTTCATACAGTACAGGTCTGATCTCGGTATCCACAGGGATTCCATTCTGGAAACCTCATGGATCCCAATATTGGGGATACTGGGGTCCCTGTTTAAAGACCTATTTAAAAAGCACACAGAAATTGAGTTTCCTATCTTTGCATGGCAACACCACACCGTTTCCTAGTCTCTCAGAGATAAAAGTAGCTCTAAAGACCCAGGTCTCCCAGTGCCACCCCAGAATGGGGGCTAAATAGAATGAAATTATTCCAGCTATGAAAAATCCTCGTGCAAGTTTGTGTGTGTGTGTGTGTGTGTGTGCGTGCGTACGTGTGTGCATGCGTACGTGTGTGCGTGTGTAAGAAGTCAGGTGGTGAAAATAATGTGGTGGTCTGTATGAGTGAATCAGCCCAGTAGCGGTCCTACCATAATTGTGGGGGGTGGGCAAGTGCCCCCCTAGTGTTGCACCAGTGAAGCATGGGTGGTGCAGAGGTGGCTTGCCTCTCTGAGCTGTGCACACTGCATTCAGCCTGCCTGGCCGCCCCATATTGAAACAACTCCAAAATGGAGTATGGTGTGGTGGGGGCAGCCCAGGGGGTGGGGAGACTGCTGGGAGCATCAGCCAGGTCTGCAACTGAATCAGCCCTCTCAGTTAAAATGTATGTTACTAATTTTATTTATTTATTTTATTTAAAAGATTTCTACCCCACCTTTCCTCTGCCAAAGCAGATGCCCGTTTTGATGCAGAGGCAGCATTTTGCCTTGCGACTTGCTAAACAGTGCCAAACCACAAGCAAATGGGAAAGAAGACCAACCAGCACTTATTGTTTCCCAAAATGTAAGTTAAATACAGTTTTCGGCTCTTCCAAGCTTGACCTAATCATGACAAACTGAGTTACTCTCTTGCTTTGTTCTCTACATATAACCCAATCAATAAGCTCTGCTAAAGCTGCAATTAAACTTCACCCACTTTTGGCTATCTATTTTTTTTTTAATTTTACATAAAGAGAAACCGAAGAAAGTGCCATATTGCGGCTACTCCTTCATGATGGGCAGCTGTGATTTTTCACCAAGCTTTTACACAGCTGTTCTTCCTATCAATTATTTCACCAGGATTGCTGAATCAGGAGCTGAAGCTGTAGGGAATAATATTGAAACACAAAATAACTGTACCCTGTGTGTGTCTGGGCACGTGCTTCATACTTGCTTCATACTTCTTTGTCATATTTCAAGGAGAAAATAAATATTTTCCCTGTGGGAAATATGACTCTTTGCTATGGCATCTATCAGTAAGAAGCAAATTACCCTGCAAGTCCAAATTAGGGCTAAGACGACTTCAGCACTCTTCAACAGATTTTCTTTTTTGTCCTGAAAATTCTCAGTATAATTCTTGGGTCTTTTATGACCAAAATAATAATAATAATAAAAACCTCGGCAGATTAGATCAACGTGTTATTTCTAATCTGGGCAAACTTCTCCCACATAGTTTGTCTTCAGTTATGTAGGAATAAATCGATCTATTACAAAGTTATAGAGTAAGTTGATGAAGTTTGAAGCATGCATGCTGATTTAGTTGGTTAATTTATTACAATATTTCTAAATCTCCTTTTTCATAGACTTTGCAAGACTCACAGCGGTTCACATAAATAGGCTAACCAACGAGGGCATTACAAGTGTTTTTCCATGAGAGGGATTCATAGAGCCCTCCATTTCTTAGGATGTTTCCCTTCATAGTGCTGAACAGCTCTTGTGCTTTCACGTTTCCACAGGTACTAGAAAAACATACCTCAAGTTGTTTTTTAGGATGTTATCTATTTCTTGCCAGTCCACAATCCCACCCTCTAGCCCAGTGGTATTCAAACATTTTTGACTGGGACCCACTTTTTAGAATGGCACTTGTGTCAGGACCCACTTGAAATGATGTCATTAACCTGGAAGTGATGTTGTGGCAGGAGGTGACATCATCAAGCAGGAAATGCTGTCATTGTAACACATTGACATTCTTGGACTGCAACAATTGTACAACCATGAAACGTCACTGAAAGAAAGCAAAATTAGGACAAAATATGATGTAAAAGCACTGAACTAAAAACAATTTTTAAAAAAACCCTCACTTGAAAATTCAAACAGTTAACACTCACAAAAGGAATATAGCAAGAGTAAGGTCTTCAGTTTCCAAGATGGCTGCTCCCAGCTTTTTGTGACCCACCTGACATCAGGTCGCAACCCACCAAGTGGGTCCCAACCCACAGTTTGAATAACACTGTTCTAGCCAACAGCTTCTGGTCACCCATTCAAGGCAAGAACAAACTTGATCCTGCTCTGCTTTATCAGACAAGACAACAACTCTAACTCCAGACCACACCTTCTGCCTCCTTATCCACCCCATGTAATTATGATATGGCAGAACAATGCCAAGGTGGGAAGCAGATGTGAGCACCCATATTCTTCCTCATGTGATTTGGCTCGGCCAGTCCAGCACAAAGAAAAAAAAATGAACTCTATTAGGAAACTAATTACTGCAGAAGTACTATTACCAAAGTTTGGATACTGAAACAGTTACCTACCATGGCTGTTAAACTTACAACATACAGTGCCAATGAACACATTGATACTGTGTAAATGTATATGAGAAAGAACAGTTCCTGGCAAAGACTCGCTGTAGAAGCAGTAATGGCAACCTTGTGCATTGTTTTGGAGCAGAACAAATGAGGAGGAGAACTGCAGTTTAAGCATTCAATATACCCTTGAGGATCATTTTCTTCTTTTCCTTTTGTTTTTGGAAGTGGCTTTCTTTCCTTTGCATTGCAAGCATACACTTTTATTATCAAGCTTTAATAAAATATTTATTAAAGAACAGGCACAGATCACCTGTGCGTACACAACGGCCCATTTAGAGTTTAGTTGAATGATGCAATTTTATTAAGGTGGTTGTGCCCGCAGCTCAATACACAGGAAGGAGACAAGGGAGGATGAGAGCCAAGACAGAGCTAGTTTTTAAGTAGGTAAAATGTTATTCCCTGTTCTGAATGTGACTGTCTAAAGACACGGCACCCTGAGATTCTGACTGTCCAAAATGAAAGCAAAAGATGAGCACGAATCTTACAATTTCAGCTTTCAGCGCTCCCACCCTTGAATATAATGCTGCATATGCCCGTGTTGAATACCTCTAGACATATATCCTATTTCAGTGGTATTCAAACCTTTTTAGAATGGTACTTGTGTTGGGACCTACCAGAAGTGATGTCATTAACCTAAGTGATGTTGTGGCAGGAAGTGACATCATCAAGCAGGAAGTGCTGTCATTGTAACATAATAATATGACACTCCTGAAATGTAAATTGGCATTCTTGGATTGCAGCAATTGTACAACCATGAAACATCCCTGACAAAAAGCAAAATTACGACAAAATATTATGTACAAGCACTGAACTAAAAACAAAATTAAGAAAAAAAATTCACTTGAAAATTCAAACTGTTGACAGTCACAAAAGGTCTTGCACAGTCTTGCAAAACAAGAGCAAGGCCTGCAGTTTCCAAGATGGCTGCTCCCAGCTTTCTGCGACCCACCTGACATTAGGTTGCGACCCACCAAGTGGGTCCTGACCCACAGTTTGAATAACACTGTCCTATATAATGGAGGGACCTACAGAGAGACAAATATATGTACACAGAATACAATAGGTGAACACTGGTTGCTGGGGAGCTCACAGTTTGAGGAGATGCAGCAGTTCTTAGTCAAGAATGGCTGGCCAAAGTTGGGAACAGGATGATGCAATAAAATATCCATTGTTGGTTTGTCCCAGCAGGGCCATAATAGGTATGATCTTGAAGATGGAGCCTCTGTATGCAAAGTCTGTATACCATTGAATGTTAGATGTTGCGGAGACATGTTATTTTATCTGCTAATGTTCTAAAAATAAAGACCAGTGTGCTTAAAACCGGGAAAACTTATTTTTTTGTCAACAGAAATCTTGGTGTCTGTCATGCACATGCAAATGTAAGTTGAAGCAATTGATTTCTTGATTAATTGACAAAAAGTGAGACAGTTAATCAACCAAGTTGTCTTTCATTGAGAGACAGCTATTTTTAAACCTACGTGGATGAAATCAACCACACCATACTCAAGCAGAAAGCACTTCCCTTTAAGCACAGAGGGAGGAGCAAGCTTTCCTTTGCATGGCAGCCCCTTGTACCTTAAGTTGGGTAGCAATTTTGGCCTTTGGATATCCTGCTATGTGAGGGATGCTGCTTGAGTGGGATCATGAGTAACCAGTTCATGCAAATGGAGGAGCTGTTCCCATTATTTAAAATCCTGGCTATTAATTTCAACAAAAGGAAGTTAAACATGTGCTTACCTTGCCCATCAAAATAAATGGGATTTACATGAGTTGAGTTGAACTGGATTGTGCTTAAAAGACAAGGTGTTTTTAGCAAATGACCACAGGAAGGAAAGAAATGGAAATGGCATTTTCCCACCCCAAAATTCAGACTCACTGAACAAACACTTGGGGATATAAGGAAAAGGTTTTGTTTTATTTTGCAGATTTTGGTGTTTTCCAGAGGTAGAACAGCAGAAAGTGATTTATGTGTGTTATAATTATAAATAGGGGTGTGTGTTCTTCATGATTTTTTCCCCAAAATTTCTTGATTAAAACAGCAAATTGTGGTGTTCTGTATTCTGTGTGGTTTTATTCTACATTCTCATTCCAAGCCACAGTATTATTTCTAATTGGAAAAGTAATCTACTTTAATTTCTGGAAAATATCTTAAATATCAAAATGCAATATGTTATAGTTTTATTCAAATATTTTAATCCCCAAAAGGCAGTGTTTTGTGTTTTTATGTGGTGTTTAACAAAAAAAAAATCCACCCCTAATTATAAATTATAGTGTACTAGATAGGTGATATAGGTGGTTTAGTGTCAGCAGATGAAACCATAGTCATTACCCATGCTCACCCTCATTAAATAATAAATAAAAAACAAATAAAACCAAACCCAATTTTTTTCAGATTTGTGTCTGCGTTTGTTTATTTATTTTTTTTACCAAAAATGAGAAATGCAGAAAGCAGTGCTATGTGTTTCTATGTCATCATCACCATTTTCTCCCTCTTCTAGAAATAAGAAAGGTGGACAAAATGATGTGGATATTTATTTGCTAATTATAAGTTCATTATTCAGAATTGGGCTTTTAAAAAAATTATTGGAACAACTTACATTAGAAGGATATCCATGAAGATCTTCGGCACAGTCCAGCAATGGTAAGCATTTCTAAGGGCAAAATCTTAACCTGGAGTTTAGGAGTGTCGCAAATGAACTGTCTGTAAAGAGCATTGGGACCACTTTTGGAGTCAAGGAGGATAGCACACTTCCATGTGCTGGCCTCCCTGACTCCAAGCGTGGTGCAAACATGCTTTGCAGGGCATTTGCAACACTCCTGGGCCGGTACGAGGGCCAGCCCTTGTGCCAGCCTAACTCCAGGTTTGGATTGCACCCCAAATTCCATTAATTTCAACTGATGAGTTAAGGATATATTGAAATCTCTCCCTCTGAAGTCAATGGGCAAAAGTGCTTAACTTTGAATAAATCATGTCATATGTCTTTTGTTCTGCTACAAATTGCTTTGTGCTTTAGTATATAATTAAAAATGGCAGTTACAGAAAAAGACTATAATCCTCAAAGCCTTACACCATAGCAGAAAGGATTCCATGACGCAAAGGTGACTACTGTAGAATAATGGCTAAAGCTTGCAGGGACAGGAGTTACTATTACTCCTTGAGTCAGCACCAACAAGCCCAGAAGCCTGGCCACATTCACCTCTATTGACAGTAATACATTCAGAGAAGCAATTACTCATGCTTCCATTAAATAAATACTAGACTTCAAAGTCTTCCTATTTCATACATCACCTTCAATGCTAGAAGGATTTATTTCACTTTAGCGACAACACATGATTTATATACAGATCATCCATGAACTTTATGAAATATACAGTATGAAAGTTGACATATGAAATTCCTCCACCGTGTGTCATATTTTTCTCCCACTTACATAAATTAGAGAGACTGCAGGGTGAAAAATAAGCAAGAGTTCTTGGAACAAAGCCTTCCTTGGGAATTAGAAAAGAGACTGTCCACTCGTCGAACCATTCGTGACCAGCCCACCCAAACTACTTATTAGCCTATCTTTAATTCAAAAAAGACAGTCCTAACCCGGAGTTAAGCCAGCACAGTTAGGCCAGCAAAGTTTGGCCGGCACAAGGGATGCCATCAAGTATGTTTGGACCACTCTTGGAGTCAGAGAGGCCAGCACGTAGACATGAGCCATCCTCCCTGACTTCAAGAGTGGTCCAAACATACTTTACGGTGGCCATTGTACCAGCCAAATTTTGCTGATTTAACTGCGCCAGCCTAACTTCAGGTCAGGCGTGTGCCCTTAGGCTAAGAGCCCACTCCAGTACCCCACCATCTTCTTCCATGCAACTGCACTGATGAAGCTCATGTTGCATGCAATGGTGCAGGGGTGGATAAACTGGGAGAGGTTTTTTTTTTTTTTACCTCTCCATGGGTCATGCGGCCATACTGGGTCTCCTTGAACATACACCAGCTATTTTGCTGGGCCAGGCCCAATAACACCACCAGCTACAGCCACAAGAGAAGACACTATGCTGCGGTGTATAGGGACAGTTTCTCTCCCCCAGCTAAATATAAGCAGAAAACACTTGAAAAAGTGCCTCTTGCCCAGTTAGCAGATTGTACAGTAAGCCTGAAGATCTATCCAAATATTCCTCTGGGCATAAGCTCATTGAATACAATGGGACTTGCTTCTCAGTAGACATGCACAGGATTGTGCTGTAAGCTAAGGATAGGAGAAAAGAGAATTGGAGAAAACAGTGGAACCCTTTTCTCTGGGATTGCCCATGACCCACCATCCATGAACTTCATGATAACTAGTTGTGTAATCAAGACAATTTGGGGATGGTAACCTCTTAGAAAAGTCTGACTGTGTAAATGATGTTGCTTAACTTAATAATTCAGTTGATGAAACCAATGTTTAAATATCCCCATTAATGTAGGCTGCAACATGTCCCAGAGCATCTTGCTTCTTTAGTCAGAAAATCCTGCACTGCTTAATAATCTCCCATCCTTCTCAAGAAAATGTATAACCATATTATGTTTGCTCAAATAGATTTAGCGTAATCTATTCGTAATCTGTCCCTCTTCACCCCTGCGCAGTCTTTCTAGTGGCTGTTGCTGGCGGTCTGCCTTTTTTTTAGATTGTGAGCCCTTTTGGGACAGGGAGCCATTTAACTTTATTATTACTATTTGCCTGTAAACCGCTTTGTGAACTTCGTGTTGAAAAGCGGTATATAAGTACCTGTTGATTGATTGATTGATCCTGCCAGAATACTTTATGCAATGAAGGGAACTGTATTGATTCTTGTGCATTTCCAGCTAGCAAAGAATGAAGGTGGGGAGAAGAAATTGGGGGAGGGAACTGGAAACTCAAATGAACATGGCCAGGTACCATTCGGAAAGGAAGCCGTCTCTTTCCTATTTCTTCCTAGCATCAAAATATATATTCATTTTTTTCTATGATGTTGTGGAAATCAGGGTGCAATCCTAACCTGGAGTTAGGCCAGCACAGTTAGGCCAGAAAATTTAGCCAGCACAAGGGACCCTGTAAAGTATGTTTGGACCACTCTCAGAGCGCAATCCTAAACTGGAGTTAGGCTGGCATAAACTAAGCCAGCCAAGTTTGGCCAGCACAAGGGCCACCATAAAGCGTGTTTGGACTACTCTCGGAGTCAGGGTGGATGGCTCGCGTCTGTGTGCTGGCCGATCTGACTCCAAGAGTGATCCAAACATACTTTACATGTTGGTCTGGCCCTTGTGCCAGCCAAGCTTGGCTGGCTTATCTTATGCCGGCCTAACTCAGTTGAGGATTGCGCCCTCGGAGTCAGAAACTGACACAAGTGAGTTTCATAGCTGAGTAGGGATTTGAACCAGCGATTTCCCAGTTTAACTTTAACAAACTAAACACTAAGAGGCCCAGAATGGCTGAAAAAATGTGAGTTCCAGTTTCTCAAGGGATCCAGAATTGATGTTCTTTATGTCTTATAAATAGGGTTACCAGATACAAACTGGGACAGAGTGCCTATACCTTTAACCATTGTATAGAACACGGAATTTTGGCAGTTAGAATTTAATGCATATATTTTTGTTCCAACTTGGAATTTTGTTCCAATTCCAACTGTGACCATCACTGATCACCATACTTTAACACAAGCTGCATTCTGCAATATACTGCATATACTGCAATATAACTGAAGCAATGGGCTCTAGTTCCATCAAACCACCACATTGGAAGGTTGGTTTGAGTGACTGATGCTCTGTATTCTGCATTCAAAATATCATGCTCATAAATCAGTCTATAACTGTGGTTCTCAAACATTTTAGACCAGGACCCATTTTTTAGGAGGATACTCATGTCAGGACCCACTTTGTTAACCTGGAAATGATGTCATAGCCAGAAGTGACACCATCAAGCAGGAAGTGACATCATTGTGACATAATCAAATGGCACTCCTGGAATGCAAACTGGCATTCTTCATCTGCAGCAATTACACAACCTTGAAACATCCCTGACAGAAAGGAAGATTAGGACAAAAAGATTAGCACTGAACTAAAAACAAAATTAAATAAAAATCCCTCAATTGAAAATTTGAACTGTTAACACTCACAAAGCATTTAGCAAGGACCCCCATTACTCACCCTGCGCCCTTACCGTGGAGCATGGAAAGCTGGGAACAGCCATCTTGGAAGCTGCAGACCTTTCTGCAGCTTCCAAGATGGCTGCTCCCAGCTTTCCATGACCCACCTGACATCAGATCATGACTCACCAAGTGGGTCCTGACCCACAGTTTGAGAAACACTGGTCTAAGCAATCTCTCCCCCCCTTTTTTTAAAAAAAATATTGTTCCTAAAATATGAAATAGGATATGCAAAGAAAAATAGTTGGACAAGTGTCTTTGGAAAGTTGATGTTATGTAGATAGATTGCAGATGTACCAGGTTAAATTCAGAGCCCTATCTTATGGCTCTTGGCTTGTACCACCCAGGCAAATGTTGTGCAAGGCACCGTGAAGTGTCTCCAACGCCAGTGGTAAGCCATTACTGCCAGCACTGGGGTGTCGCCATGGCGACAACCAGCTGGGAGCTCCCAGAAGGAGCACCACTCGTCAGCGAGCAGCGAATCAGCCGCTCGCCTTCGATGGGGCCTTTCTGGGCAGGGCAGGAGAGCATTCCGGGGTGGGGAAGTGGGGGAGCAGGGGATGGGACTGACGGGGACTCTCACCACTAGTTTCCTTACCTTTAGTAAGGCAGTGTGGCCTTACATGGAAGACTTCACTTCTGCGCTGGATAAATTGCTGGTGCAGAAGCAAGGAGACACATCATTCGCCCAGCGCCTTTACTGTGGGGAAAGGGGATGAATGTTCTTTCCTCCAGAGCCTCCTGTGGCTAGCTGGCTGCTGCAGGATGCAGTGGTAGCCACCTGACTACCGCTGTGCTCCTGAGTGGTCAGGCAGCCCTGGGTTGGGGTGACAGTTGTTACACAATGGGTAGCCCAATCCTAGCCTAGCCTGCACTGAAATAAACAGGCCAACTGGCCTGTGCTGTATCTAGCACAGGTTAGAAGGCGGCTGGAGCACAACTCGGAATAAGGGGATATTTATCCCCTTACCTTGTGTCATGCATCAACCACCCCACAGGGCTAATCAGATCTGCACCAGTGAAATTACTAGCACACTAATCTGAGCACCCTGGTGTGATGCTGGGCTGGTCAGGAATGGGGTTAGAATCTGGGCTTATTTTCACAGACTGGTCCTGCCCCTCTCCCAGGCGCAGTCCTCCCAGTCCAGCCTCAGATGGCACAAATAGTCCAGGCAGCACAGAGCCTGAATTCCCCTCAGCCGACACGAAACGTGCTTTACGGCATGTTTGTGACACGCCTTGGTTGGCGCAAGGACTTGCGGCAACACAAATGCACTCCAGGATCGCATTCTAAGTAAATCTTTGTTGATTAATTGCATGAGTTGAAGCTCATATCTAGCAAATTATATCTAGCAAATTGAATCAATTTGCTAGATATAAGCTAACCCAGTTGACTGAATTATAAATCAAGACTTCCCAATACAAATCTCACCTCTGCCATGGATTCTCACTAGGTGGCCTTTGTCAGTCCCCCCTCTCTCAATCTCAACTCCCCAGCTATAAGATGAGGATAACACTTGCAAACAAGTTAAGTATTGCATCAAGCTTGTACGTATGAAGCACTTTCATATAGAGCATTTATCTTCTCTAAGCCTCGGGGAGAGTAAAATCAGTCTTACTTATGAGCACACTTCAGATGAAGGATCTTATCTCATTTACATTTGGCTATGAAGAGTAGATAGTAGGAAAAATCTCTTCCATGGCTTGGAATTGACTATTGCTGTGCTTTTATCTTCACCAACCACAGAAGACATTCAGGGTGCAATCCAAACCTGGAGTTAGTTCGGCACAGTTAGGCCAGCACAAGGGCCACTGTAAAGTGCATTTGAACCATTCTTGGAATCAAGGAGGGTGGCACACGTCTGCGTGCTGGCCTCTCTGACTCCGAGAGTGGTCCAAACACACTTTATGGTGTCCCTTGTGCCCGCCAAACTTGGCTGGCCTAACTCCAGATTAGGATTGCACTCTCAAAGCTTGAAGAGATCTGTGTGATGCTGGATGTTCTGCTCACCAGAGAGCCAAAACACATAACACAGTTTGTGGTGGATGTGCGAATATCTGTGTCTATGTTAGCACAGTAAAATGTAATGATGGCATTAGGCAGAAAAAGTAAGGGTACTTGTGCATTAAATGGAGAGGGAGACAGGAATGGTGGGTGTGAGCCTTTGTCCAAATCAAATCCCCAACCCAGGTTTTAACATTAAGTCTGAGTCCCAATCATAGAAACCCCGACAGGCAGCCTCAGCTTGGGGTGACTTTATTTTCCTCTGCTAAAATATTAAAGTATGTCCTTAGATACACACTTCACTTCACAGACGTATAATAATTCTATGAAGCCCCTCAATACCACAAAACTCTCATCAGTCCTGACATTTTCGAGTGAATTACAACAGCTGTTCTATGTTAAAGGGAAATTTTAATCAAATCCACCTGCGATAAGGAAAGGTAAACATGACCATGCTGCTAATGTACATGCAGCTCCATTAGGTTTAAAGCAGAATGCTGGGATGGAAATGTATGCCTGGCCATCAGATTCGGCTTTCAAAATACCATGCCCACTAATCAGTCTGAGCACTCTCTCTTCTCTCTCTCCCCCTCCGTCTCCTTCCACCCCTAGTCTGTCATCCTATCAAAATCCAATCTTAATCCATCATTTAGATTTGAGTTAAACCCAGTTGTCCCAATGAGAAAACATGTTTTCTGTTGGGTGACGCAGCAGTGATCTGCTTGGAGGAGTATGGTGCAACCTTAGGATTCATTCCTGATTAATGTTCACTGAAAGCTCTTGATGGCCTATCCTGGATTCTCATGAGTGGGTTGGTGCCATCTTTCTGTGCCTGTGGGAAATGCTGCAGTGATGTCATGCAGGGGGTACGCGGGGGTACGCGAGTACCGGTTTCTAGGATTACAGCTGGCCCCGCCCATTCGCCCGCCCACTCATCGACTCCGCCCTCTGCAACGTTTGAATTTCCTGCATGTTTGAGTTGCCTGCATGTTCTCAGAGCCAGGCAGGCAGCGAGCGGAGCCTTTCCTTTCCTTGCCACTGAAAAATGAATTGCTCTGGGGTTTTAACATGATGCCAGGCCTCCTTAACATGTTCTGGGGGTGCTGTGGAATACTGTTGCAACTGTTGGGTCAGTTTAAAATCATCTGAGGCCTCAAAAAGGGCTTTTTTCATGTCACTTCCTGCCACGACATTACTTCTGGCTTATGATGTCACTTCCGGTGGGCGGGTCCCGACACGTGCCAATCAAAAGTGAGTACCTGTTCTTAAATCATTTAGATGACACCACTGAAATGCTGGTGTAGAGCAAGGGTCGCTAGACTCTGGCCCATGGGCCAGATCCTTTCCTTCCCCTGTGTGAACAGCTTCTGCCAAGGATGATCGCGAAGACCCGAACTACAGCCCCCAGAGGTCTTTGCAGCGAGCCGCTTCTGCGTGGAACTCCATGCCAAGGCATGCTGGGAAAACAGACCCCAGAAGCGTCTTGCCTTAAAGACCCCTGGGTGCTGTAGTTGGGGGGTCTTTGCAATTGTTTCAGGTGGAACAGCAGAAGCTGGTCATACCAGGAACACATTTGGCGGTGCAGCGGTCTCCATTTTGGATGGTGCTGTTGTAGAGCATACCAAGAGACACTGCATTCATAAGGTTTTCCAAAGACCATAAGGGTTCTTGGAATATACAAGTTCTTCTTGACACACAGAAATGCTGTCATAATGATGGGCATTTGTCTTGTATTAAATAAACCATACTCTAAGTCACACTTAGGTACTTGATGGTGCTGGGGAAGGGCTTAACAATGATCACAGAACTATGTCCCAGTGATTTTTCCCCCCTCCTTTTTTTGTTTCAGGCCACGTTCCACGTTTCTCCTGCCCAGCGAGTGCCAAACTAACCTTGACCTATTTTGAAAGAACAGTTGGGCTGTCAGTCAGGTTTAAAAGAAGTCTTTAAAAGCTGACTGAGGTACTTTCTGTCAGCTTTGTGAAATCCCCTGTTGTACAGAACTGCCCTTCAAAAATGACACGGCAACTAATTAAAAGTAACTTGTTGAATCACAGCCATGACATCCACCCATCCAGACAACAGCTTGTTAAGCCTTTCAATATTGACCAGCAGGGTTTGGCTTCCTGGGTAGTTAGTCTCAGAGGGAGGGAGGGAGTTGTGAAGGACCGTCCAGTGGAGACCTGAATTCCTCACAGCAGCGCAGGCTTCCAAACTGCTTTCTGACACAGAAGACGTAAGATGCATCTCAGTGGGAAAGGCAGGATTCCAGGGACACACAATGACAGGCAGAGGTGTTGAATCCCATTTGGAAAGGTTATATTTGCAGCCCAGAAGGACACACGGCTCTCTGCTGAGCAGAGTTCCTTTGCTTGTAACAATACGACAGCCACTACTCAGAGCACCTGTGTACATTTCTTAGTTTGCTGCATATCCAGATGGCTCACGTCTGTGTGCTGGCCTCTCTGATTCAGAGAGTGGTCCAAACATACTTTACAGAGGCCCTTGTGCTAACCAAGCTTTGCTGGCTTAGCTTATGCTGGCCTAACTCAGTTTAGGATTGTACCCTGGGCCTGATCTGCCCACAGCTTTACTGCCCTCCCCCTGCCCTGTTGCACCTCTCCTCCCCCTCCCCCACCCTTGCGCTGTTGTGCAATGCTTACCTGCTCTGCCAGGTGCCATTCCGTATCCAGGAAGGATCTGGCCTTCAAGCAAGTGCTACTAAGTCGCACACTGTTGCAATGTGCTTTAAGGTATATTTGTGTCAGCAGAACGTGCACCAGTGCACTCCCTGGATCAGGGATTGGGCCATGAATCTGTCATTTAGGGCCCAATCCCATTCAATTTTCCTGCCCTGGTGTAGCCATCTCAATGGGTTTATTTTTTATTTTATTTTTTGGCTGCATTCTGTGGTGTGAGGCAGTCATGAAGGCCTCCTCAAGGTAAGGGAACATTTGTTCACTGCATTGCAGCTGCATCGGCACCAGAAGGTTGGATAGGATTGGGCCAGTGATGTCATGCACCCACTACGCACCACTACGCGAGTACCGGTTCCTAAAAGTTGAGCTGGCCCCGCCCACTCGAAGCTGGTTAGCTGGTTGGCCGGTGGGCAGACCCCGACAAGTGCCAATCAAAAGTGAGTACCTGTTCCTAAATCATTTGGATGACACCACTGGATTGGGCCATCAAATATGATGATGGACTTAAAAGCTAAAGAATGTATTATACCTGGTTTCCTCACAGCAAGTACAATTTCAACCAGGTTTTTTTTCTCCTAAGACTTACCTCCCCAACATATCTCTTATTTCAACTAAACTGAAGACAAGCAAAGGTGCTGCATCCTATTCAGGAAATAAAAAAAAGTTTGTAAATATGTTATCTATTTTCCATTTACTTTCATTCTGACATTTAAAGAAGTTGTGGAGAGAGTATATCGTAATCTCTCAAATCTCAAGAGCTTTCATAGCCTTCAAAACAAAGACTTCTAAACATTATTCTTCCAGTTTCCTCAGTTTGGTCCTTTCGTTTCTACTAAGATTTAATGCCAAAACCCAGTCTTGGAAAGCTTAGACTGTTCAAACTTGTAATATGGGCTGAATGTCTGGAAATGGAATCTGTTCCTCATACAGATAAGATAATTAGAAAGAACAAGAGTTTTGGAAATGGCTTATTCATCGTATATGAAGATAGTGCTTCTCAAAAAGCCCAATGTATATCAATGCTATTGATATACATCAGCAGACATTTGTAACTTGTGCTGTTGATTATCATCATCATCTTTGGTGGGCACTGGTCAGATCTGCATCTGTAGACAGCAACATATGGATGTTGTCAAGGCACACTGGTACTTGTGGCTTTGTGTGATTGTTGTATGGAATGTCTCCTTTTCAGGCACTGGACGAAAGGTCTCTGTACTGGAACATTTTCAGATCCTAACTGCAGGCAGTTCTCTCTGTAGCCCTCGACACAATTATATACTAGATTAATTCCCTGAATGGTAAGTGGACATTTGAAAAAGTTAATCCTGAGTCCAAATCAATTTCACAGCAGTTTAGTCTCTGGCATGCCCTGATGACATCATTCCTGTGCATTCAAGCTTGGAGGCCTCGGAAGATGCTGTCGCCTGCGAAACACGGATAAGGCTCTCTACTGCAGCTTCTGTGAAGTTACACTGAGAGGGGCCCAATCCCACCATGGAAGGAGCAGCCTTTTCTGATGCCACCGTCCTTGAGCAGCCCTGATATAAAGTCATGAGGACTGCCATTCCATATATAGGAAGCCTCCTAATTCCCTTGTTCAGACCTGGCATCTTCTAGCAGAGTGACCCCTTTATGACAGGACCGGCCCTTCAATGCATAATAAATCAAGGGCTTCCTGGTGGGACAGATTCTAACACAACCCACAAACTGTGGGTTGGGACCTACCAAAGGGTCACGAGCCAATTTCAGGTGGGTTACAAACAGTGGTGTTATTCTACCGTAATGCTGGACGGGACATCCGGGTGATCAACAGCCCGCCCGTCGCATTCCACAGCATTACGCCATTTGCATAACCAATTACGCCACTTGCGTACGTTACGCAAACGGCGGAACGCTGCGGAACGCGACGGGCTGTCGATCACCTGGATGTCCTGCCCAGCATTACGGTAGAATAACACCACTGGTTACAAAGCACCTAGAACAGCCTTATTGAAAATATTGGAAGATGGGATGCTGGAAAGAAGGAGGTCTGTGCAGTTATTTTGCTTGTGTCAAGGTTGTAAATAGGCTTTCTTCCCTTTCTGATTCACTTTGCTATATAATAGGAAAATGGTTGAGGAATAACCCAACTTAATTGCTTTGTTCTCGGCAAAGCAGCAGATGCTGGTGTCACAATGATGGCGCTTCTGGCCATGACATCATTTCTAGTGGGTTCAGGACAGATTGTCATTCTAAAAAGTGGGTCCTGGTGAGAATTTGGTTGGAGAATAACTGCTCTAACAGAGGGTCTTTTCCCTGTGAACGTGCTGGGGGAGGGGCAGTAAGTTGGGAGGTCGTAGTACCTGTCCTACAAGGACAGACTGCAGTTGTTAAAAGTTGTTAAGAACATAAGACGAACCTTCCTGGATCAGGCCAAAGACACATCTAAGTCCAGTTTCCTGTATCTCACAGTGGCCCACCAGATGCCTCAGGGAGCACCCAAGACAACAAAATGCCTACTGTACATTCTATTGCCACACCCTTGCACCTGGCATTCTGAGGTAGCCTACTTCTAAAACCAGGAGATTGCACACACCTATCATTGCTTGTGACTTGCAATGGACTTTTCTTCTAGAAATTTGTCCAGTGCCCTTTCAAAGGCATCCAGGCCAGACCCCATAACCATATCCTGCGGCAAGGAGTTTTGCAGACTAATTACCCGCTATGTAAAAATGAAAAGGTTCTTTTCATCCAACTAACTTTTCCAACTTTTCAAACCATCCAACTTTTCATTCAACAACTAATTGTAGTTGTTACTCTGACATGTAGCATAGTTTATATGATCTTTTATCAACTGAATATAAACAATGTAGTAGTAAACAATAATTATAGGATGTCTAGTATATTGCTTCTTAAAGTGTCCATTGTGGAGGACTGACATTGGTTTATTGTTGTTGTTGATGTACCACAGACCAGTGCACAGATTATGTCTTTATATAGACTATAGATTATATCTATGCAGCCTGCACCACACTCATACATGCATGTGTGCACATGCACACACCATAGCAACATTTTCCCTGCTTCCCTATTTCTTTACCACTCTTATAGCCTCTCATGAGGCTTGGTGGACATCCAAGTACAGTGGCAAGCCTTGATGCCGAGAAGTCAGACTCAGGAAGCCAGAGGAGCTACACTGTAGACTGGCAGCCACTGGTTCCTACACTGAGTAGCACTGGTGTAGTTGATACAATACCAAACCAAGACCCAATCCAATGCTTTCTACACAAATCTTCATATCCCCATAAGGAAAGTTTGGATTATTGTTGATGCATGACTTCTTTTGACAACTTTGCCATTTATTTGGCAGACACGCTGAGGTCAATGGAACTATTTCAATGTAGCAGTTTGACAATTATAACCACAGGGACTGATCCCAATGGCCTTCCTCCTGCTGAGTAATTATTTCCATTGATTTTAGGGAGGCTTATTGAACAAGTGAAGTAGAATTTCAGATAAGCAAAGCCATCAGTATTCAGCCAATTTTGAGCTCTACAGTCCGAGAAAGCCCTAAATGGATCTCATCCAGCAAACCACTTCAGCATATAAGCAACCTCCACCCAGATCAATGAAACAAGTCGCATGGTTACATTAAAACATACCCATTTCCTTTCAGGTCTTGGTCGCTTGAATTGTTACTGCCTGCTTTTCCAAGCTGCAAGAATCTCAATTTCATTTGGAGGACTGGGTAACTGCAATGGTTTTGAAAAAGACACCTACAAACACTGAGGGAGCAGTCCTAACCAACCTTTCAGCACTGACATAGATGTGCCAATTGGGCATGTGCTTCATCCTGTAGTCGGGGACAGTCCCGGAGGCCTCCTCAAGGTGAGGGAATGTTTCTTCCCTTATCTTGGAGTGACATTGCCCTTACCCCGGTGCTGGAAAGTGGGTTAGGATTGTGTCCTGTGGCACTACCCGGAATTTCACTTGTCATGAACTGGGGCTGTCTGATAGATTTTAGAATCAACAGAGGAACTGGTCCAGGACTTCGGAGGGCATGGCTTGTAGTTTGCCAGCTTGTAGTTCCTCCTCAGCTCCTTAGCCTTGCTCTGGCACAACTCAAGGTCTCTTCGTAACTCATTTTGCCAGAAATGTAGTGGAACTGCTCTCTGTTTCTGTAACTTCTCGTAACAGCCACCTGGACCACTTTCTCTCACAAAACATTAATTAAAGACTCTCCTCCTCAATCCATGAAAGTCTCCTCAGATAGCAAGGAAATGCCCTATTACTGGGGAAATGTGCCTTCTGTAGTTTCAGCTATGGGAGTAATCTTAATAACATCGAGATGATATGGAATGAAAGAATATCTCTCACCAAATCCAAAGGTAAAGATCAATGGCTAAGGCCAAAATCCTCAGATCCACAGTTCAAACTACGTCTATTTTTGCACCTTTCTCTCCTATTTACCACAAGCCAGGAGTGGGGTGGGGGTGGCGGAACAGCTGTTTTAAAGTCAAAATCAATGAGAATAGAAGCTGTGGTAGAAAAGGGCTCTGCATAAGGGTGGACTAGGATGCCATCTCTCCTACCAAACCCATTGATATCAAAATCCACATGGCTTTTGTGACCATACATTGAAGAAGAAGAAAAAAAACCATTTGGAAGACTCACAGATTAGGAAGCAGACAAGTGGAAAAGAGATGCTTGGAAATTCCATGGCACAAAATCTATAGGATGAGTAAAACCAGAGGCGTCATCCTACCGGAACGGGGTGGTACCCCATTCCTGTAGTTCCGGGGAGAGCGGGAACGGAGCAGCAGTGCGCGGCAGACTCTGCGCGCTGTTTTTGTCCGCCCACCCGCCCCTGCGCCTGGATCGCTCTGTAAGGGAGCTCTTCCAGGTGCAGGGAGGCGTTGCTGGGTGCCGCAAGGGGGCGGGGAGCTACAGCTCACCCGTCCATCCCCGCAGCGTTCCAGATCCTGGCGCCAGCAGCATTCCGGTTGCTGGCGCCAGTGAATGACATCACTGAGTAAAACCATGTGGGTATTGCTTTGGTTGTACACTTATTCCATGGGAAACTAATACAGGTTTCTGCACATTTGGTCTGGCCCTAAGTTGAAAAAAGAATTCTTCTCATATGCAGGTATCCTAAGGTTATAGACGGCAAACTGACATGGAAGAGATCCTGTGTCAGTTCAAAATTGTCAGTTTACATCCTTCCCAATCCTATGGTTTGGATGATTTTTTCTATGTAGATAATCCCTTATGAAGTATATTATTGGTTGGTTTAGCTCCCTTCATTGTGCTTTATTTTTTCACGGCATTCACACCTTTATTTTCCTTTGCCAAATGGAAAAAATGTAGCAAATTTATAGTTGTATCTTTAAAAAGAATTCTTAGGGAGCAATCTTAACCTGGAGTTAGGCCAGCACACTTCAGCCAGCAACGTTTGGCCAGCACAAGGGCCACCATAAAGCATGTTTGGACCACTCTCATGTCAGGGAGTATGGCCCATGTCTGCATGCTGGCCTCTCTGACTCTGAGAGTGGTCCAAACATACTTTTCGGTGTCCCTTGTGCCAGCCAAACACTGCTGGCCTATCTCCAGGTTAGGACTGTGTCCTTAGACACTGTCCCAGTTTTACTAGCAGAGTTTTCTTTCTACAGAAATGTATACGTACTGGGAAATGTGAAGAGAAGAGCAACACAGGATTTATACTGTGCAATTTTATTGGCCAGTAGTGGGAATAGATTGGATGTTCCTTTCTTTCACTCACTTTGGCCCTTCCCCTTCCCCTGCTTGTACATAGGAACCATCACTTTTCATTTGCCAGTAACAACACAGAAATACCCCTAGGTTTGACAGATGACCTGCAGAGTTTTCTAAACATATTTTTTAGAATATTGTAAGCCTAGGCTTTTCTTTTTCTTAAAACAAAAACAAAACCCAGGAAGTAATATTAGGGCATACTCAGGAAATGAACTGGCCTTGAGCTAACAGGAATCAGATATTACTTTTGCTCCCTAAGAAATTTTAGGTAATTTCAAGAATTGGAGACCTGTGGCTCCAATCCGTTTGCGCTATAAGAATCTGTCTGATGTTCTCAAAAATAATATGAAAGCACATGATTTACAACTATATTTTGATGTATCTCATTGCATGGCCAACAAGTAGGGGCTCCTGGACATTTTAGTACATTCTCGAAGAGTTTGGTCTTTGCTCACAAGCCATCAGCAGGTCTGATCTCGTTATGTTTATTATTAGATCTAATAAAAGCTATATCATTAGTCCCCATCATGGCTCACACACCTCTAGTATAACATTGTTTCAAACATCCACTGCAGGCAGAGTCAAGAGGTGGAACAAAACAAAACAATGTAATTGGGGGGACTAGCCAACAATCATGGGCAAACAAAGTCAATGCACAGGCTACATTTTTTAGTTTAGAGATCAATTTTGAAATGATAATATCTGTATTGATATCTTACTTCCTTTGGAACTGTGGAGTACAATTTCAAGAACCTGCAGCCCATTTGATACATTATGGCTGACATAGTTCCATGGCTGATCTCATTTGGTAAGTTCTGCAATGTCTCCCACTTGAGTAGGGCAGACCACATAGCCAATGTACCAGTGGTGTCAGCCTACCGGTTCGCTGGGCGGAGTTTTCGCGGTCGCTGGGCGGGTTTCCACGGTGATCGGCAGTGTGCTCGCTGCGTCCCGTTGCGTTATGGCGAAAGCACGCCTGCTGCAGTGGGCAGGCTTTTGCCATTACGCAATGGAACGCAGTGAGCACGCTGCCGATCACCGTGGAAACCCGCCCAGCGACCGCGAAAACTCCGCCCAGCGAACCGGTAGGCTGACACCACTGCAATGTACCAAGCTGGCAACGACCCATCCCTCTGTGCCAATCATTGCTACAATTAGCAACCATTGGTACAGTGAACCAATGGTACAGTAGCAACCATTGGTACAGTGAGCACTGAATATAATTAGAGATACTACCTGAAACTGTATAGTTTAAGTGTACAATGGCAGCAACACCCCCTGTCCAGGTAATATAGGAAGTCATCTGTGTATTGTACAATTGTATGATAATTTCGGAAATATCCTGCTAATCTGGAAATTGCTAATGGGTAAAGTCCCCGGACTGGAAAATGTAATGTGAAAATGAGATTGAAATAACTTTTATGAAGCCATACATGGCTTATTAGAGTGGGAGGACCATAAAAACCCTGTAAAATGTCAGCCCTCTGTAGAATTGGTAGAGGAAATTTAATAAGTACACAATGATTGTGCTGCATTTGTTTCATTAAATTCTATGAATGTGTAGTCAATGACTGAGAAATAAGTCAAGAAACAAGTCGGAATAAACAAGTTCCAGTCAATTTTCCCTTTATCCTTTCTAGTCCTAGTGTTAAAGATTCTTTCCATCTTGCACAAGCTAAGGATGTGGTTAGGAGCCTGTGGAGTGTGAGGCTTTTTGGCTCATGCACCCAACCTTTTCCCAGATTGGTCTGGGATGGGGGGACTGGCCAAATGGGTAGGTAGGGTTAATTCATCTTTGGAAGAAGGGGGTGTTTCTGCTAGCTTTGAATTTCACACTAGTTCACCCCATCCTGGGGAAAAAAAAACCTCCCTAGAACTTCCGATACTGGAAAGTTTCCAAATAGCTTTTAACCTCCTGTTTCTGGGAATTAAATGGTAATTAAGCAGGTACTCTCTGCTCCAGAGTTTCCTGGATGAAATTGATTATTTGGACCAATTGCAATCCTAATTCAGGTCTGGTTTTGGAGCAAAAACCACCTTGGCCACCTTTCCGGATTATTTATGCCAAGGACTAGATAGGTGAATGAGTCCCTGTTCATCCTGCTGAATCTCTCAGCAGCATCTGACACCATCAACCATGGTGTCCTTCTGGGTCATTTGGCTTAGTTGGGAGTTGGAGTGGTGGTTCCTCCACTCTATGGAACCATTCTATGGTGGTTCCTATTTCTCCTGGCTGAGAGATCCCAAAAGGATAGATACTGGGGCCTCCATTCAGCACTCTGGCCCTTGACCCTGGGGGTTGCCACAGGAATCCATTTTGTTTCCCAGGTTATTTAACATCTACACGACAGCTGGGGGAGATCATCTAGGAACATGGGTATCACCAACACATACATCCTGTCCATTTCTACATTGAAATAGCAGGAATTTTGCAGTCAGAGTGAATATACATAAAAGTCCCATACAAGAAATGCCTACCATGGCTGACACAGCGACTTACCCAACCCCACAATAAAACAGACTGTGGCTTTGGGTTAAACTGGGCCCCTTTATTTAAACTTTTTATGCTGCAGCAGGGAAAGAGGGCTAAACATGATTACCCTCTCTCAAGCATTTGGGGCACTATTGGGGGAAATTGGTCTAGCCATCTACCTCCCCATAATTCTCTAAGGCAAAACCATCTGACTGGGGGGGGGTCCTTAGTTACAGGACTCAGACCACCTTTCATTGTTGCCCCCGAAGGGTCAAGGCAACTGGACTGCATAGCCCATAGGACAGACTTTACAAGCCTTGCAAGTCCAGTCAAGGGGTTTGCCAGCCAGCCTCCTTGAGCCAATCAGGCATTATCAGAGCAGTCCTGGCCCAATGCCTGAAAACCTGTTGCCTCAGATGGACCCTAAGGTCCCTCCCCTACCCTGCATGCTTCACGCCAAGTGACCATTAATAGTGAATCTCTTAACATGCTGTCCCAACCCTTTGCCAGTTTGGAGTAGGCAAAAAAACCAAAACTGTCATCCCAGGGCCAATCAGGATAACAGCAAACATTTCCTACCCAGCCCTGTAACAAGTGATCAGCAAATCTCAAACTATTCTAAAGGGGAGATGGAGGGCAGGGTTGCCGCTCATCCTTGGACTGAGCTTGGTTAGGCATAAATGTGCCTGACAAATCACCAGGGACCGCCTCCGCCAACTGCCCAGCCAATCAACAGAGCAGCCACAGCCCTGGTGTGTGAGGCAGGGGTAGGGCCATTGGCGTTAGCACAGAGCCATGCTAACGCTTTTCTCTCTCTTCACCTTTCTCCGAAAGCAGGGGCCATGCAGACGCGGATCTTACCTGTAGCGCCCCATGGCACGAGCCATGGGGTGCGGAGCAGCGGTGGGGCGCCATTGCGCGCGGTCTGGGGAGACCGCACGGTTTCTCGCCCTCCCGCCCGCTCACGCCTCCCTTATGCTCCGAAAATAGAGTGTTTCTGGGGTAAGGGAGGCGTGTCTGCATGACACGCAGGGGCGGGGTGGGGCGTGGTTTCAGCGCCTGCCATGGGGCGTACTCCCGGCCCCGACCGCCTCTGGGGCCATGAGAACTACCAAGGCTCTTGTGGTATCTTCTTAGTGGGGACTGGGACTATGAGCTTCAGAGTCTTCAGTGCAAAACTGAAACATACATCATTTCCACCTGCAACAAAGCCCACCGAGGGCTTTTCACCTCTTGGTGAAAATGGCATTCATTTCCCCTCCCTGGAAATGAAGAGTCCTTCCATTACATTGCATTCCTCTTCCTCCTATCAGCATCTCTTTATTGGCACAATACACATAAATAAATAAAACCAAAATCATTAAAAATAAACCAACTAATCTTCATTTAGAATGGCAGTGGATCGACTTTTTTGAAAATTTATTTCAAAAAAGATGCCATTTTTCATGGTTAGATCTTCATTGGTCCCTGAGAGGATGAACTGGATTTTGTCTGCATCGGCCCAACCCTCCCACTTAATAAAAAGACCCTCAAGAAAGACAAAACGGAATCAAAACAAGATTCCTCACTTCCAAAGGGAAGCACTTTGCTCTGGGAAAAGGGGGACTGGGAGGTGGTAGTGCCTGCAGCAGCGAGTGATTGACATGTGAACTTGCAGAAGGGGTTGGATCACTAACCAAAGTCTCAAGCTTTTGCATTGTGGATGAGAATTTATGTGCATTTGAATCAACTGCTTGCAAAGATGTAAAGTTTCGCCAGCATTCACTTGGAATGTGCACAAAAGCTCCACCCCATTTCAAGCACACCCACACTGAACCCTAACATGCCATTATTATAGCCTGTTAATATGCACCATAATTCTAGTTGCTACAGTCACAGAAACAACCTATTCAAAGTAAATCTCAGAAATCTCCTTCTCCTCTCCTAACATTCTAATTGGCTAACGTCAGGGAACAGAGCTACTATGCATTGTACATGTTGCTCCTACTGGGCAGCAGAAATATCAGTAGGAATAGAGGTATAAAGGGCAATCTATGGGGAGGCATTCTATATGTGGGGCAGAAGAGGTCTGGTACCTTACTAACAAGTCAGGCATGTAATGTTTTTTCTGTTTTTACGGATGGAGGAACTGCTTACTAGAGGCACACCAGATCAGATTCCTGATCTGAATCTGAAATTCCCAAAACTCCAAGTTACTACTTTCTGCTCTGAAATAGAGGAAATTAGGTGATATTTACCTTATTTGGTTTTATGGAAGTTTATTAAGAAATGCACAATTTTTCTTTCAAGACAAGGGTGCTTTTGCCTGCTTAGGTTGTTTCTACCGCTCATTTTCTAATTAATAATTTTCTAATAATTAATTAATAATTAATTAATAATTAATAATTAATAATAAATTTTTATTAATAATTAATAATTATTAATAAAAATAATTCTAATTTTACTGCAAGCAAAGAGGATCTTGATTTGTTGCAAATCCATAAAGGAGTACGCAGCTTTACGTGATATTGATCACAAGGAATGTTCCACCTAAGAAATGCAGCAACTACTACAAAGATACAATTTCAGGAGAAAAGAATCAAAAAGCACCTACTATTTTGAAAGGAACGTTGTATTTGATTTGGCAGCACTGGTTTCTTTAAGGAATTTTTATCCAACTTTTCAGCCTATAATGGGGCACCCAAAGTGGCTTACAGAGTCGAAAAGGTATAGTACCACTTCATGCATCATCATTTTATGGCTATCTCAAATGGTTTGTGTAGCTCTCAAACATAAGTGTGAATGCAACAAACGTATTTCAGCTTTTATCGGGGTGCCATGGTTGGCTACAGATCCCTGTTGAGTGTATAGTGAGTTGGAGAAATCTAAATTTACCTCTGCAAAATGTGTCCAATAAATGCTTTACTATGCATGTTATGACGTTGTAAAAGTAGGCATTCCTATTTCTTTCAATGGAGTAGGCAGCTCCATGTGCACATTGCTAGCTTTCCACTGAAGTGAATGCAGAAATCTTTGCAAGGCTGGGGGTATGTCACAGCGCCCTGCCCCAACGAGTGTCACTGTTCAACTGAGTGGCAGTGTGAAAATGGTAGATCTGGCCCATAGGAAATACATATATGATTTGCACCCACAGATTTCACAAGGGTTATTGCAGGCACAAACAACACCCAATTGTCTTGGAACAATTGTGACCAAGAATCATGTACCGCGTGGTAAACATTTATGGATCGACCACTCCTCTTAGAAGTCTTCACAGGGGCCCACAAGTGCATCACATAGGATATTCAAGGCCCACTGTCAATATTGATACACTTCCAGAAGTGTTGCCATGTGCTTGTAGCAAAACAACAAAAATCTTGTGGTGGCTTAAACACAAGCACACTTACTGCAGCAAAAGCTTTCTTGGACTACAGTCCTCTTGATCAGCACATCCATGAGGTCAACTGAAGTGGTCCCTCAACCAGTAGACAGATGGGGTGGTGCCCATCTCTTGACCACCTACTTTCCTCCACTGCTCCTCCTTCTCTTTCCACTTCCTGGATTGGAAAAGGAAGAGGGAACTAAGAGGAAGTGGAAATGTGGGAGGGAGTAGAGTGCTGAGCCAAGACACTGGGAAGTGGGAGGAGCAGAGGCTGGCACATCTAGTAAGGAGGGGCAACAATTGGCTTTTCACGTCAGGCATCAGGAGGTAATTAATGGGCCCATCCTTGCTTATGGGCATTAACCCTGCTGTACAGGCGTGCCCCGGTATCCACTGATTCGGTATCCACAGTTTCAGTTATCCACGGACAAGGGATAATGGGACACCTACTAATATGATAGGGAAACATTAAACAAATCTCTTTTTTTTAACTTTGCTGCAGCAAAACCACTGATGTTCCCCTATCTTTAAACAAGCGTCCCCAGTATCCACTTTCAGGTATCCACGGGGGACTGGAACAGAACCCCAGCAGACATTGGGGCATGCCTGTACTGGGGGGATTGGTCACTTAGAAATCAATCAATCAATCAATCAATCAATCACTAGTATTTATATACCGCTTTTCAACACAAAGTTCACAAAGCGGTTTACAGGCAAATAGTAATAATAAAGCTAAAGCTAAATGGCTCCCTGTCCCAAAAGGGCTCACAATCTAAAAGAATGGAGAACACCACCAGCAACAGCCACGAGAAAGACACTGTGCTGGGGTGAAGAGGGACAATTGCTCTCCCCCTGCTAAATATAAGAGGACACCACTTGAAAAAGTGCCTCTTGCCCAGCTAGCAGGGGTGGTTTGTTTACAAATCACGTGGTTTGTTTACAGTTCCTGCTTTTGGACATCAGGTGGATTTCACTGTCCAATCAACTGGCTCAGAATTCAAGTTCTTTGTTCATTGGTCAAGGGAACAGAAGACAGAGTGCAGCATTCTAAGATAGTCACCAGTGGCTCAGGATGACTTAGTAGCCTTTTAAAATAAGAATCTGGGAAGGTTACAAACTAGGGAAAAGCAGGAATAACCAGGGGGCGAGGAATCAGGGATATTCGGCACAGTAGCCTTAGGCCAACCATGATAACACAGCCCCCTTGTGTTCCACTTTGTCATGATAATTATCTGTGGGTCAGTTATGTCATTCAGAGGGAACGGACCAGAACAGGCGTTCCGGATCCTAACGGGCTCCGTAGCTGGTTCCGGGTTCCCAACAAGTGCCAATCAAAAGAGTTCCTGTTCCTAAATCGTTTGAATGACACCACTGCTGTGGGTGACTTTATAAATGCTATTCCTTGTTATTGCCACTATTCCTGGGCAAATTGGGGTGGGTTCCAAGTGGGCTGATTGCATTTTCAAGTGCTCTCTCTGCTTTTGTGTAACAAACACACAGAGACAGAAATGCCAGGCAGCCCCCACATACAGAGAAGTGGTGATTCACAGCTTCGAATGCCTCTATTTTCAACCTTAGTGTCCGAGGCATTTCAACATTCATCAACACAGGCTCTAGCCTACGCCGATCAGCATACACCGATCCTAAAATAACACAATATAAACAGAACAAGTCCACTGACCAATGAAAAAGTTGGGCATTCTGCTGCATAAATGTAATCAATAGTGCACCCACACATATGGGGAGGGGGAAGTGAACACATGATTAAACTAATAGGATTATGCAAAAGAAGCTTCTAATGAAATGCCTGTAATTAATCTCTTTTAGTCTTGAGGCTTGCTTCTAATCATTCTTCCTGTGCATAATTTGATTCAAGCAAAAACTAATTCTATTCAAAGGACATGCCTTACAACAACCCCCCAATTTGCAGAGCTACTACTGTCCTAATCTGGTTATCCTTCTGCAGATGCTCCCAGGTCCGTATGGTCCAGGTTTCTTTTGGCTTTCTTTCACTTGGACTGTCTCATTGTAGCTTCCTTTCGTTCCATCAAAGTAGCCCCCCCCCAAAAAAAGACACTCTTCCCGTGCACATAGAACCTTAGAAATTTGGTACATGGAAGTCTTGAGGGGGAAAAAGGTTCACTGTAATCCACTTCATCGATGTAGAAAAACTCCCCCTATTTGGTGTAACGAATTACAGATTTCATGCATAGGCAGATATTTATACGTTAAATATTTTGCTGGGGATTAAAATTAATGATAAGGAGATTTTTTTAAAAAAGAAGTATCAAAAAAAAGAGAGGCTGGCTAAGAGACACAATTTTCAAATGGAGCAGTTATCAACATATTGCTAAGATTGTAAGCTATTTAGATGTATTACTCCCCGCTTCCTTTATATATTCTGAATTTGGTTTTTACTGTTTAGTTTTTGTTTTGTAGTTGTAAGTTGGTTTGTCTTTGTTGTTTTAATAAAAATTTAAAAAATTGAAGAAAAACTCCCCATAAACTTGCACGTAATTATGTGCGCACATAAATATGTGCTACAGTCAGGGGTGTCATCTACTCCCGCAGAGACGGAACGCTGGGCAGGACTTACGTTTGATTGGCAGCCTGTACGTTGCGTTCCGCCGCCTGCCCGCCTGCCCACCGCGCAGGGCACCCCTGGTTGGCGCGCCCCACCGCTGCTCGCCCAGGCACTCGGCGCTCGCGCCCCCCGGCCCCTGTGGCGAGCCGGCACCCTCTCTGAGGCCAGGGCAGTGTGGACAGGCAGCAGAATGCTATGAACGGGCAGCCAATCAGAGCGTAAGTCCCGCCCAGCGTTCCGGCAGCTTGTTTGTAGATGACATCACTGGCTATAGTGTAATCCTATGCAGGCCTACTTAGAAATAAGCCCTACTGACTTCAGTAGGACTTAGGACCCTACCCTATGCACTGCCAGGACTCACAAACCCTTTGCTCAACATCCAGGTTGCCATTGCTTGCTTCTGAGCTGCTGCTGTAAATGAACAGAGGTACAGGATGCATGCCACAGGCTCCTGGAGGTTCTTCTGCTCTTGGTAAGTTGGCAGGGAGCAGGCAGAGGGAGTTTTGGAGCAGTGTTGAGGAGGCATGGGGTGTCAGAGGTGAGAGGGGTGTGTGTGCTCCAGGATCCTATCCCCATTATATGATCCCACCCTTTCCCGTTTTTCTCCTCAGACATACACCAGCTATATAATTGGTGTCTGTCCAAAGGGACTCATAGGCCATCAGAATGCCTGCAGTGAGGTCATTGAAAGGTACAGGCATGCCCCGGTAGACACTGGGGTTCTGTTCCACACTAGCACCTGGAACCACTTGGCCCCCTGGACCCCTTGTCAGGTATACCTCTGTGAGCGCAATCCTAAACTGGAGTTAGGCCGGCATACACTAAGCCAGCAAAGTTTGGCCGGCACAAGGACCACCATAAAGCACGTTTGGACCACTCTCGGAGTCAGGAAGGAGGCGCACGTCTGTGTGCTGGCCTCTCTGATGCCAAGAGTGGTCCAAACGTACTTTATGTTGTCCTTTGTGCTGGCCAAACTTTGCTGGCTTACCTTACCTTATGCCAGCCTAACTCAGTTGAGGATTGTGCCCTGTGGGTCTCTCTGTTGTGTGAGTTTGACGCTCTGGTTTACATTGCAGGTAAGCTGTGCCTGTGTGTGTCTTTTATCAGCTTACAAAAGGGTCCTTTTTTTCCTTTCTGTCCAAAATTTAGCAGGTCTGATCTGCTGTAGGGTGTAATTCTGTAACATTTTTCACGTCAATTGGATGGAAGTTACAAGCAAAAGAGAAGCTCTCCATCCCCTTGAAAACAGTAGGTAACAAACACAAACATGAGTTGTAGAAAATAAGAACAAAAGAAATGTTGTTTTTAAAAATGAATAATAAAGATGCATGAAAGAAAAAAAATTATTGCACACCCCAGGTAAATAGGTTTATCAAAATATTTAATACCTGCAACTCTCAGGCTTTGGATCCCAAAGGAAGAAGGTTACTGCAATATGGGATTCACTCCTATGTAAGCATGCATGGGATTGTACCCAAAGGACCCAATTCTATTGAAAGGCAGTTCTGGTACCACATGTGTTCTACTGGTGGAAGCTACTACAAAAGCACTGTAAGCAGTAGTGTCAGCGTACCAGTACGCTGACACTACTGACTGTAAGGCACTCTGCAGCAGTGCAGGGAGCTGCTACATTAGCAGGAAGACCAGAGCTTCATCACTTATGGAGTGAAGGAGGCCTGCCAGAACAGGTAAGCCCAGCATGACAGGGGGCAGGAGGAGACAGGTAAGGTAAGGTGGTGTGCCAGAACCCCCTTGCTGAGTCTCCCCAGAGGCCCTAATGCCTACACCTGGCTGACCAGTTTTCCTCTGAACAGCTCTGGTGCAGCAATAGAGAGAACACAACTGGGCCTCACCTTATCAATTGCCTGTTCAGTCACAGCAACCACATCAATCAACATCAGTCCAAAGCCGAAAAGGCCAAGCCAGAATCAGAGTCCAAGGTTGTAGTTAGTCCACAAGCCAGGTCCAGTAATCCACAAGCCAGTCCGGCAGTCAGCAAGCCAGATCAAGGTGCACAATCCAGTCAGCAGGCCAGTCCAATAATCAGTAAGCCGGGTCAGTCATACCCCAAAGCCAAATCAGAATCTGAGCTCACAGTCCATCCAGGTTTGTTTTACACCCACCAGTTCTCTCCAGCTCCTCTCACACCAAATATTACTCCAACTACACCCCACCCTACCTGGTGCTCATCTCCCTCCCTTTATAGCCAGGGCCCTCATTAGCCTGCCTAGGCTGCAGCTGTGTTCCTAAGGCTAGCAGGAGATCTGGGACTAACCCCATGTGCTCCGGATTCAACAGAAAGGGAGGCCACTGCTGACACCACAACCTATCTCATTTTGATCTTTCATGTGCCCATTACAGGTGGGTAGATTGGACTCTGGAGGATCAGCAGCCTGGGTCTGATCTCTACCTGGGTCTGATCTGTTGCATGGATCAATGCAGACCTGTGCAGATCTTCTGATGGCACTTACCCTGGGGCAATGGGACAAATGTTCTCTTTCCCCAAGGTGGCCCCCAGCAGCCAAAATTCCCCCCCCCCCGATACAGCATAGTCCATGCCAGTGCTGCTGCATCACTGCGCAGGGATTTAGGTTGGAATGGGCCATTAGACATGTGTAAGTCCCATTGAATTTACTTGGATCATAAGTTGACTGTGACTAACAAACCCCATTGATGAAAAAGAGATGCATGCCTGACTAATACTGCACATTTCTGGAAGTCAGCCCCATTAGACACAGTGGGTCTTACTTCTGAGTAAATATGCATAGGATGGCACTGTAACAGCATCTTCTGTTCTGTAAAAGAACAGAAGTATCTTTTTTGTTTATGATAGGATATGTCTTATTATTTGTCTTCTTTATTGTACACTACCTTGATCATAGGAAAGGAGGTATAGAAATCGTATTAAAAATAATTTTAAAATGCTCAGCTGGACGGACTCCTAAGTATGTGCAAGAAGGATTGCTGCCCAAATTTCTCTGGATTTTGAGTAAATTTGGGCTGCTTCTTTGTCTTCTCCCCCTTTTTTGCAGATGTAATATGAATTTTACATTATCTGTTGCTTAGTGATGAAACTATGGATAATTTTAGCTTCCTGTTGCCAACAAGAAATTAAGTAGAACAGAAGTATATGTGTGTATGTTTTAAAAACCCACAACTTTGTGATATTTATTTTTATCATATAAATTATGCGAAGTGAGATTTCGCTGTATTTGAAACACAGCTCTAAGATGTGATCAAACACCAAGAAATATTTTGACCTAGGTTGATTTGCTATGCTGAGAGAGCCCCACATTTTAATCAGCAATATGTTCTGGATGTATGTTAATGACAAAACTGGTGGAAAAAATGCAGTGGGAACGTTCGCAAAGAAAATATTGGAATAATCTCTGTTCTATAGATTTGTATAAGGATTTTTTTTCCCCATTCACTTCTACATATCATCTCCTTGTTCTTTCAGGTCTGGAATATTCCCTCCTTACCTTCCACTTTATCCACACTTAGAACGCAATCCTAACCTGGAGTTAGGCACAGTTAGGCCAGCAAAATCTGGCGGGCACAAGGGCCACTTTACGTAATGTAAAGCACGTTAGGGCCACTCTCAGAGTCAGGGAGTATGTCACACGTCTGTGTGCTGCCCTCTCTGACACTGAGAGTGGTCCAAACATACTTTATGGTGTCTCTTGTGCCAACCAAACTTTGCTGGCCTAACTGTGCCGGCCTAACTCCAAATTGGGATTGTGCCCTCAAAGTCAGGGTGGATGACTCACATCTGATAGTTTCTGAGGTCCCTGGTGCCTCTTCCAGGTTGCATGGAGGCCCCAACCTTTGCCCAGAGTTGCACTGGGGGTGCCACATACTTTCTCCAGCACCTTTTTGTCTAGGTATGCCTCTGCCTACTGTCATAGGGACTACAAGACACCATTCTGCCTAGCCTCACTCCACTGGGAGGGAGGTAGCAGTGCACCAGTCACAAGGTGCCCATGTGGCAGCAAGGGGTGTGCTCCAAGAGGTGCGAGTTGAACGAAAAAGAAACAGAGCAGAAGGAAGAGTGGGAGGCTGCAGCAATGGAAGAAATTGTAAGGACAACTATGGTGCAAGTTGCTTATTTTTGTGTCCAAGCAGCCACTTCTGGTGGCAGCAGTGGTACTCTGAAACATGGAAGCTGGAAAAGGAAAGAAGAAATTCCTGATTTAGACTACAAACCTGCAGGTAGGGTGTTGGCATTCTTAATCTTGTCTATGTACAGTGCCTCGGTTGTTCACCCCTGCTAACTGGGCAAGAGGCACTTTTCCCAGTGGTGCTCCTCTTATGTTTAGCAGGGGGAGAGTAATTGTCCCTCTTCACCCCTGCGCAGTGTCTTGTCTAGTGGCTGCTGCTGGTGGTGTTCAGCATTTTTTAGATTGTGAGCCCTTCTGGGACAGGGAGCCATTTAACTTTATTATCTGCCTGTAAACCGCTTTGTGAACTTTATGTTGAAAAGCGGTATATAAATATTTTTTGATTGATTGATTGATTGATTGTTGTTTAGGTGCTTAAGGGCACAATTTTAACCAAATTTCCAAGGTAAGGGCATGCTCTGAGGTAAGGGAACAAACATTCCTTTATCTTGAGGAGGCCTCTGTGACTAATATTCCACTGCAGAATGCAGCACATGCCCCATTGGAACAGCTATATCGGTGCTGGAAAGTTCTTTAGGATTTGGGCCTAATTTACTACTGTGACGTACCACTGATACTTACTACTGTGATTTTGCATGAATCAGCTTCCACCTTCATACAGCCCTTCTTTATGTTCACACCATGGGTTCTCCACCTTCTTTATCTTCATTCCTCATTCCAATTCCTCAGGATAGTTTCCTCAGTTTTCGGTAATGAAAGACCAACTCGCCTCATCTCCCCCTAGGAATTCGGTCTTCTCTCTGTTTACTGCTGCAAAAAGTGTAGGCAGAAGTTTGTTTCTGAAGCTTTAATAAGATGGCTTGTAGTGTGTTGCAAACTTCACTGACTCTGGGGATTAGATGTATTTATTTAGAAATGCTGTATAATCTTCTGTGTTCAGTCAGTAACCATGGTCTGGGATTAAAAATGTCTAAAAAAATTATCTTAGCTCTGATATTCCAGAGATTTAACATCTGCTTAGTGACATCTCATTCAAAAAAGGGATTCATTAGCATCAAAATGCAACTCCTTATTTTAGAAGCATTATGATAGTTAAGGTTGAATTGCTGTTTCCATTGCAAAATTAGATTCCCCCTCCTTTTCTCAAGGGTTTAACTCACTCTGCAGTTTCTAACCTCAATAGACTCACATGTGGTATTACAAGGTATCAGAGGGATGCACACATTTGAACAAAAAAGATGTTTAAGCTCTCTTAAGTCTTAAATCCTTTTTTTTAAAGGCACAATTGGGACCCAATTTCAGGCCTTTGTGAAGCAAAATTGCTTGAAATGGGGTTAATTAAATATAAATAGGCTGGAATTGCAGGATCGAGCAAAGCAACCCTTCCATGTTTCTGGGAAGTAATTCAGGATGAGACAGATATATATCCATCAACAAATGAATATTAACTACCGAGCAGGTGTGGTTGTTAATTTTCATCATGTTCTTGGTTGTGCGGCAAATATAGCTTTGCAAATCTCATTACAAGATAAAATAGCTGCTGACAAATTCTGTTTTGACACTAACTGCCATTCAAACAAATGGAAACACACACACACACACACACACACACACACACACAGAGAGAGAGAGAGAGAGAGAGAGAGAGAGAGAGAGAGAGAGAGAG
>JAJKFI010000015.1:3820773-3837987 GCA_029204185.1 Lerista edwardsae
AGAGAGAGAGAGAGAGAGAGAGAGAGAGAGAGAGAGAGAGAGAGAGGTGCAATCCTTTATTTATTTATTTATTTATTTATTTATTTATTTATTTTAAGATATGGGTAAAGGATACAGAGGTGCAATCCTAACTTAGAGTTAGGCTGGCATAGTTAGGCCAGCAAAATTTGGCTGGCACAAGGGACACCATAAAGTGTGTTTAGACCACTCTCAGAGTCAGGGAGGGTGGCGCATGTCTGTGTGCTGGCCTCTCTGACTCTGAGAGTGTTCCAAACATATTTTATGGTGTCCCTTGTGCAGAGGCGGATCTAAGGGGGGGGCAAATCTGTAAGTTTTGCAAGAAGCCTTACCTTGCAGTGGAAAACACTCCTCTCCTGCACTGTTCTAGCCAATCCTCACAGGGAACAGCAACATCTTGGCGTTGCTTACTGGCTACAGCAGCAAGGGAGAGGAGGGATTTACATTACAGGGTAAAGCTTCTTGCAACACTTACAGATTCCCCCCCCCTTAGATCCGCCTCTGCCCTTGTGCCAGCCAAACATTGCTGGCCTAACCGTGCCTGCCTAACTCCAGGTTAGGGTTGTAACGCCCCCCACACCCATTTACATTAACAAGAGTTTGGGGGGGGGGAATGTATCAACATCATACTATGGAGCTGAACTTTTGATTGGTTTGAGAAGCAGTTCCGAAAATTAAAAAAAAACCCTAAAACACTGAGGCTACGTGAAAGGCCAGACACAGAATCTTATGTCTTGTATGTGTATCTACCTTGTATACATATAAATCAAAAGAGGTATGCAGCTGATGGGAACCAAACCCTTCTTCATTCTTACCTTCCTGTGGTCCCTCAACCACAGGCGATTTCTCCCAGTCCAGTTTGCTCCTTCTAATGAAGCTGAACTGAAGAAAGAGAGTTTTGGATGATTGACCACGGCAACAGTGGGGGAAGATTCAGCTCTACTCACCTATTATCTCAATATATGAAGATGGAGATGTTACAAGAAAGGTGAGAGCTCTGTGAAATAGTGCTGTAAGAGACATTTTGAAAAATAAGGCAGGAAACCATTTCCCAGAATGCATTGCTTCCGTTGCCTAGTATTACTGACTATTATGGTAGGATAAAGAGCACTGTAAGTAATCACTCACAATCCTAATCTGGATTAGGAGCACAATACTAATCTGGAGTTAGGCCGGCTTTCTGAGCCCTGCCGAAGCTGTGCACGTACTCTAGAGGATAATGAAGTTTGATTGTATACAGTATTCTGTGATTCACCGACTCCTCAGTACCAGATGTAGCCTCCACAGTGTGCTTCTCTCCTCTGGCTGCACGCTGTCATGCTTCAGCAGGCAATTGTAAGGTCGTATGACAAGGTCGTACTCTGTTTTTTTGCTGGCTGGCCATCTCACACATTCTCACACTGGCTACTCCGTTCTGCCACAAGAGGTACAGCAGCTTGTCACAGCCTGGCATTCCATCTCCCATCCAAAAAACAAGGCCACAGTTTCGCCTGTGTCGCTTCAGGCAGTACCAGCACCTCAACCTTCAGTCCACATCTCCTGCCCACCTGAATCCACACCTCTGGCTGAACCAGAGTCCACATCAGTGGTGGTATCTAAAGCGGGAGGAACCGGAACGCTGGGCGGGGTGTACGCTGGGTGGGGTTGATTGGCAGCCCGTCCGTTCCGTTCCGCCGCCTGCCCGCCCGCCGCGCAGGCTGCCCCCTGTTGACGCACCCCACCGCTGCTCGCCCAGGCACCCGGCGCGCCCCCCCACCCATCCCCCCCAATGAGCAGGCGCCCCCTCCGAGGCCAGGGCAGCCCGCACGGCGGGCGGGCAGGTGGTGGAACCGAACGGATGGGCAGCCAATCACACGTAAGTCCTGCCCAGCATACCGGTTCCTCCCGCTTTAGATACCACCACTGGTCCGCATATCTGGCTGAACCTTTAACTGGCCTTGGGCTTCAAGAAACAAAGTCAAAGAGACCTGGTAGTGGAATAATCCCAAAAGAAAATGCTGACCATGGAATTTGAGGTCTCCACAAGGACACATATACCTATAGCAGGGGGAAAGAGCATAAATAGGAAGAGAGCAGAAATGAGTCCCCCAAGTCTCCTGGGATAAACTCCTCAGTGGAACATGTCTCTGATTATCTGCCAAGTTTGCAAGCCTCAGTTCTTTCCTCACTTTCCTTTTCTCTTGATCTTTTCTTTTTCTATGGCCTGAGGACTCCTCTCTGACAGGAAGGAGCCACCACAACATTAGGTAAGAGACGTGACAACATCACTATATAGAACTCTCAAGTTGTTATGAAGCCCTGGGAAACTTTGGAGCTTTTTACTGTCAACAGATCACACAGGAGGAAGCGCAGGAGGTTAGACAAAAAGCATAAGAGATAGGAGGACAGGTTGTTAGGAATGTCCTTTATTGTTTGCCATTCAGAATTGCTTTGTGGGGGCTCAATCCAATCCAACTTTCCAGTACCGATGCAGCTACAACACAGCCCCGATGTAAGGGAACAAACATTCCCTTACATTGATGAGACCTCCATGACTGCCCCCCCACACACACACACACTGCAGGATGCAGTGCATGCCCTGTTGGCATGGCTGCATCAGCACTGGAAAGTTGGATAGGATTTGGCTGAGGCGGGGTCACAACCAACCATGAAGAAATAAAACCTGATAGGTTGCATCATCACTGGATTGCAAGGAGAACGGGTGGGCAGCAGATTTACGGTGCCCCTCACCTCCTTCCAGCCTTCCCTGGATGCAAGTCACATTTCTCAGCCTCTTATTTGCTTGAGCAAGACGTGGACCTTCTACCTCCTTACCATGCTTCTTTCAGTTTCCTCACACCCAGAAGTGCAGGACTTCCAGCTTTATTTACAGAGACTGCACAAAGAAAGGGGCTCCTTTGTTGGCGTGGTCTTAAACTAGATGCCCCCCCATGCTTTGAGTTCCAGATTTGAGGAAGCCACAAGAGGAGAATGATGGACTTTTTCCTCTTACAGCAGAGATGGTGGTGGTGGTGGATGGTGTTCAGGGTCATGCCACTCCTGCTTGGGTGTTATGTCTTAAGAAACAGGTTTCCCCTTACCCATTACTGTATAGAAGAAAAATAAAATTATTATTGGAAAAAAAAAAGAAACAGGTATCTTTTAAAAAATTTTCTAAAGCATGACATCCCTGCCATTAGAGTGTGCATGCTCCATCCATTGCAGAGTTCTCTCCCCCCGCCCCAATTAATGATCACAGCCAGAACTACTTCTCTTCGGCTCAGGTGGCCTGAGGACCCCACAGGGCAGTGGTTCCCAAGTTTTCTTGCCTGGAGGCTCCCTTGACCTACTGGGTCATTGCCTGCAGATCTCCATTAGGGCCGGGGGCATAGCTAATGAAAATGTAGCCCAGTACAGAGGGCACAACAGGAAGTGGCATCACAGTTGTATTTTTGTTTTCTCTGGGTTTTTGGCCATGAAGTTTGATAAAGATATCACACTCTGGTTTGTTTCATTGCTTTCTGCATTAAATTACCTTTCCAATTTGCTACAGCTTGGGAACCACTGTCCTAGGGGCTTGGCTGACTCCATGTGTCGGACGCCAGACCCAGTTTCCTCAGTCTTGACAACTCCTTTTGTCCGGAAAAGCAATGCAGATGGCTCTGCCTTGTCTCATCCCATCTCTTTCATTACCCACAACCTAGCCGTGCTTTCTGCCTCTTGTTCTTTTATCGTTGTCTACCCACTACAGCACTTGACTCCAGCTTGTCTTGACCACTTGACCCCAGCCTGCTGCCTCTGGCCCCACTGACCCCCTTTACCTTCTGCACTGCTGGACTCTCTCTGGGCGCCATCCTAACCAACTTTCCAGCACAGACACAACAGTGCCAATGGGGCATATGCTGCATCCTGCAGTTGGGGGGGGGCAGTCACAGAGGCCTCCTCAAGGTCAGGTAATGTTTGTTCCCTTACCTCGGAGCTGCATTGCCCTTACCCAAGTGCTGGAAAGTTGATTAGGATTGCGCCCTAAAGGAAATTGGGCTCAAGATCAGGCCAAGAGTAGGTTCCAATTCTCAGCAGCCCCATTAGTCAAGAGTGCTCATATCATATTCAGAAGTCCCCACAGATTGGAATATGGCAGCAGTTCTTTTCGCAAATGAAAGAGAGACAGGTACAGGTGTGCCCCAGTATCCACTGATTTGGTATCCACTGTTTCAGTTATTCACTGATTCCATGGATACTGGGATGCCAAGTAAAAAGACAGGGGAACATTAAACAAATCTCTTTTTTTTAACCTCGTTGCAGCAAAACCACTGATGTTCCCCTATCTCTAAAAAGGTGTCCCCAGTGCCCATAGTTTCAGATATCCATGGGGGTGTCCGGAACGGAACCCCAGCGGATACTGGGGCATGCCTGTATTCTCACATCAGGGGAGAATTTTAGACCATGGCAGCCTGTTCCTTTAAATCACAAACAGGAAGTAAAAGAACTAGCTACACAGGTGAAGTAGAGTTTTCTATTCAAATTTGAACTCCTAGCCTGCAGTTGTAATTGTGCCAATACGTAACCCGAATCACAAAATGTATGCTGAAATTTTCTATTTAAAATCTAATCTATGTAAGTAACCTTTTGTGGATCAGTGGTGTCAATATCAGCAGCTCAAAGCACCTAAAAAGACTAGGAAGATTATCTCCAACAATAGTTTAAATAACTAATTTTATCTTTATGCTGCAGCACAATATTGCTTTTTAATAGAATGTAATTTGTGTGGTCGGATAGCAATTATTTGGCTTTATAACTCTGACTCTCATTCATCCATTGGGAGTTAATTATAAAGCTTTATTGCCTTTTTAGAAGAACTGTTCATCAAAGTCATTTTATACTGCATTTTGGTTTACCATTTTAGTAGATAGCACAAAACCTGTGCAGGAGATTCATGGTGCCAGGTTTCAATTGAGGCCAATTGTGACTGGGAACATTAAGAACACAATGCTTAAGTTACAGTGATGGTGTGAGTAGTTCACTAAAAGGGATTGTGATGTCCACTTGGTCGACTATAGAAATGGACACATTGTTATGCTAAATGCTCTTTAGAAGCATTGTTGCTTAATTGCCTGGAACGTTTCCTGATGAGAAGCCCATCCTGTTCTATGTAGTGTGTTCCTCAAAGATTACCTTCATTGCAGGAGGAAATGGCTGTTTATCTTTGGGCAAGAAAGAGAACCAGCAGCCATGTTCTCAGGTATATGCAAATTTGAAAAAAAAAAAGATATTCCGATTAGCACAAGAGCCAAGATTCACACATGCAAATAACTGAAACCATTATTGGTTGTGAATGCAATGCAACTAAGCATGGGTCTCCAGAGCCTGCCTTAGAATCTGTGGGATCCAATGCAAAACATTTATGCAGGGTCCCCTTACTCATCAGGATAAGCAGCAGTGGTGAGGCACCTTAGAGAGGCATCACCACCAACTGCTTCTGGGGAGGCAATGTCAAGCCAATTGGATCCAGTGGCAATGATTGAGACATACAAAATTATGCACTGAAGGGATAGAGTCGATAGAGGGATGTTCTTTTCCCTCTCTCAAAACACCAGAACCAGGGGGCATCCGCTAAAACTGAGGGTTGGGAGAGTTAAAACAGATAAAAGGAAGTACTTTTTTACCCAGCAGGTCATTAAGCCTTGGAATTCCTTGTCACAGGAGGTGGTGATGGCATCTGGTCTAGATGCTTTTAAGAGGGGATTGGATGGATTTCTGGAAGGAACATCCATCATGGGCTATAGGCAATGATGGGTTGTAACCTGCTTACATTAGTAGTAGGCTACTTCAGAGTACTGGGTACAAGGGAGTGGCAACAAGATCCAAGCATCTTGTTGTCTCATGTGCTCCCTGAGGCACCTGGTGGGCCGCTGTGAGATACAGGAAGCTGGACTAGATGGGCCTTTGGCCTGATCCAGCAGGGCTCTTCTTATGTTCTAATGCTTCACTCTTTGTGCTCTCCTTAGGATGCCTTGGCATGGGAGGTTCCATGCTGGTGCATCAGCTACAGAGCAAGGTACCGGCTGTGGCTTGCAAATTGCCCTAAGGCCGATTCTGTGGATCAGACAAGGTCTAGAATATGCAGAGGCATTTCTACAGGGAGGGCAAAGCTCTAAGTGTTGCAAGAAGCCTTACCCTGTCATGTAAATCCCTCCTCTCCCTTGCTGCTGTAGCCAGTAAGCAATGCCAAGATGTTGCTTTTCCCTGTGAGGATTGGCTAAAACGGTGCAGGAGAGGAGTGATTTCCACTGCAAGGTAAGGCTTCTTGCAAAACTTAGAGCTTTGCCCTCCCTTAGATCTGCCTCTGAGAATATGCCTAATCATTTGAATTTTGCCCCAAAAACTTATTCTCGAGATTTGTAGTCAATGTTGGTACCAGGTTGCAGGTACCTGGTGCTTCCCATGTACCCAATAATAGCAAATTGAGTGCTACCATTGCTACTAGGACTGAGTGTTCAAGAGTTTGCCCAGCCAGGTGGGCTGTCTGCTGCTGAAAATGGGCCCCGATCCTCATGGCTATGTGTCCTTCCTTAAGTCAGAAAAGCGGTTCCAAATCTACTCATCAAGGAAGATCCTACAGATGATTTGGGAATGTGAATAGCATGATTGGAGACTCTTTGCCACAGGAGAATAGCTAGAGAATATTCAGCTTCCCAGGCACCACAAAAGACATAAGCCATGTGATTTAGAGTAAAATGGGCCACATTTATTGATCTATAAAATGAATCAATTTAAAACTATAGTGGGTCCTATCTATACAAACACTTCCCCACTTAAATGTGGGCACCTACCCTAGAGGTGTCAGAATACAACTGTTGCTTCTCCCTTGGGTGAAACTACCCTGGCTCCATCCTGATGTTCCACGGTGACCCTAGCTTTTCAACCCCCAGAAAGGGTCACAAGGCCACCAAATTGCTCTGCCTACTCAAGCCAGACAGCCTTTGAGAGAGACAACATGCTGGAAAGCTAGATAGGACTGGGCCCTAAAGAAGTACAAATTCTCTCAGCTTAGCTACCTGCATACATTTTTTCACCATTGTCACCCTATTGCTTGAGAGACATTGGGCCCAATCCTAGCCAACTTTCCGACACTGATGCAGCTGCAATGCAGCCTGAGATCAGATAACAAATACTCCCTTACTTTGAGGAGGTCTCTGTGACTGTCTCCCCACCATTGGATGCAGTGGATGCCCCATTGACAGGGCTGCATCATGCACGGAAAGTCAGATAGGATTGGGCCCATTGTCAACCAATTGTCACCCTGTTGCTTGGAAAGCTGTTGTCATCAATAACCTTCTCTCTCTCTCCCTCCCTCTCTCCCCCCCTCTCTTATCCAAACTACAGCAATGTATTTGCCAGACATGCAAGCAAGCTTGGTGTAATTTTCTCCCTTCTGTTCACAGTGAGGGAAGAACAAACATTAAAAAAAAAGCGGCTGCAGGACCCATCTGGAGATGGAGAGCTAGATCTTTTTCTGGTGTCAAGTCGGCGTAGCTCCAGTGCTTTCTGTGTAAACACACAGCCAAAGAAATGGCCCTCCGAGTGCTCCGAGCCCAGGACCCAACTGTTCGAGTGGAACCTAAAGGGGATTTCTCACAATGAGATTAACTTGCCATGATCTCGTTCTGAATGTGCATGTTTGTGCGCTGAAGCTTTGGCAGAGCAGGCGCGGATTAGAGAGCATGATGTTCTGCAGAAACAAGCATTTTTATGAGGCTATCACTCAGTTTATAAAGCAAATAAAAAACATGTGGGCGGCCAAAAATGGCACACAAGGAAGCTAGGAAACGGTACCTATGGAATCAAGGTCAGCTGCCCCCATGCTGGCAGCTCCCAGATTTGTCTGTGTATGTATTTTGGCAGCAAGGTTGCCAGATGCCCCTTATGTTAAGGAATTCTCCAAACCGTTACAGTTGCATAGTGTTCTCACAGAGCAAGATCTGCCTCCTTAAAATGAAACACGGCCAGTTTCCTTGAAGGATGAGAATATCTCCATGACCCTTTGGTCCAAAGTTTTTGTTCCAGCACAAAATTTTCAGATGGAAGAAATCAAAGCTATGGAAACGTTTAGGTGGCTGAATTAGAGTGAGATTTAAATTCCCATGAACTTTAATTTTACAAGTTAATTATTCCAGCTTTAATTCCACAGTAACATGCAATTCCAATTCCTTTCATTTTAATCAAAGCAGATTTATCTCCATAAGTACTTAATGTCTATAAATAAGCACCAACATGTAAAGCAATCATTAGCATAGCCAGCTATTTCCTAAGGAGCTGGACACCTTGCATTTCAGAGAGGGAAAGCAAGCTCGGAAATGAAGGTCTTGGTGCCCTCTTGAAAGATGGACAGGGTTGGATCTTTTCAAATTGCTAAGGGAATGAGGTTCCATTGTTGTGAAGCAGCCATCAATGTAGAACACTCTTTTTCTTTTCTCCCAGCCCTTGCTATGTAAACCTGATGCAGCAACAGCATAAAAATGCCTGCTTGGTTTAAATTTGCCTTCATGGGAAAAATTTAGCCATAATAGCATAGAAAGGAATGAAGTTGGCAGATGTCCAGCTGACGATTCTCTTTAAATGATCTATGCTTCATTTCCTTCTCACAGCTACTATTCTAAAGCGTCTTGTCACAACCAAAATAGACACTGTCCCAAAGCCTGACTTGAAACTGGATTCAAAGGAGTCCAGATAATCTGCTTTTTCCAAGATTCCAGGGAGCTGAGATGCCACCACTCATTTTGCTCAAAACAGCAAAGGGAAGTTGGATTCTGGTCAAAAATAATAACCATAAAATCAATTGGGGGGTATTTTGATGGGTGAGCTGCTGGTACTGCCTGAAGCTGAGCAGGAGAATCTGTGGTTTGTTTTTAGATGGGAGACGGATGCCAGGTTGTGACAAGCTGCAGTACCTGTGGTGGCAGAACAGAGTCACTGTGGAGCTGATTACTCACCGCAAGTGAGAGTTGCGGGGGAGCGTGTTTAGAAAGCCAGCAAAAGAAAGGAGGACCTGTCTAGGCTTGACCTGCGATTGCCTGCTGAGGCTTGATGGCAGGCAGCCAAAGGAGAGAACCACACTGGGAAGGCAACGTCTGGGCCTGAGAATTGGTGGATCACAAGAATATTGTAGATTTGTAAAGCCCCCATTGAAAAAATGGTGGTTTAGACTAGCCTGCTCACGTAAGCTGCCTTGGGCATTTGCTTCGGCATGGGAAAGGCGGGGTGTAAATTCTTCCAATAAATCTATATATATAAAGAAGAGCGTGGGTGTGGGTGTGTATGTATGTTTTGCATAGGCTCCGCAACGCCTGGAGCGATCGGCACAAAACTTGGCACGCATACACCTTGCGGCCTGGCGACAAACACTGCAGGGGTCAGGCCCCCCCTAGCGCCCCTGGGGGTGGGGGTACGCGGGGGTCCCTGTGTGAAAATGGTTAAAAACGGCCAAAATCGGCATCAAATCCAGTTTCCGGGGTCACCAAGATGAGCGGCGATGCTCCCGACGCCATTGGAGTCCGGGTTCAGCCCCCCCTCGACATGGGGGGGCAAGAAGGGGTGTGAAACAAAACGTCCGCCATACCCTGCTGGAACGCCTGGACTGATTGGCACCAAACTCGGCATGCGGAAGCCTAGCAGCCTGGCCACAAACACTGCGGGGGTCGGGGGCCCCTAGCACCCCCGGGGGCAGGGGTGCGCAGGGGCTCCCATGTGAAGACGGCCGAAATCGGCATCAAGTCCATAGTTTCCAGGGTCACAGAGATGACTGGCGACACTCCCGATGCCAGTGGAGTCTGGGTTCGGGGCCCCCTCAGCACGGGGCGCCAGAAGTGGTGTGAAACAAAACATCCGCCATGCCATGCTGGAACGCCTGGACCGATCGACACGAAACTTGGCACGCATACACCTTGCAGCCTGGCGACAAACACTGCGGGGGTCAGACCCCCCTAGCACCCCCGGGGGTGGGGGTATGAGGGGGTCCCCATGTGAAAATGGTCAAAAACAGCCGAAATCGGAGTCGAATCCACAGTTTCCGGGGTTGCTGGGGCAAGCGGCGATGCTCCCGACACTGTCGGAGTCCGGGTTCGCCCCCCCCCCAGTGTGGTGGGCAAGAAGGGGTGCAAAACAAAATGTCCGCCATGCCCTGCTGGAACGCCTGGAGCGACGCGCACCAAACCCGGCACGTGCATGCCTTGCGGCCTGGCGACAAACACTCCGGGGCTAAGGCCCCACCCGCGCCCTCGGGGGTTGGGGTGCCCCAGGGCCCCCGCATGAAAATGGATGAAATCATCCTTGGTTCTGTAGTTTCTGGGGTCACCGAGGCGAGCAGCGACGCTCCCGACGCTGTGGGAGTTCGGGTTCGCCCTCCCTCAATGTGGGGGACGGGAAGGGGTGCAAAACGAGACATCTGCCATGCCCCACTGTGACGCCTGGAGCGATTGGCGCCAGACTCGGCATGCATATGCCTTCTGGCCTGGCGACAAACACTGTGGGGGCAGGGGCCCCCAGCGTCCCCAGGGGTGGGGGTGTGCAGGGGGCCCCACGTGAAAATGGTCAAAAACGGCCATAATCTGCATCAAATCCATAGTTTCCGGGGTCGCTGAGACGAGTGGCGACGCTCCCGACACGGTTGGAGTCCGGGTTCGGCCCCCCCTTGGCGTAGGGGGCAAGAAGGGGTGCAAAACAAGATGCCCGCCATGCCCCACTGTGATGCCTGGAGCAATTGGAGCCAGACTTGGCACGCGCATGCCTTGCGGCCTGGTGACAAACATTGCAGGGGTCAGCCCCCCCAGCGCCCCTTGGGGTGGGAGTGTGTGGGGGCCCCTGTGTGAGAAGATAGAAAACGGACAAAATCGGCGTCGGATCCGTAGTTTCCGGGGTCGCCGAGGCGAGTGGCGACGTTCCTGACACGGTTGGAGTCTGGGTTGGGCCCCCGTCAGCATGGGGGGCGAGAAGGGGTGCAATACTCATAAACTCTGGAAGATCATTTTGTTACCCGGGCAACGCTGGGTAACAAAAAGCTAGTAAATAAATAAAATATTTAGAACAAATCATTATTACAGAGACACAAATAACAGAGGACCACTCAAACATCAAATGAAATGGAAACATTTTGAGCCCTTGCGAAAAAGCCATGGGGGAGGGGGAGGTTCTTAATTCCCCCAGAAGGGAATTCGATAGTTGTGGTGCCACTACAGAGAAGCTCACCTTCATGCCACCATCCCTCCAACTTGGGATAAGGGTGGTACTTGTAGGGGAGCCCACTCAGATGACCTAAGAAGGTGGGCCGGAATGTATGGGAGAAGGCGGCCCTTCAGATAGCCTGGACCCAAACTTAGAAGGGCTTTAAAAATCAATACCAGCAGCCTAAATTGGGCCCCAAAACAAATGGGCAGCCAATGCAGCCGCTGAAGCAGTGGTCCAGCAGAATCAAACCATCTAGTTTCAATAACCACCTGGGCCACTACATTCTGCACTAATTGCAGCTCCTGAACGTCAAGGGCAGCCTCACGTAGGGAGCATTACAGTAGCCAACTCTTGAAGTCACTAAGGCATGGACCACTGTGGTTAGGTTCGATCTACTCAATTACGGCTGAAGCTGGGGCACCAGCCAAAGCTGGGCACACATACCCCTGGTGACTGCCGCCCTCCAGGGAGAACTGTGAGTCCAGGAGCACTCCCAAACTGTGCACCCATTCGTGTAGGGCTACTGCAACCCTATTCAAAGTGGGCAGATGACTCAGATGACCTGCGTCAAGGATTTCCTGACAAGGAGGACTTCTGTCTTTTCCAGATTCTATCTCAACCTATTAGCCCTCACCCAGTTCCCAAACATCACCAGCACTCCAGTCGGTAGCAACAATGTCTGTTTAATATTAGTGCACTGGTATCAGTACATGAAATTGCCTTCTCAATACCACCAGCATTCCAATCATACTCCTGCAACAAGAAAGTTAGGAGCATGAGCCAAAGAGTGCTTAATAACACACCTATTAAATTATAACTATTGATTTCCACCTCTGCTTTGGTTCATTGTGATTGCCCATCTAAAGGCCTGTCAGATAGCTTCTGAAATAATAGATGCCATAGACTTAATAGCTCTGCCCGTTGTGAAGTAAAAGATATAAGTGTACACCACATTTCTGGCCAAAAAAAAAGCCTTAAGTATCTAGGTGGCGCAAAGATGTACCTGCTCCAAATGCTACAGTTATGTCTATCAAGAACAGTAACCTACTATTGACATTAAAAAGGTCAGGAAGAACCGGAGACTGTGCAAAATGCTAAAAGCCGTATCCCCAAAGATACATATCTTGATACAGAGCACTGTGAATACTCTTGCACAGTACAATACTGATAAGCTTTAAATGCACGGGAAGTCGCCATTACTGTGTGTAAGAGAGGCCATGATTTCCTGCTGCAGGTTGGTTACCATATGTAATTGATGTTCAAGTGTGGTTCATTTTATTTCTATAAGTAGCTGCCAGGTAATCTGGGCAGCCTTGCTCCATACTGTCTGGTTCAATAGGGAATCCGAGCGGTAAGGATGGGAAAAGGCAACCAGAGGGCAGCTGCACGGTGCTTTAGTTTGGACCCATTATAGACAGCAGGGGCAGGGCTGGCCTTAAGCCAATGTGGCCTTTGTCTTCACATTGGGCCCTGTGCTTTGGGGGCCCCTGTGCTGGCACACTGAGCAGATCACGCTGCCGCAACCAGGATCTCTCTGGGCTGTGGAACGGGGTGAGTGGAATGGCTGCTCATTGAGCTGTCCCGCCTGGCTGCCTCCAAACAACCCAAAATGGCCTCCCAGAAGCAGTTGGTGGTAACGTCCTCATATCACCCTCACTGTTCCCAAGTGCACACGCAACACCACAAGCACTCTTCACACAAGCACTCTGTATGGTGAGTGGCGGGGGCATGGGAAGGTTGGGGCCCCCTTGGGAATGCCTTGCATTGGGAATGCCGTCATTCCCCTGCAGGGGAGGAAGGTTCCTGTTAGGGCCGGGGCTATTTACCTCCTTCCTTGTTTCATCCAACGCAGCCAGGATGAAACCTTCTGGTGAACTTAGGAGCAGGAAAAGCTTCTCAGCAAGCAGACAACAGAACCAAAGGTGCTTTGGCTGGAGCTATGTTTGCTTCCAGTTTCCCAGCTTCCTTTGCTGCTAAGAGCAGCATTGGGTTAAAGGGTCTGGAGGCCTTTAGGGGTTAACCTCGATTGTCCATCCTGAATGGGGAGTTACAAACCTCAAATTTAAAGAGACAGAGACTCTTCAGCTCGTTGATTAGGAGCAAACCAGTGAGATACTGCCCTTCGAGGTTGGAGCTAGGGAACTGGCGTCTGACTCTGATTTCTAAGGCCCCACATTGCAATTGCTTATTCCATAATCCAGAATTCCATAGCCTATCACCACACATTTTTTGTTTGACACGACATTACAGACCCTCCTCCACATTCTTGTTTTGGACATACTAGAAACACCAAGAGAAGCCTAGAAGTTGGCCCAACTTCAGAGACCGACTCTTGCTCTCCATTCTTCAGAAGTAACCGTTCCCTGTTACGAATCACACAGACACTGTCTCCCCTTAGAGAGCATTTGCCTCTTTAGGCAAAGGGTTTCCAAGGGGAAAGTAGTGTGGTGGGGGCTGCAAGTGTGGCAACGGTGGGGTGATTCATCTTGGGTCATTCTTTTATCCCAGATGAAAGCCCAGGGGACCCGGAGCATGAAATTCAAGTTGCCTTTTCAAAAAGAAGTACATGTTAATCCCCACTTAAGTTTAATGACAGAGAAAAAGTTTGCTCACCACTTTAATTTTATGGCATGCCTCCTTTTTAGAGGTCAAATCAGTGACCAACCTGCAGGGGTGGTGCAAAGGAGAGACTGAAAGGAAACATTTTCTAGTCCTGGCTGTACGTTTGCTGGGGGGGGGGGAAAGGCAACAAACGCAGCTTGGCTCTTGTACGGTCAGAATCTGGAGGTCATTTATTTGAATTTATACCCTGCTTTTCCCATGCTGAAACAAATGCCCAAGGCAGCTTACATGGGCAGCCTAGTCTGAACCACCATTTTTTCAGTGAGGTTTTTACAAATATATTCTGAATTCTTCTGTGATTCACCAAATCCCCAGTCCCAGCTGTAGCCTTCACAATGTGGGTCTCTCGAGCTGGAGGCCACTGACAGTGCAATCCTAGCGCGCCCGTAGCATCGCCCCTACGTGGTAGCGTCAATGTGTCATCAGTAGCACGGACGCAGGGGGCGCCAATCAGCATCCCCACATTGGCGCTCAGCAACAGGACTGGTGCTGCAGGGAGCGCTGGTCCTGTTGTGCCCGCGCTGAGCCTCTCTCGCGTCGGCCAAAGCTGGCCGGTGTGAGGGAAGCTCCGTGTCGGGCCGTGCAGGGGATTGGCTGCGGGAGGGAGATTGTGGGCGGGGGGAGGGTGGGACCTGGGCCGAATCCTAGGCCCGTCCAGAAGGCTGCGCGGCCCCAATTTGGGTCACGCAGTCTCCTTGGATCTGCACTTGCTGTTTAGAAGGTGCAGATCCGAGTAGCACATGGGGAGGCTGGAGCCTCTCCAAAGGTAAGGGAGTGCACGTTCCCTTGCCTCGCCAATCCAGGCTCTGACCCTCGCTGGCAGGCAGGCCTTGCCAATCCAGCACTGGGTTGGATTATGCTCTGAGCTTCAGCAGGCAATCAAAAATCATGCCTGGGTAGATCCTCAAGGTCATACTCCGTTCTTTTGCCATCTGGCCTTCTTACACATTCCCATCCTGGCTAATCAGCTCCACCGCGACTCCGTTCTGCCACAATAGGTACTGCAGCTTGTCACCGCTTGGCATTCCTTCTCCCACCCAAAACCAAGACCACTTTCCTGCTTATCTTCAGGCGGTACCAGCACCCCAACCATCACCTGTCCAGTGTGATTGCCTTAAGGACATAAGGTTACATTGTGTCTAGTATTTGGTGCTACAACTGCACATCTGTAGATCAATACAGGCGTGCCCCGGTATCCACTGATGCAGCATCGATTGTTTCAGTTATCCACGGATACCATGGTTACTGGGGTACCTATTAAAAAGATAGGGGAACATTAAACAAATCTCTCTTTTATTTGCAACAAAACCACTGATGTTCCCCTATCTTTAAAAAGGTATTGCCAGTACCCACAGTGAGATCTGGAACAGAACCCCAGCAGATACCAGGGCATGCCTGTAATTTGTTTACCAAGATGCAATTAAGTCTTAAGTGTTCTCTCCTCCAGAAGTAATAAATCCTATAAAAACTCTCTTCTCCTTTATCTTACACAAGGCTGGCCCATTCATGAGGCCAACTGAATCACTTGCCTCAGAGAGCATACTGGCCGGGCAAGGGGCCACCACTTGCCACCACTCTGCCCACCACCACTTGCTTCCACTGGCAGAAACAGAGGTTGACGATAAGGGCAGGGACAGCATGTGGCACACTGCCTCAGGCAGCAGAAGGTCAGCCCTGATCATACCCAGATTTTTGTCTCAAACAAAGGCAGTCCCGTCAAAACAATTGTAAAATAATTCTTCTATGCAGTGATTTACATTCACAGCAAAAAGGACTGGGGCTTTTGAAGAGCAGTGCCAATGAAGATCCATTGCCTGGGCTCTCATGCTCAGAACAAAATAGGTGCTGCTTGGCTTGCATTAAGTAGTACCCTATTCGTAATGTATTGTTTCTTTGAATGTTTGACAAGTCTGCTTTTACCTACGGTAATGCTCCATATCCTAATGGTCCCTTCAGAACAATAGAGAAGCCATAAGCAATGGTTCAGCTTTCTATAGCTCTTGTGTGGAAGCCACGCACATCTAATGTTGTTATGCTGAACCATTTCTCTTCTGCGTTTCTGTTGCCACAAGTGTTTACCAAAACTGTTTCCTAGGTGTATAACAACAATCAGGCCATTCATTCAGCCGCACTCAGCTCAAATCACAATATACAGGATCTTTGTATAAGCTATTTCAGAAAAGAAATCAATAAGCCTTTACCTGGCTCAGACTGCCTTGAAAATAACACCACCATTTCCTTATGTGGCAGGAAAGAGTCAGATTAGAGTATACTCCAGACTAGAATTTGGGCAGATATGACCAGCAGTGTTCATTTATTTAGAGATTTATATCCTGCCTTTTGGCTCTAAAGTGGCTCCCAAGATACCTTATTACACAAAAATAGAACAACGTTTCAAATAGCGGCAATCCTGTACATATTTTCCTAAGAGTCAGCTCCATTGTATATTATGGGACTTGCTTCTGAGCAAACTTTCTTAGGATTGTGCTGAAATATCACACAAAAATAAACAGTAAGATATGGCAATTAAAACAATTTAAATACAGGTGAAGAGCAGCAAGTAGAAACCCTGAACTCAGCAGAAGGATAACCAGCATATCTGAAATGCCTTGTGGAACACAAAGGTATTCACCAGACATTGAAGAACTAATAGTGAGGGAAGAAAATGGGAGAGAGAATTCCATAAACTGGAGCTGCAGCCAAAAAGCCCCTGTCTCATGTCATCTCCTGCAAACTCCTGTTGATGGGAGAACAGAACAGAGGCTCAGAGCCAGATCCCATTCTCTCCCCCACGATGTAGCAGTGGCATTCCTAGGGGGGGCAAAATGCTAAGTTTGGCAGGAGCTTGAGTAAAGCCTCTGAGCCAGCAATCTAAGCTATGAATGGCTCCGAAGGCGAGGGGGCGGGGCTACCTTGCACAGGAGCTTAGGATCCTGCAAAATTAAGGGTGCAATCCTAACCTGGAGTTAGGCTGGCACAGTTAGGCCAGCCACGTTTGGCTGGCACAAGGGACACCATAAAGTATGTTTGGACCACTCTCGGAGTCAGGGAGGATGGCACATGGATGAGCAGCATCCTCCCTGACTCTGAGACTGGTCCAAACCAGTGGTGTCATTCAAATGATTTAGGAACAGGAACTCACTTTTGATTGGCACTTGTCGGGAACACGGAACCAGCCATGGAGCCCGTTAGGATCCGGAACGCCCGTTCTGGTCCGTTCCCCCTGAATGACATCACTGGTCCAAACGCACTTTACAGTGGCCAGGTTAGGATTGCGCCCTAAGAGAGACAGTTCAATAATCAATTATCATTGTTTTATTATAATAGAAGAAGAAGAAGAAGAAGAAGAAGAAGAAGAAGAAGAAGAAGAAG
>JAJKFI010000015.1:3841542-3855323 GCA_029204185.1 Lerista edwardsae
AAAGAAAGAAAGAAAGAAAGAAAGAAAGAAAGAAAGAAAGAAAGAAAACATCCTAAGGGCACAATCCTAACCTGGAATTAGGCCGGCACAGTTAGGCCAGCAAAGTTTGGCTGGCACAAGGGACACCATAAAGCATGTTTGGAACACTCTTGGGGTCAGAGAGGCCAGCACACAGACATGCACCATCCTCCCTGATTCTGAGAGTGGTCGAAACGTGTTTCACTGTGGCCCTTGTGCAAACTTCGCTGGCCTAACAGGGCTGGCCTAACTCCAGGTTAGGATTGCGCTCTAAATGTTGTAATTTATTCTATTTTATTCATGTAGCACACTCCACCCCTCTCCTATTGCCCTGAATATACAGGTTTCATTTTTCCATAGCATGGTCTCAATATTCTTGACAAAAAGGCAATATGAAATATTTGCACTGACACTCCAAAACATCTCCGCTCACATACTGCGGTGCTTTGTCGAGAGACTTGAGCCTATACTTGTTTCAAAGGAAACTGAAAGGAAAGTGGAGTTCCAATTGGCAATCATTTTCTTAAAGCACTGGTTTTCCTAAACTGCGTGTCTCCAAAATATAAAAGAAAAATAGAAAGGGACACTGGCAAAAGTGGCAGGTGTGTTTTGAATGTGATGCTTCAAAACAACAGCAAGGCCTTTGGGACAACAAATCACATGAATTGCTTCAGGCTTCCTCCCAGAAACTTGGGACTCGGTTATGCTCTCCCTTGCATGGATGAGAGGACAAAATACTGCATTTTTCTAACACAACTGTGAAGGAAAACAGCAATGTATCAGCAGGGCATTAAAATAATATCTCAGAGTGAATAGGCCTCACCTTTTTCTGGCAAGTTAAATGATAGAGAAACACACCTTCATAACTAGGGCATTTGGAAATTTTGTTTTTTTTGTTTGCAGATTTCATCATTCGAAAGGCAGAAAGTGGTGTTATGTGTTTGTATTCTAAGTTCTCATTCTAAGTTCTCATTGTTATTCTTTTTAAATGTTTTAAAAGTGTTCTAGGTAGGTTATATAGGAGATAAGGTGTCAGACGATGCAGCCACAGTATTATTTCTGATTGGAAAAGTAACCTGGAATTAGGCCTGCACAGTTAGGCCAGCAACCTTTGGCCAGCACAAGGGCCACCATAAAGTGCGTTTGGACCACTCTCGGAGTCAGGGAGGTGCACGCCTGTGTGCTGGCCTTTCTGATTCCGAGCGTGGTGCAAACATACTTTATGGTGGCCCTTGTGCTGGCCAAACTTTACTGGTCTAACTGTGCCAGCCTAACTCCAGATTAGGATTGCACCCTTAATTTCTGAAAAATATCTTAAACACCAAAATGTGGTATTTTATATTTTTAATTCAGATATTTTACTCCCCCAAAAGCAAACCCACACCCTCCTCATGATGCTTGTCACCTTCAGCGTCAGAACAGTCCCACCTTTCTTTAAAACACCCATCGCAGTTTTGAGGCAAGAAGATCTATCCTTTACTTTTAAGAAAGGCATAATTAAAGTCTCTTCAGTAGATACAACTCCGTAGCTGCTGAAACAGATTTGGAAACTCTACTGCATGCTAAACAGCTATTTACTGCAGTTTTGTACACAAATGCGATGTTTTTTTCCAGGCTTTCCAAAACACCGAATTAGATTGTGACTGCCTGGCATCTTTTACTCACACTTCAAATGACATTGAGGTGAAGAAGTTCAATTGTGCTAGGTCAAAACGTGCTAGATTTGGTCCAGAGTGGTTGAAGCCAAGTGGTGTCAGAGGTCCATACAACAAGCATATAGTGTACATCTGTTTCTTTTCTCACTCAGATGAAAGCATGCTGAGCTGGTCTTTTTTTACTCCTGTCCTTTTAATATTATGGCAGAAATTCTAACAGAAATATTTATATGCCACCATTCTCTGTTTTTACACAGAACTCAAGGCGGTTCGCATAGGCAGGCTCAGTCATGTCCCTGATCCAGTAGCTATCCCAGGTCCAGCAGTCCCCAACCTACCTGATCATTATGGTGCCTCACGCAATGCTCCATTGTTGCCAAAAGCATTGTAATGCCTTAGGACAACATTTACACATTAGTTCTGGTTTCCCAGGGGGACAGAATGACAGTGGCAGAGGCAGTGCCGCCGCCCTTAAAGGGCCTGGTGGCAGAGGTGCCCAGGGTATTTCCCCCCTCAGATAATAGCAGGACCACCACTGGGCAGGCTAGTCATAAACCTCCATTTTTTAATTGGGTTTTAAAATATAATAATAATAATAATAATAATAATAATAATAATAATAATTATTATTATTATTATTATTATTATTATTATTACTATTACTATTACTATTACTATTACTATTACTATTATTATTATTATTAAAGTATTAATAAATACTTTTAATAAGTATAGCTCTGTGAGAGGAATTCACAGAACCTTCCATTTCACCAGATACTTCCGTCCAAGTGTAGCCATTGTACTGGCTATGCTCGTCACTATCCAAGCTTTCACAGCAGCCACAGCTCACCCTCGGTTAGTTCTCAGAACGTTTTCTGTCTCTCGCTGACTCCTCCACATTCTACACATTCCATACTTTCCTGTGGTGCTTTCCACAGTGCACTCTCTCACAGTGCCTTCGCGAGGCCCTTCAGCAGCTTTCCAGTCTCCCTTCCAAGGTGAGAACCCAGGCTGATCCTGCTTAGTTTCTTCAGGCAGAGAACCAGCCTAACCTCCAGATCACACCTCCTGCCCTTTGAATGATAATTACATGATCAGCGATGCAATGACAGAGAAAGGGAAAAGAGGGTAACCAAAATGGAGCACCTTCCTAACATGATAACAACATAGCGACTGGAACCCACTTCCAATTTAGGATCACGAAACCAGAGGCAGATCTAAGGGAGGGCAAAGCTCTAAGTTTTGCAAGAAGCCTTACCTTGCAGTGGAAATCACTTCTCTCCTGCACCGTTTTAGCCAATCCTCACAGGGAAAAGCAACATCTTGGCATTGCTTACTGGCTACAGCAGCAAGGGAGGGGAGCAGTGATGTCATGCGCCCACTACGCACCACTACGTGAGTACCGGTTCCTAGAAGTTGAGCTGACCCCGCCCACTCGAAACTGGCCCCGTCGGCTGGTTGGCTCAGCAGCTGCGCATGCGTACTGCACGCCTGCAGCCGTTGCCTGCACTTTCTGTGAGGAGGCAGGCAGGCAGGCAGCATGGTGGTGGCGGCAGCAGTGGAGCGAGAGGACTGGAGGCGGTGGAAGCAGCAGCAGCGAGGGAGACCTGGGAATAAGGCAGCAAGCGTGAGAAGGTAGGCTGCCTGGGGCTTCCGCTCCCTCCAGCCGCGCAGATCCAGCGTCCTGGTTTCTCCTGCAGCCTCCCCCCAGCCCCAGCCCCCACGCGGTCTTTTTTTGGTTGCCCGTTCCCCCTCCTGCTCCTTGCTGGCTCCTTGCATTTAACATTAAAGTTAAATTAAATGGCTCCCTGTCCCAAAAGGGCTCACAATCTAGTACAGTCTAGCCTGCTATTTAACCAGGGAACAGTCAAAGCAAAATATGTATCTACACATCTCTAGAAAGCAAAGCACTAGAAGTTAAATCAACACTAACCACAAGCTGAAGTTATTACAAACATGATCACATCCATGGCAACAATCATGACCTCACTTCCGGCCATGACCTCACTCCCTGTCATGACATCACTTCCGGCTATGACCTCACTTCCTGCCATGACATCACTTCCAGTGGGCGGACCCCAACAAGTGCCAATCAAAAGTGAGTACCTGTTCCTAAATCATTTGGATGACACCACTGGAGGGGAGGGATTTACATGACAGGGTAAGGCTCCTTGCAAAACTTAGAGCTCTGCCCTCCCTATATATCCGCCTCTGCGCGAAACCAGAAGTGGCTTCTAATCACTATTCGAAGTTATTCTGAGGTGTGGGAGCCCTGCAGAGGTGTCGCCTTCACATCCATTTGCGGCTCAGAGTGCAACGCTTCTGAGCCAACTCTCCAAGCTGCAAATGGCTCTGAAGGCAGGGGGGGGCGATTACATAGAGCTCATTTTGCCCACCCTCTAGGAACGCCACTGGGAGAAAGAAGAAAGCTGAGGGCCAGTGCCTCACATAGCCCATTCAGGTGTGGCTGGTAGAGGCTTACATGTTAGATATGGATGGTCCAAGAATTCTGCCATGTATACCTTTCTTTTAAAAGCAAACAACTGTTGTCCCTCTACCCAGAGGCGAATCTGGGGGGGGGGGCAAATCTGAAAGTTTTGCAAGAAGCCTTACCCTGTCATGTAAATCCCTCCTCTCCCTTGCTGCTGTAGCCAGTAAGCAACGCCAAGATGTTGCTGTTCCCTGTGAGGATTGGCTAGAACAGTGCAGGAGAGGAATTATTTCCACTGCAAGGTGGAAAACTTCTTGCAAAACTTCTTGCAAAACTTACAGATTTGCCCCCCCCTTAGATCTGCCTCTGCCTCTACCACACACACTAATGCTATTATTTATCTGAGGCCTCTGGTACTAGGCCTCATATCCAATTGTTGCAGCTACAACATTTAGATAGGGCTAATAATACTGGACACTTGTGTTGCCGACTGGCCAAAACAAATGGCAAGTCCTACTCCTTTGCTTCTAATAGTAGCTAGCTGTATAGAACCCAACATAACAGGTGAAGCTTTTCACAGCATGGAGATTCTGCCCTCCTATAGGTCACCTTGAAATCCAGAAGGCAGACACCAGAATTCTTCACAGCATTCAGTACAAACCAGGTGACAGAGAAAACCCAGCAGGGGCAAGATTTATTTCTGTCCACCACAGGCCTGAGTTTTTAGGAGGAAAGAGCCATGTGCTGTATCCCACAAATGATTGAAAATACTGATCAACTGCAGAAAATTGAAGCAATATTGATCTCGGTAGTGGTTGCACCTGTCTAGCTCTGATTAATTTCTGTACTTTTGTGCAGGCATTTTAAAATTATTATTGCTTTGTTCCTCGAAGACTGTCTGCTTAATTCAATATGTTTTTAGAAGATAAAAATTTTTTGTGCAAGTGCTGCTCACTTGAGCATTGCCGTGGCTACCACACTGCATCTCTGCACAAATACAGTCTCACATAATGAAGGCACCTTACGGAGGCTGCGTGGGCCTGAGTCAGAGCTTCAGTGGAACTTTGCAGAAAAATACGGGCTGCGGGGAGTGGCATTTGGAACCCACATCAGGGGAAACTGTCCCTTCTCTATATCTTCCTGTTTTGCCCCTAGGGCTACCAGCTACAAACTGGGACAGAGTGCCTAAACCATTGTATAGAAGAGGGAATTTGGGCAGGTGCAGCTTTTGAAACCCTTCCATGATGAGTTGCATCTGCTCAAATTCCCTCTTCTATACAATAGTTAAAGCTATAAGCACTCTGGTAGCCTATGCCCCAGCGATGGGATTAACAAACGACCTGGGGGAACACTGGGTGGGACCTACGCAGAACTCCCGCGCGATTTGCTGCCCGTCAGTTCCGCCCCGCTGCCTTCCCTGCCGCCGCGCGGGCCGCCCAGGCCTCGGAGGGGGTGCCTGCTCGCCTGGGGGGCCCCCAGGTGCCCGGGCACGCAGCGGTGGGGCGTGCCAACCAGGGGCAGCGGGCCCAGCCCGCGCAGCTGGTGGGGACGGCGGCGGGGTGGAACAGATGGGCTGCCAATCACACGGGCTGCCAATCACTGGCTTCCAATTACGAGTGCGTCCCGCCCAGCGTTCCCCCAGGTCGTTTGTTAATCCCATTGCTGCTATGCCCCCCACTCCTCCTTTCTCCTCACCTCTCACTTTTCTTCCTTCCATGCCTACCCAAAATCCTTGTTCTCCATGATCCACCCCACTCCTTTCCTCTGCTTCTCCGTTCCCCTCAACAACTTGTAATGGAAAATGCAGAAGATTCCAATGAGGAGACCGGTGGATGGTATCAGCAGTGGCCCCTTGTCTGTGCAAGCCAGGAATCACAGGGTTAACTCCAGGGCCTGCCACAGGTGTAGTTGATAGCTGCAGCCAATTAGAGATAACAAGGGCCCTGGGGATAAAAGGTCATGACCAGTTTGGGAACCACTGCCCTACACTGTTATATCCAGTAACATAGCTGGGGTGGAAACCTGCATGCGTACCCCTTCAACCATGGGAGGGCAATGAACCCCCCCCCTGCACCAGTCCTGGCTTAGCCACGCCACTGGTTATATCATTTGTGCCCCGAGGTCCAGCTCCTCGCAGCATCGTGCCCAATCACATTTGTCAACAGCTTGGCAGTAGATTCAGAAAGCTGTTATATGACCCATATAAAAACAAGAAAGAAAAAGAGCAGAGAGAAGACACTAGCATTTTAAATCATACTACCTGATGACACAACTTTTGCGGTGGCAGGAGACTTCTTACGTTTTGCAAGTATTAAATACGGCATTGGTGAAGCTTATGCAGAACCCTCTTTTCAAGCATTGTTCTGTTATTTTTGTCACAGCACCCAAGCATACGAATGTCTACGAGAGTATCTCAGCCCCGCAGTTTCATCTGATCATCATAATTCCTGGCTTTCACCACAAACACGAGATCACCGAAAATGAAATGTTCCACTTCATTTGACCTTTTCTTGTAGAAATATATTAAACATGTATAAAAATGGTACATTTTCTTTCATTGATTCCAGAATGTATTCAACCTGAAAGCCACAGAACACGGATTTCAAGAGCTGTCAGACACTCAATTTACTACACGTCTCTGTACAAAAATGTGCAGGGCTAAAAGAACATCAAAAACAAACCTACAACGACATGCTCGGCATACAGAGGGACCCACCAGAGAATTGCAAAAAGGCTTCTCAAAGTTTGAACTCCTGTTTACTTGGGTATTTGTTATGCATAGTGGTGGTGCAAAGTAAAATGAAAAATGTTTTTCAGCATTCTCCTTTCTACCCTAACCTTCAGGCTTTCATGTCCACATGTAGACAGAAGACCCCATGTCCAAGGAAAAGAGATATCCATGCACAACAAAGAGGCATGGGAAACTCTTTTATTTCTTGATTAGAAGGCACGTAATAATTTCTGGTCCTCCTTCCATTTGAGTTTTAACTACAGGTGTTGGTTTCTGTTGATAACTCACTATACACCACACTACACTTCGCATTTTAACAGAAACGCAAAACGCAAAACAGGGTCGTGAACCTGTTTAGCAGGTGCAGATCCGAGGAGCGCATAGGGGAGGCTGGAGCTTCCTCTCCGGTAAGGGAACAAACATTCCCTTGCCGCAGGGAGGCTCCAGCCTCTCCTAAGCAGTGTTGGATTTGGCACTGGCCGGCCGGCCTTGCCAATCCAACGCTGTTTAGGATTGCGCTCTGAGAGAGGTCAGATTGTGGCGGTGTTAGACTGGGCTGCTCCACTCCAGAGAGCAGGTGTTGGATTCTCAATTTGAAGTTTCCCCCTCTGTGTAAGAAATTGAAAGTGAAAGATGCTCCACTCCTCAGACAGACGCAAAGAAAGTCCTGTGCCAGCTCTTTACCTGGTGCACTAGTTTCCAGTTTGCAAAGAGTTTGTAACTCGGGCAGCATTTCAAAATGAGACCATTCCCTGAAGGCTGATATGGTTCCTTCCAGCCTCTCTTTCTGTGTCATGTGCAGACAAGGCACTTCATGTATTTTCTGATGTGCAGAAGTGGCTCTTCATTAGAACAGCTGTCACTAATAAGGACTTGCTGTTCAAAAACTTTGCTGCTGCTCAAGAGCTTTTCTGGGTAAATATCCTAGCCAAATATCAGCAGTCCCTCCATCCTCATATGAATTCTAAACCTCACAATCTGTGTTCTAAACCTCCCAATCTCAGCTTTCATTAGGAGAAGACCAAAACAGGGAAGGAAGAGCAAAGAGCAAAAAGAGTTTTTCACCCCTTTCATTGTGGAGATCCTGATAGCCTCCATAATGAAATAGCCTTCATAGATAGCCTCCATAATGAAAACCGATTGCTAGCACTGATAGACTGTCACGGTGATTTTTCTTAAATCTTTGTCTATACGTGGTTCCATTTTATACCTGTCCAGAGGCAATCTCTGGAGCTGAGGAAGTCTTTGGTCACAGGTCACCTGACATTTTGCAGGGACCACCTGGTTTAGCCGTAAATTGAATTGCTAAGGGACCCACATGCTCTCTTCCAGAAAGCATCAGAATAAGCAGCACAATGTGCCCCCCCCCAGTTCTCTGTAGGAGAGCATCAAAAGCAACCTACAAATTCATCATCTAGTCTAAAGCCGTGGTGCTCAAACTTTTTAGTACTGGGATGCTCTTTTTTAGAATGACAATTTGTCCAGGAAGTGATGTCATGGCCAGAAGTTCTGTCATTGGGACACCAGAGCCTGCTGTATTCCTGAGAATGCAACATTAAGTAGGGTTATTTTGAAGTCATTTTCCAATAGCAAAGTAAATCAGAAAAGAAAAAGGCTTTTTATAACAACACAAGCAAAACAACCACACAGCCCTCCTGCTTTCCAGTGTCCCATCTTCCCATATTTGCGATATGGCTGCTCTGGGTGCTTCGCAACCCACCTGAATGTGGCTCCCGACCCACAGTTTGGGAACCACTGATCTAAAACAATGCGGACGTGCCACACAGTTTGGTATTATCTGTTTATCTGCTCAGTGATTCTCTGGTTATATGCTGCAAACAACCCAAGTGCTGGACATGGGAGTAGGTTTGCTACTGACTTTTAGCCAACATGCTCTCTGCAACCATCTTGCTACGTGCTCTCCAACACACAGGATTAATTTTAGAAAGTTGTCCAATCTATAACCATAATTCGACACATTCAATCTGCCAATCTATACACACTTTCCTGAACACATGAGACGTACTTTTACGTAGACCAGAAAATTTCAGCCTGAGCGATGCATCAGAACTTCCACATTTTGAATATCACTGCTACTTGTTGCGCCCTTGCAGTGCAGTCTTTCCTTGTTTTTTTAATTATTCTCACTTTTTTAAAGCTGCAGTCCTATTCACCCTTACATCGGAGCAAGTCCCATTGAGCTGAATAGGAGAAGACCTGCAAATGATTGCATTGTAAATGTTGTATGTAGAAACCACATTATCCCATTCAAATCAGTATTTACCATAAAGGTGAGCTCTCCTGTAATTTGTAATGTTTGGCCTTAAATGAAATCAGAAATTCTGAGTTATTCACAGCAAGTCCACAGCAATTTTACACTGTTATTTTTAATGTGAAGCTTTCAGTGTGTCAGTCTGAATGTCTGAGAGTGGGCAAATGCTTCAAAACTCTCCCCTGAAAAGAAAATGTGGCTGCCACATTACAGATAAAGCATTTAATCTCTTTGCTAAGTTACAAGAATGTTTTAGTACTCATTTAGTACTGGAAAGCAAGCCTGCAAGCTGGTGTGTGTGTGTGTGTGTGTGTGTGTGTGTGTGTGTGTGTGTGTGTGTGTGTACACCAGGAAAGCTCTACAAAGTGACCCAAACATTTTTTGCTCACTTTGTAATCAGATTTCAATATTCAAAACAGTAAAATTCAGTGAATAAATTCTTCTATCCCGGAAAAAAAAGCACACACATATCTCAAAGAAAATATGCCAGTCCCTTTCTAATCTATATATATATATAAAGAAGAGCGTGTGTGTGTGTGTGTGTGTGTGTGTGTGTGTGTTTCGCATAGGCTCCGCAACGCCTGGAGCGATCAGCACGAAACTTGGCATGCATACACCTTGCGGCCTGGCAACAAACACTGCACAGGTCGGGGGGGCCCCAGCGCCCCCGGGGGTGGGGGTATGCGGGGGTCCCCGCATGAAAACGGTCAAAAACAGCCGAAATTGGCATCAAACCCACAGTTTCCAGGGTCGACGAGATGAGAGGCGACACTCCCGACACCGTTGTAGTCTGGGATCAGCCCCCCCTCGATGTGGGGGGGCAAGAAGGGGTGTGAAACAAAACGTCTGCCATGCCCTGCTGGAACACCTGGACTGATTGGCACCAAAGCAGGGGCCCCCACATGAAGACAGCCAAAAACGGCCGAAATCGGCATCAAGTCCATAGTTTCCAGGGTCACAGAGACGACTGGCGACACTCCCGATGCCAGTGGAGTCTGGGTTTGGCCCCCCCTCAGCACGGGGGGCCAGAAGGGGTGTGAAAGAAAACATCCGCCATGCTGTGCTGGAACGCCTGGACCGATTGACACAAAACGTAGCACGCATACAACTTGCGGCCTGGCGACAAACACTGCGGGGGTCAGACCCTCCTAACGCCCCGGGTGGGGGTATGCGGTGGTCCCCATGTGAAAATCGTCGAAAACAGCCAAAATCGGCGTTGAATACACAGTTTCTGGGTCGCCGGCACGAGCGGTGATGCTCCCGACACCATCAAAGTCCGGGTTTCCCCGCAAGAAGGGGTGCAAAACAAAACGTCCGCCATGCCCTGCTGGAACGCCTGGAGCGACGCACACCAAACTCGGCACACGTGTGCCTTGCAGCCTGGCGAGAAACACTGTGGGGTCAGGCCCCCCTAGCGCCCCTGGGGGTGGGGGTGCCCCAGGGCCCCTGCATGAAAACGGTCAAAAACAGACGAAATTGTCATCGGTTCTGTAGTTTCTGGGGTCACTAAGGCAAGCAGCGACGCTCCCAACGCTGTGGGAGTTCGGGTTTGCCCCCCCAACATGGGGGGCGGGAAGGGGTGCGAAACGAGACGTCTGCCATGCCCCACTGCGACGCCTGGAGCGATTGGCACCAGACTCGGCATGCGTATGCCTTGCGGCCTGGTGACAAATACTGTGGGGGTCAGGGCCCCCCCAGCACCCCGGGGTGGGGTGCATGGGGGCCCCCATGTGAGAATGGTCAAAAACGGATGAAGTCGGCGTCGGATCCATAGTTTCCGGGGTCGTGGCGACGCTCCTGACACGGTTGGAGTCTGGGCTCGGCCCCCTTCAGCATGGGGGGCGAGAAGGGGTGCAAAACTCATAAACTCTGGAAGATCATTTTGTTACCCGGGCAACGCCGGGTAACAAAAAGCTAGTCTTGTATAATTTAAACATGAATTTGAAAACAATTGGAAAAAAATAATCAAATGCATATGCTTTGGGCCTGTTCCATTGCTCCCAGTTACATTATGATGTTACTGGGGTTAGTGTAATCCTATGCATGTCTCCTTAGAAATAGGTTCCATTACATTCACTGGGGCTTACTATACAAGTGCGTATAGGATTGCAATTTATATCATATTTATATTAGTTTAACAACATCTTTCTCCAACTTTTTCTCTTTCGCTTTCATCTTTCTCTTTCTTGTTATCTCACTTTTCAAAATAAGTTAACATCACAAAATAAATGGTTTCCTGTTCCCAAGTGGCCCACACTATTTACAGAGTTTTAGGTTCAAACAAATCCGTCTTTCTTAGTTTATTTATTGGCCAGGATTGGTGAAGGTCTTTCCAACCAGCATTGAATCTGGAACCTTCTGAATGAATCTCCACTGAGCTGCAGCCCTGAAGTTTGTACTGAATACCAAGTAATCAACAGATGATTGACAGCGCAATCCTAAACTTACCTTACTCTGATGCAGCAGACACTGTGGGCCTAGAGTATCGCAAATTTGCCATAAACAGTAGTGTCATTCAGTAATAGAGTGCCGGAACGCTAGGCGGGACTTACCCCGTGATTGGCAGGGAGCCCGTGACGCATCGCTGCCTGCCGTTCTGCCGCGGGGGCTTCTTCCGGGTTGCGCGCCCCTCCGCGGCTCTCCGCAGCACCTAGCACGCCCCCCAGGCAAGCGGGCACCCCCTCCGAGGCCAGGGGTGCCCGCGTGGGGCTCAGAAAGACAGCGACGCGTCAGAATCCCGCAGCCAATCAGGCAGTAAGTCCCGCCCAGCGTTCCGTTTCTTCATTACAGAATGACACTACTGGCCATAAAGCATGTTTGCCATGATTCATGGTGGGTAGGCCTGCACTGTCTCACCAGTACTGAATCGGAAGTGTCAGTCACCAGAGCAAGTAAAAGCTATTCCATGTGGCATGGGGGGGGGAGGGGAGCAGCGACGGGATCTACAAATGATCAGGGGGAACGCTGGGCGGGACTTAGGCGGGACTTCCGCTTGAGTGGCAGCCCGTCCGTAGCGTTCCGCGGCTGCCCTGGCCTCGGGGGGGCTCCTGCTCGCTATCCTCGGGGGGGCTGCCCCCGGTTAGCACACCGCTAACCGGGGGCGGCCCCCCCGAGGATAGCTGCGGAACGCTACGGACGGGCAGCCAATCATGCGGAAGCCCCGCGTAAGTCCCGCCCAGCGTTCCCCTTGAACATTTGTAGATCCTGTCGCTGGAGGGGAGTTGGGGGGAGGGTAGATCAAGGTGAGGAGGATCAGGCCTGGGAAGGATGTGGGACCAGCAAGGAAGACTTACACCATATCGTATGCTCCTTTCCTGAGCATTTTCCCTCTGACGCAGACTTCCTGGACTTATGCTGGTTATTTAACCGGCACAAGTCCAAGTAGCCCAATTGGACAGGCTGGGGCTTTATACCGGGTAAGGGAAAAAATGGCCTTTATCCCAAGTAGATCTCCAGCCTGCTCCTAACCATGATGGGATACAGTGTGTGATGCAGCCCCTGGTTAGGATTGGGCTGTGAATATCTCATGAATATCTCGTGAGTTTGCTCTCTTTTTCCTGATTTATCATGTAGCCAACTGCTTCCTAGAAGCCCAGTATCTAATCACTAATTTTACATATAATATTACCTGTCCCAGGAATCCCAATACAAACAATATTCATGAGATATGAATGTCCTAGGGCAGTGGTTCTCAAACATTTTAGACCGGGACCTGCTTTTTAGAATGGTACTCGGGAACCACCTGCAGTGATGTCGTTAACCTGGAAGTTAACCTGGAAGTCATGCCATAATCAAAAGTGCCATCATCAAGCAGGAAATACCATCAGAGTGACATAATCAAATGACAGTCCTGAAATGTAAACTGGCATTCTTGGACTTCAGCAATTGCACCACCATCAAACATCTCTGACAGAAAGCAAGATTAAGACAAAATATTATTATATGTAAAAGCACTGAACTAAAAAGAATTAAAAACAAAAACAAAAACCCCTCATTTGAAAATTCAAACTGTTAACACTCACAGAAAGAACATAGCAAGAGGAAGGTCTGCAATTTCTAATATGGCTGCTCCCAGCTTTCCGTGACCCACCTGACATCATGTTGCAACCCACCAAGTGGGTCCCGACCCACAGTTTGAATAACACTGTCCTAGGGGGTTAATAGAGGGATGGTTTCCTCAGTCAAAGCCAGATGAATCCTGTGTTCAATACATCCTGTTTCTTCTGTTTATTATTTCCTTGCTAGTTGTTTCCTTGCTAGTATCTATCATTTAACAGCAAAAGAAGTCTTGCATCTGCATGTATATGTACACAAGTAGTGATTGAGAAGGCAGAAAACATGAAAACACAGTGAATAATATAAATCTCTGCATCCTCAGGGAGCTGCAGAAAACTGCGCAGATTTAGTTCATTCCAATAAAGAATGTGATTGATCAGAAAGCTGCATTTGCTGTCAACCAGATTATTACTAAAAGTCATCAATAAGGAACAAATGAGGCTAGGGATCGAAGCTTCCCACATGTATTCATAAGTTTTGGAATGGATAATAAATGATGTCCTGTTAACAGTAATCTGGGTGCAGATGTATCTCATGACTGGAGACATTCACACAATGAAAATATTGCTCACATTACCCCCACACTCCCAATAAAGACAGCAGACGGTTGTTGGAGTA
>JAJKFI010000015.1:3856202-3872346 GCA_029204185.1 Lerista edwardsae
CCCCCCGAAAGGCCTAAGCCTCAGGCAAACCCCCGCAGGGGAGCCAACTGCAGGTCTTCCCTGCTGCCACGTGGCGTACAACCAAGGCACTCTAGCCTTCCGACCCCCCCCCCAATGGTTCAACAAACGTAAAATGTAGGCACCGGATTTCCAACGGCCTGTTCTCTTAATAGGCGTGTCCAGAAGCCCCATGCGTGCCGCTATAGAGGCTGCCCCCATCCGAAAGGAGTGAAGCCCCAATGGGCCCTTCAGCCAACCCAGCCTATTGGTTGCTTTCTTAAGAACTGAACCGAATTGGTATAGTGTGTGTGTGTGGGGGGGGGAGTTGCGTCCAAGTGCCTAAACAGCGGCCCAACTTCTGATGGGGCTTCGCTTAAAAACTGTTCCATGGCCAGGACCGGGCACAAGGTGGTATCCTGGGCTCTGTGCAATCTCACCCATTGTCCAGCACCCTTCTGATCCATCTTAGACTTATATATAAGAAGGCTAATGGCATCAGGGCAAAGTCTGTGGTCACCCTGTTGCAGGGCCCTGTCCCCGACATTTTTAGACTTGGCCAGTATCTGAGAAGGTCAGAAGGCTCCAAAAAGGAACACTACACAAACTGCCCTGAATAAGCAAAATTCAAACTGGGAGGAGGAAAGGGATTGAAACTCCCCAACTAGGGCAACCAACATGGCCATTGTAATAGGGCGTCGTGTGTCACGTGAAACAGGTGACTCCCTCCGAAACCCCTCTAACATACGGTGGACCCTGAAGTCAAATGCCGTGTCCTTTAACCCAAGGCATTTGGATTGAAAAGATAGCGCAGCCAGGAAGACAGCCACTGATTTCGCAGCTAGCTGCCTGTCCCTAATATCCAAGAGGAATCTCATTATATGATCCACCGGGATGGGCCAGATGTCACCTAGCCCTGTTTTTTCGTGAAAGGAGTGAAATGTTATAAGCTTACTAGTATAGCTGGCCCTTGAAGATGGTGCTAGGGACGCCCGCATGGCCCCTCGGGCTCTGAGGAGCCAAGGTTCCAAACCCACGGTGGCAGGGGCTCTGGATCCACCGACGCCTCTGGAGCCAATTGCCGGAAACGCTCTTCCTTCAGGCGAGAAAGAGCGTCGGCGATGTTGTTCTGTATCCCAGGGTCATGTCTTGCCACAAACTGTGTGTTGTTACACAGGCATAGGAGAAACAAAGGCTCTCACGAGAGACATGACCCTGGGAGACTTTGATGTTTGATGATTCACGATGTGAACAACTGCTAAGTTGTCACACCAGAATCGAACGGAGGCGTCGCGGAAATCCCGAGCCCAGATGAAGACAGCCAGCACAATAGGGAAAGGTTCCAGGAAGGTAAGGTCCCTGGTCATGCCAGCTTCATGCCAACTGCTCGGCCACAGAGCGGCACACCATTTTCCCCTAAAATACAAACTGAACCCTAAGCCCCCAGCTGTGTCAGAGCTGACCTGCATTTCTGCTTCAATTAGTTGCAGGTCCCTCCAAAAAGAAATCCCGTTAAAATGCTCAAGGAACCGGAGCCACATATCCAGGTCCTTGTGCATGTCTGCGGAAATCCTGATCCTGTGGGAGGGCCGGCTGACCCTACCCAGTGCTATCACCCGGCAGGCGAAGTTGAGGTGCCCCACCAGGGATTGCAGGTCATGCAGTGAGATCTTACGCGCTGAGCCTGCAGCTTTTATCAAAGCCATTGCCTTGTTGATTTTTTCCGCGGGGAGATAGCTTTGCTGAGCCTGGGAATCAAGCTCTACCCCTAGGAAGGTCAGACACGTGGCTAGGCCTTCAGTTTTTTCCATGGGCCAGTGGAACTCCCAGCTCCATGCAAAGCTCGGTAAAGTTTTGCAGGAGGCACTCACAGATGCCACTACCCGGAGGGCCAGCAAACAGGAAGTCATCCCAGTAGTGAGGTTCTCTGCGGATGAGGGGGATGACGGGGGGTGCCGGGACCCTAAGCCCCCGCAAGACCTTGCACTAGCTGCCTGGCTGCTTCTTTGTCCGGGTAGTGCCTGAGTGCGCGAGCCAAAGCACCGATCCTTACCGGTGTTGGCCCCTTACTGCAGTGGGGCGGGAGGCTGCTGTTGTCCTCCTCCCCTCTTGCCGCCTTGACCTGGGGGCCGGGCTCCTTGTTTGTTACCAACTTTGGGGCAGACAGACTGCATGTCTACCCCCACGGAGACCACAGAGATGGGCCAATGAACAGCGGGTTCTTGAGCATTTTCCTGCTGAATTAAATTCAAAGCAGGTACGCAGGAATTGGACCCACTGAGCACCAGCCGGTGCCTTGTTCTGCTCCGCCCTGACACGGCAAATGCCCACTGTCAGAGCAGTTGCCGAAGACTACCTTGCTGGCACGACCAGCTGAAACAAAAGTTCCCACTGTAGGGTCCTCCAATCCAAGGAGGGAAGCCCACAATCTGAAATGCTGGTCATAGGCTTCCTAAGCCGTGCCAGCGTAATCTCTAAATGTCCAAATATTTAAATATGGTCAATGTCCAAATATTTAAATAGTGCCGTGGCCTTTGTGGGGTACATCTGAATGATGACAGATGCATAGATGCATCATAGATGCATTAACCAATTGGCCCATGTCAATTTTACGCTTCCTAATTGTTTCTTTAAGAACATGAGAACATAAGAAGAGCCCTGCTGGATCAGGCCAAAGGCCCATCTAGTCCAGCTTCATGTATCTCACAGCGGCCCACCATGTGCCCCAGGGAGGCATGAGACAACAAGATGCTTGCATCCTGTTGCCACTCTCCCGGACTGCTTGACCGCACTTTGGGGTTGGTTCTGGTTCCATTTGGAGGAGGCCAAATATGTTGATAAATTTGCCCCTCCAAATTTTTTCTTTCACTGAGAGGGCCAAGTGGCCCCCCCAATGGAAGAGCTATGTCCCCATAAGTTAGTCTGGGGTACTTATTGGACTCGGTAACCCAACCCCCGGTTGGCTGTGCATTTTGTGTTGGACCCAAGAAGAAACCCAATGGGGGGGGAACATATGCTCCCACCGATTGCTGGGGCATTTGAATTCCCCCAATACCACCCACGAAGGGGGACATGCTATGTATCGGGAGGTTCCATCCCCCTCAACCAATCAGTTGTGGCATGCCTTGAACGGCACTGCCACTTTTAGGGTTGGCACTGCCACATGATTATTGTTCCTGTGGGTTTTCAATGTCTCCCCTGTCCTCAGTGTTTGTCCCCCACACTGTATTGGGTGTGTCATGTGATGCAGTAAATACTGCGCCTGATTCCATGGTGAGTCAGCTGCTCGTGCTCTCAAGTGGCGTCAGGGGCTCAGCCTGGTCCTGGCGTGCATCCTATGAAGCAGGTGAAGAAAGAGAGCAGGCGTGTTGCCAGCGCTTCTGGTCGGAGCAGTCCTTTTGGATGAAAGATATTCCATTAAACACGCCCCTTTACCTGGTCGCAATGCCCTCTGCCCAATTTGTTGCTCATGAGAAGGGTTTCCCCCCTTATTTCGACCAGCCCTTCTCAAGGCTTTAGCTTTGCGCCTGGATTCCAAGCGGTCAAGCACAGCCCATAATGCCCCTGCATCCTCTTCCCCCCCCCAGAAGATGATGAGGTGATTTCAGGCCTGGGAGAATTCCAGTTCTGGGGTTTCTTGCCCTTTTTCTGCTGCTTTTTTCCAACCATTTTGCAAAATGCTGCCCTCTGCAAGTCTTGTTAAGCATAATCCTCCTTTCAGGCAAACAAGTGCAACAATGTTAGCAGCTCTGCTGCCCTCTGCTAGGTCTTAGTAGCAACCCAAACTTGCAAAATGAGTGTGTGGAGGGCGGGGGAAAATTGAAACAAAATAACACTGGTTCTGGGGTTTCCCGCCCTTTTTCTGCTGCTTTTTTTTTTTTTTCAACCATTTTGCAAAATGCTGTCCTCTGGTGGTCTTGTTAAGTATAATCCTCCTTTCAGGCCAGCGAGTGCAACTATGTTAGCAGCTCTCCTGCACTCTGCTAGGTCTCCGTATCAACCTAAGCTTGCAAAGTAAGTGGAAGGCGGGAAAAACCACAGACTAGCAGCCCAAGCCTGCAAAATGAGTGAGAGGGGTAAGGGAAAGGCACAGGCAAGCAAGCCCCAGCCTGCAAATTGAGTGAGTGGAAAGAGGGAAGACACGGGCTAGCAACCCGAAACTTGCAATGAATAAATGGGAGGAGGGAAACCCTGGCTGTTAGCTGACAGCCAAGCACAATAGCAATGCCTCTATGCCATACACAGGGCATCCCCACAAGCCCACCGATCCTCCCGCAATTCCCCGCAAATCCCCCAGTGATACAAGCCTGACGGAGGGTAGGCATTTCAAAAAACGTGCTGCCAGCAATGTCGCTTGACCCGTCCTGCATTCCTGAAGCGATGGGGGGTGGGGGTCAAAGTCAGTGAGTGTTGGAGGGGAAGGCCAGACACGCAGCAATTTCAAGGGAGCTCCTTTCTGCAGCATCTGAATCCTTCGCCGTCCGGGATCACTCTGGCAAGGCAGCGTGAGAGACGCTCATGCTGCACACTTACCACCCTCCCGGTGGCCCCTTCCAGCCAATGGCTGCTTGCCACGGTCTGCTGGTCCCCTGGGAGGCGGGGCCAAGGGGACCGTTAGTGCGTGAAGGCACCAACGGCCATTACCAAGAGGTTTTGAATATATGGTCTTTCTAAAACCAAAAGAATTTGCTGCTGCCATTTCTCACATGATCTTATCATAATCAGTCACAGGAAAAAGCCGGGCTGTCCTGTCCCCCTTTCACCTCTATACCAAGACAGGCACAAACTTTAGTGCAGATTAGGCATTTGCTGCTAAGTATTTAGGGTGATTCTGCAGTGGCAGGCCAAACATAGAGCCACATGCAGCCTTCCCGGCCCCCAGAATGCCTCTGGAAGGCTGAAAATTGTCATTTCCTGGTTTTCCCAAAGATCCAGATGTTATGTTTTTAGGCCCTCTGAAGGCCTCAGAAAGCTTTCTGAGGGTCAGAGAGGCCTCCCCAACCATCAGAACATGCTCTGGTTGTTTCCTGTGATCTGCTCGGTCTGAGATGTTTACTCCACACATTTAAATAAGCTGCTTGTGGTGTGGGGAATTGGGAGTCTATTGAAGTGTGTGCTATTTTTCTGTAGTGGTGCTTGGAGGAAGCCTGGAACTTTGAGCCCATTCATTCATTCATTCATTCATTCATTCAAGTTCCATCTCTAATGTATTTATTTAAATTTTATATTTAAATTTATTATTTTTTTCAGCCCTCGACATCATGCCAGATATGTGATACGGCCCCCTCCCCAGCTAAAAAATTTGGACCCCTCCTCTATCCCATCACATCTGAGTGTGCCCCAATTACGCCCAAAGGACTTACTCATGAGTATATATGGATTTAGGCTTTCAGTTACTCAATCTGCTTTGCTTCTCAGTGGCTTCTGTGTTTAATCAGCTGCCCAGTCCGTTTATTGCTGCACAAACTCTTTCCCCATGCACATTATTATCTGATACTTAATTTCATTTGTCATTCAAAAGGAAATGTAGCAGGCTTCCTCGGCACCAAAGAGAACGAGATAAACGATGGTGGCATTGGATCATTATACTGTCAATAAAGAGTTCTGGGCGGAAGTTTTAGGCGCCATAAGCACAAAACAATTTTCTCAGACCTGCCTGCTCTTCAAACAGCCATTTTCATTTTCTGTATGTGTGTGCACTTTAATGCAAAAGCCAGTAATTTTTCAACACCATTTACTATCTTCTTGCAAACAGCATGTTAACAAGACTGTGTTAATGATCATGTTTTGAAAATCAGGCCCTTTGAGTTCCATTACTTGGCTTGTAACTATTGTAACTATTCCCTCAACAAGAATATTTTTTTGCTTACTCCTTTCAATTTCATAGTTTATGTACAGGATGCCTCGTTTAACAACCTCTCTCCTGGGTTCCCACAATCTTAATTCAGTGGAAAACTCGACATAACCTATGTGCCATCTGGTAACTTTTCCTACTAAATTGCCTTGATAAATATATGCATGGTAATAGATTTTTTTTTTCTTTGCTGTTCTAGAAGATTCTATTTCTCTACTTAAGGATTTGTTTGCATTGCTATGGCAAGATCAACAGCATACACATTGACATTCATATCCTCCTGTAGCTTTTAAAGAACACAACAGACCTGGCTTTATTTTATACATAGTATAATGTTTTTAAAGCATTGTTATATATTTCAACCCATTTACTATTTGCTTAGCTAAAAACGTAAAAGACGGAGGGAGCAATCCTAACCTGGAGTGCTGGCCCAGGAGTGTTGCAGATGTGCTGTAAAGTGTGTTTGGACTACTCTCGAAGTCAGGGCTGGTGCACGCATTGGCCTCCCTGACTCTGAGAGAGGTCCAAACAGACAGTGTTTGGAATCTCCTGGGCCAGCCTGCCTCATTATGCCCTCCCACCAGTAGTGTCATTCACAAACGAGCTGCCAGAACGCGAGGCGAGACTTACCGCTTGATTGACAGGCTGTCCGTGATGCGTCGCTGCCCACCCGCCCGCCGTGGGGGCTCCCTCCGGGTGGCGCGCCCCTCCGCGGCTTGCCTAGGCACCCAGCGCCCCCCCCCAGGCAAGCGGGCACCCCCTCCGAAGCCAGTGGTGCCCACGCAGCGGTCGGGCAGGCAGTGACGCGTCACGAACGGGCAGCCAATCAGGCGGTAAGTCCCGCCTCGCGTTCCGGCAGCTCGTTTGTGAATGACACTACTGCCTCCCACCTCCCACTCCCTCTTTTGCGCCGAAATGGCGCCTCCCCTGCGCCAGCCGGCTTAGGCCAGTGCAAGGGAGGTGCGGTGCAGGCGCAACAGGACCGGCGCTGCCTGCAGTGCTGGTCCCGTTGCTTGAGTGCTGAAGCTAATGCCATTGCACCGACACTATGATGTAGCTTTGGGCGGAAATACCAGTTCTGGTTTTGTTGAAATTTTTGGCTGGCTGGCAGACTTGGAGCGCAATCCTAACCTGGAGTTAGGCCAGCACAGTTAGGAAGGCAAGGTTTGGCTGGCACAAGAGACACAGTAAAGTATGTTTGGACCATACTTTGGTCAGAGTCAGAGAGGCTAGCACACAGACATGCGGCATCCTCCGACTCCAAGAGTGGTCCAAATGCGCTTTACGGTGTCTCTTGTGCTGGCCAAACTTTGCTTGCCTAACTGTGTCAGCCTAACTCCAGGCTAGGATTGCACTCTTACAGTTCTCCAGCCTATGAAGTTCAATTGTCTCTTCTTTCCATTCCCACCAATTTCATACAGCTCACTCTTCCTATCTCAAGACTTTGTGTGAGATTTTTCCTACCTCCACCCTTTCACCCTTACATCATTCCCCACTTCCTTGGTTTCTCCTCACTCATATAGGGGGAGAGAATGCAGAGGAGCAGAATACTCCTTCCCTATTCACAGAGAGTTTCTGTTTGTGAAGGGATCTCCCAAGGGCAGAAGCAATAACCAGGATGCTACTATTGCTACTACTAGAGGACTTTGGGGTCTCAATACTAACTAACTTGCCAGCACTGGGGTAAGGGCAATGCAGCTCTGAGGTAAGGGAACAAACATGACTACTATTCCACTGCAGGATGCAGCACATTGGCACAGCTATGTCAGTGCTGGAAAGTTGGTTAGGATTGCACCCTGGAACACTTAAAACATTTCTAGAGTTAGGGCAACTTGCAGGAAAACTCAACAAGGCCTCCACTTATTAATTTATCAGGTTGTCCAAGTACATGCCAGTTTCCCCCTCAATTTTCCTCCCCATTAGTCTTAGCAGCCTGTCTAGTATTGCATTACATTTAATTAAATGTCTGACTAGAGCCCCAGTTCTGTCAAAGCCACATTCAGTAGAGCACCACCTATGCAACCATCCATATTATTAATTTGAGAATTCTGCATTTTTTTTTTCTCAAGCCAGGACTGTCTGGGCCCAAGAGCCCATCAGCCTTGGAAGTGAAAAAGTGGTATTAATTTCCGAAGCAAGTTTTCATATCTTAATGGGGACTGATAAAGAACTCGCCTTTCTGCCTTTAGAGATAGCAGGGTAAGGGAAATGCATAAGTAGGTCTGCCTTTAGCCTTTATTTTTCAAGTAAAGTGACATATTGGGGGGGTGCACAAAATGAGCCTTTTGCCCACTGTGGTTCTGACTCTGATTGTTCACTCCCTTATTGTGCACTACTTACTGGAGGAAAAAAACACCACTTCAATTGTTGATGGAAGTTTCTTCAAGAACACACAATCAGGGGCAGAACACTAACAGGATCAAACCCTCTGCTCCCTCACTTTGGCTGAGCTTTCCCTCTATTTTGTAACCCCATGCTGTTTTTTTGAAAAGGAAAAAAAATGCCAACTTACTCCTTCCTCATAACATGTAGTTTTGCCCTAATTCTTTGCATAGAATTTAGAATCTAAGTATAAGAATTTGAATGTGAAGGGCTAAATGTTCACTGATGACCCTAGTAACATCCGGTATTAACCCGGTATGTATCCACCTTCGCTGGAGACACACTCGCCTACTCCAGTATGTATCCACCTTACATCCTACTTTATTAATGCGTGTATCCACCTGGTTCTAACACTCTTTCTTTACATCCTACTTTATTAATGCACTGAAGCACACATACATCACCCACTTCTCTCTCTCTCTCTCTCTCTCTCTCTCTCTCTCTCTCTCTCTCTCTTTCTTTGCGTCCATCACCCACTTCTATCTCTCTCTTTCTTTACATCCTACTTTATTAATGCACTGAAGCACACATTTTTACATCTGTCATCCAAAATACGTAAGTAAAACGTGAACACATTTACACCAATGGAAACTGTCTGGAGATTTCTGCTATTATTTCATGAAATGGCGTGTTTACATGAAGCTTTTTCCACCAATAGCTGAATGGAACCTTCTTGATTACATTTGCATTCCTGACCCCAGCTATGACCTCACACCTTTTGCAAACACAAAGGAGATAGGCATGTAGTTTCAGCTCTTTCCCACACTCTGGAGCCATGTTGGCCTAACCGAAGGTGGATACATACCGGGTTAATACCGTAACATCCTATATAATACATGGTTGCCCCACTGTGTGTAGGATAACCAGGATAATAGGCAGTTGTTATTCTTTGCATCTACGTAGTTCATATACCTATACCTCAGTCATATACCTATGTCATATACCTATGCAGATCAAGAAATGTGCAGAATATGTAATAAATGGCTACTCACCAGGTTTTCACCATTGGTTTTCAGCCATCCTTAACAATGGTTATAATTCAGACATAATACTTAACTGTGTTTAAGAAAGCAAGCCATGGTTAGTTAAGACTTCAGCTCCTGTACTTTCCTCTGGTTGCATCCCACTTCTCAAATTTCATCTCCACTGATGGACTTTCTTACGACCTCATTAGTGTCTCCTCTGCAAGGCTGAACTTTGGTCCCAGTGGTGTGAGCAGGGCAAGAAGCTTCTCAGCCACCGCAGTGCACAGTTTCTGCAGCAACGCAAAAGATTTTGGCAGAGACCTGGATTTACTTTAAGTGAAGCAGATTGTAGAATTGCTATAGACCTTTCGAAAGCAAAATTATTGTTTCTCTTCGGGTGAAACACAGCTAAGGAAGTTCAAGGGTAGTCAAAGATGTTCTGATGAAACTCGGAGAGGAAAGGGGCCAGAACTCAGCGGCATGCAGAAAATCCAAGCTTCAAACCCAGGATTCTTTAGTTAGCAATGGGCAGAAAAAACATCTGACTGAATCAGAGCTACCAGTCACTGTTCACAGTATTGACCTAGATGGATTGACTAAGGAGAAGGCAGTTTTCATATGTTCTTAGAGGGCTTTGAAAGTCCCCCTCTAAACTAGGCTTAAGCAAGGCAAGCTTTTTTTTTTTAGGGGAGGGGGAGGCATTCTATAGTCTACCACAGTGGTGATGCACCACCCTGGGAGGCACTGGGCTATGCCCCATTAAGGGGTGTGCTGCTGCCTTGGTCAGAGGAGCTCATTTTTTACAGACCTCTGGCAGCAGTGGCATCTGGTGAGGGTGGGGAGCCCTGGGGACCCGCCTGCAGGGCTCTCCAAGCCACAGAACACATTTACGACACGACTGCGACCCACTTCCGGTTTGTGATCGCAAAACCAGAAATGAGTCGCAATTGTGTTGTAAACGCGTTCCACTGCTTGGGGAGCCCTGAAGTGGGGTCCCCAGGGCTCTCCACCCTTCCTGGACACCAGCGCTGCCAAGGGTAAGTGTAAAATTGGCCCTCTGGCCAGGGCAGCAGTATAAGAACATAAGAAGAGCCCAGCTGGATCAGGCCAAAGGCCCATCTAGTCCAGCTTCCTGTATCTCACAGCGGCCCACCAGGTGCCCCAGGGAGGCACGAGACAACAAGATGCTTGCATCCTGTTGCCACTCCCTTGCACCCGGTACTCTGAAGTAGCCTACTACTAATGTAAGGAGGTTGCACAGTCCATCATGGCCTATAGCCCACGATGGACTTTTCTTCCAGAAATCCATCCAAACCCCTGATCCTGGGGATTCTGGGGATTGCGCTGCTGCCTTTACCCCATGCCCGCATCCGCTTATGTGGTTCCCAACACCCTTGGAGGAGTTTGGGAGCCACCGCTCTACCATATTCAGTAAGAGTTTGGGTGGTCTGTGACAGAACAGCCCATTGCTCATTTCCTCCTACAGGTAGAAAAAGAGGCCTGCTAGGTGATAGCGTCTCATTTCGTGAAGAAAGCCTTGGCAAGCCAGATGTTGCCTATGGGCTTTCTTTCAGTTACCCAACCATGCTCTAGATATCTGTTCAACAACAGCTGTAAGAACCCTCCCTTCAGGCAATGTTTGGGAGGAAGTCTCAGCCTGCATCTGGAATAGGCCGACCCAACTTGTGACCCGCCAATCTGAACACAGCCCTGGAGCCATGTGTTTGCCAGGTGCTTGATACCCCCCCTTTTGCACTCTCAAGCAAGCAGTTATAGGAATTTTATTCCACCCATGTTGGGCCTGCATGCGCAGCTGGTAGTCTGTGTTTAGGCATGGTAGGCCACAAACTTCATATTTGGTATCCAAGGATTCATGCTAAGGCTGAAAATCCTCACCTATTTAGTTTGCCTTAGAGCAGTGGTTCCTAAACTGTGGGTCAGGACCCACCACTGGGTCATGAGCTAATTTCAGGTGGGTCACGAAACACCTAGAGAAGTCGTATTGAAAATATCGGAAGATGGAAACTGGGAGGGCTGTATGGTTGTTTAGCTTGTGTCAAGGTTGTAAATGAGCTTTTTCCTTTCTGAGAGCGCAATCAGGGAGTCAGGGAGGATGGCGCACATCTGTGTGCTGGCCTTTCTGACTCTGAGAGTGGTCCAAGGGACACTTTACGGTGTCCCTTGTGCTGGTCAAACTTTGCTGGCCTCACTGTGCCAGCCTAACTTCAGGTTATTATTTTTCTTTCTGATTCACTTTGCTGTTGGAAAATGGCTGAGGAACAACCCAACATCGTTCTGCATTCTCAGGAAAGCAGTCACAAGGATGGCGTCACAGTGATGGTGCTTCCAGCCATGACATCACTTCTGGTGGGTCCTGGACAGATTGTCATTCTAAAAAGTGGGCCCTGGTGCTAAAAAGTTTGAGAAACACTGCCTTAAAGAATAGCGAGTTAAATAGTGAGTAATGATTAACTTTGAGGAGAAACTTCCTGGCTATTTTCCTGCTTATTCAAACAAAGGCTGGAAAGAGGCTATAAATGTTCCCTGGAGAATGGGAAGAGTTTTTCCATTCTTTTCTTTTTCTTCTTTTTAAATTGCTGCTGCTCACAGTAAGACAAGACACATTCTAAAATTGAAGTTCAAGAATAATTTCAGATACATGTTCTGAGGCAGCCAGAATTATGCATTTAATGTAATGTCATCCTGTATACCTCAGATATTTGGCTAACTTGTGCTCCTTGTAGGAGCCGTGCCTCCATTAACAAATGCATTCATTGTACTTGCCAATTATAAACACTTTCCTTGTGACCTTTTTTGATTCTGCTTCAAAAGGGTTTCTTTTGTCTTGGTAATAGAAGAAAGGAGTCTCAGAGTCAGAGAGGCCAGCACACAGACATGAGCCATCCTCCCTGACGCTGAGAGTAGTCCAAACATGCTTTATGGTGTTCCTTGTACTGGAACTTTGCTGGCTTAGCTTATGCCGGCCTAAATCCAGTTTAGGATTGTGCTCTCAGTGTTCTCAATTTCTCTTGCCTATCTCTGAGGCCGCTCTGTGGGGAAACTAGTTAGCCTAGTGTGGGCATTAGGGCCCTTGGGGAGGCCTAGCAGGGAATTTGGTGGAACAGCATTTAGGTAGGGTTACCAGATACTCATTTCACATGCTAGCAAGGTGATGCTCAAAATCCTACAAGCTAGGCTTCAGCAGTATGTGAATCGAGAACTACCAGAAGTACAAGCTGGTTTCTGAAGAAGCAGAGGAACTAGAGATCAAATTGCCAACATTCGCTGGATCATGGAGAAAGCAAGAGAGTTCCAGAAAAACATCTACCTCTGCTTCATTGGCTATGCTAAAGTCTTTGATTGTGTGGATCACAACAAACTGTGGCAAGTTCTTGAAGAGATGGGAGTACCAGACCACCTGATCTGCCTTCTGAGAAACCTGTATGCGGGTCAGGAAGCAACAGTTAGAACTGGACATGGAACAACTGACTGGTTTCAAATTGGGAAAGGAGTACGACAAGGCTGTATACTGTCACCCTGCTTATTTAACTTATATGCAGAGTACATCATGAGGAAGGCAGGGCTGGATGATTCACAAGCTGGAATCAAGATTGCTAGGAGAAATATCAACAACCTCAGATATGCAGACGATACCACTCTAATGGCAGAAAGTGAGGAAGACCTCAAGAACCTTCTGATGAGGGTGAAAGAGGAAAGTGCAAAACTTGGCTTGAAGCTCAACATTTAAAAAAAACTAAGATCATGGCAACCACTCCCATCACTTCCTGGCAAATAGAAGGGGAAGAAATGGAAGCAGTGGCAGACTTTATTTTCCTGGGCTCCAAGATCACCGCAGATGGTGACTGCAGCCATGAAATTAAAAGACGTTTACTTCTTGGGAGGAAAGCTATGGCAAACCTAGACAACTTAATCAAAAGCTGAGACATCACCCTGCCAACAAAGGTTCACATAGTCAAAGTGATGGTTTTCCCAGTAGCAATGTATGGCTGTGAGAGCTGGACCATAAGACAGGCAGAGCGCCGAAGAATAGATGCTTTTGAATTATGGTGTTGGAGAAGACTCTTGAGAGTCCCCTGGACTGCAAGGAGATCCAATCGGTCAATCCTCCAGGAAGTCAAGCCTGATTGCTCCCTGGAATGACAAATCCTGAAGCTGAAGCTCAAGTACTTTGGCCACCTCATGAGAAGAGAGGACTCTTTAGAAAAGACCCTCCTGCTGGGAAAGATGGAAGGCAAAAGGAGAAGGGGGCGGCAGAGGATGAGATGGTTAGAGAGTGTCACCGAAGCAATGAGCATGAAATTGGGCGAACTCTGGAAGCTAGTGGAGGACAGGGAGGCCTGGCGTGCTGTGGTCCATGGGGTGGTGAAGAGTCGGACATGACTTAGCGACTGAACAACAACCAGATACAAACTGGGACAGAATGCCTGTACCTTTAATCACTGTATAGAAGAGGGAATTAGGGCAGGTGCAGCTTTTGAAACCCTTCCATGATGAGCTGCAAATGCCTAAATTCCCTCTTCTGTACAATGGTTAAAGGTATACGCACTCTGTCCCAGTTTGGCTCTGGTAGCCCTACATTTAGGAAGCTCTTGGTCAACTGAACTGACCTCCCCTATAAAATATGTTCCTTACTGAGGCCTGAGCTTGTGTGCTCCAAATTTCCTTCCAAGTATTTCCAATTAGAGTTCTTGAAACATCTTTTGTCTTTCCAGAACAAGATCTAACGCATTCCTCGTGGGCAGTTCTACCACGTTTGTAAGATGGACTAGTAATGAGGGTCTGCATCCTCCAAGCACCCACTCCCAAATTAGTTCCTTACAAGGAGTAAACTGGAAAAAGAATTTGAGAGCATCTCTGAGTTGCAATGGAATTTGGAAAGTGTAATTGCATCACCCTGGTAATTAGGCTAAAGATACTGTTCCCCTTAGCAACTCCCCCATAAGACTGGGAGCTATTATTGTATCACTTCTGTTCTACTGATGAGAGGAAACCAAGCACTGATTTGTCTATCATGCAGAATAAGTAGTCCAGCAAAGACAGTCACGTGTCTGGCTTTTCTCTGGGGTAGGAAGGAAAAAATCCAGCTCTCCTCTCTTCTTGTACGCGTCCCTCTCTTCTTGTAATCTAAGCATGTGAAATCAAGGAAGAGGATTTTAATTAAGCAACATTACTCTGTGTATAGCCTCAGGAAATAATTTTAGAAACTAATTTAACAAAAAAAATTTTTTTTAGGAAGATCAGGAATGCTTTGGAATAAAGGGCTCAGAGAATCCCAGCACTGGAGAAGCAAACCAGTGGACTTCCGAAATAAATGTGGCAGTGAAATGAAATAGGGCAGCATAAAACATGAGACGATCAGTGGAGACACCACTAAGAGACTGCTGATTACAATCAGAAGAATGCTTGATACTTACGAAGAGAATATCTGGGAGGAATTTACTTGTCGTTATGGAAATGAAATGTACAACTTCCCCCTCCACCACTCCGGAATCTTTTTTCTTGGTCCAAACTGCGTGCAAAGTCGTCAACACCAATTGTGGACCTCATGAGGTGAAGTGCTCATGCGCATCCATGGCTAATTTCTATCTAATTTGGGTGTCTAATTTAAGGAGCAGCTATGCTGTGAAATAATAAGGCATGATTCTTTTCTTAAGAACAAGTTTAAGTTAACATGAAAGAGAAGAGACAAGGAGAAATAAAAGGATGCATGTTGCTTGCAGCAGTACATGAATCACATGTGTTCCTTACTGCTTCACAGTGGATATCAGAAAGAGCACACTGAGGACCCAATCCTATGGGCCTTAGAGCAGGCTGTACAAGTGTACCACCCATGCTTCTGTTGCAAAAGGTGCCATAGGGCACCTCCAGTGTCAGCAGTAAGCCGTTACCGCTGGCGGTGGGCTACTGCCAGCGCAACACTGGTCCAAGACGGCAATGTAAGCTAGCGAGAGGTGAGTGCACCGGTCACTGGCATTCTGGGCTTTTCCGGCAGGGTGGGAGGACATTCCTAGGTGGGTAGGGGCAGAGCAAAGTGGGACTGTAGGCTACCCTTGCCACCAGATCCTATCGTCTGTGTTGGACTGCGTGTCCCGAGACGGAGGCCCTTGCTTCTGCGCCGGCAAAATAGCTGGTGCAGAATCAAGTAGACACATCACCCACATGGTACCCTGACCACAGGGGAAGGGGACAAATGTCCCCTTCTCCCTTGGAGCCTCCTGAGGCTGCCTGGGCAGGTCAGGATTGGGCTGTGAATGTGTAGGCTTGATAACACCTTTGCTTTTTAATTGTCATGAAAATACATGTTTTGTGATTTTTCTGACATCCAATAGGGCACGTTTCCTGAGCATCATGTGCACAACCTATCCTTGGAAAGCTGTTTAGTCTTATCACCGCTCATTATGCTTCTTTTACATTCTCCACATATTTGACCAAAGCAGGAACGTACAAACGAATGTGAGGCCTTCCCCACCCCAAACAAACTTGACCAATATTTTCTCAGCTTCTTCTTTTTTAAATTCCCATGAACATTTTGCTTCAGCGTGAACCTTTAATTTCATGTTTGAGGTTTAAGTTAGACAAAATTCAGAGAGAGCCCCAGACAGAGGGAGGGTGCTTCAGATATATAAATGGATGAGACCCTTTGTACTATAAGCACCACAATCGTTTTTAACAGCCATGAGACATAAGCTCTGCACATACATTAGTAAATGCATGAATGCTGTACTCAGGGACTGCATCTAGGAGTGCAGCCAACCCCATTTAATTTCTAAACCCCACCCCTGACATGCAGTGTTTGCATCAACAAATGCTATACACAGAGAGAGCCTCACCAGGATAGGTAATGCTGGGCATCTAGCATTTCCAATCATGTAGGATCGCTCTCTCCTCCATTACGGTGTTCTTGTGTTTGGCATGGAGGGGGGGG
>JAJKFI010000015.1:3872589-3886334 GCA_029204185.1 Lerista edwardsae
CACACACACACACACACACACACACACACACACACACACACACACACCCCTGGATCTTCCACTACCCAACAGGAGAAGCAAGCACATTGCACCCCGCATAGATAAGCAAAGTGGGGAGAAGAAATTCCAGGCCTACAAGGTGCCACTACCTAAACACTCATTGAAGCCTAGGGCATGGGATGGGTGTGGCTAGATGGGTGGGCAGCTGCAGTGGGCATCCTGTGTCACTTGCCTGCTCAATGATTGGCCTCTGCTGTGCTTCATCTGGTAGGTTCAGGTGCTACAGCCCCCAACCCCCAGCCAAACAGTCATGGATTCCTCTCAGAGTAAAATTAATACTATGCCAGTGATGCTGGATATGAACACACAATCTCCAATCCGCAAAAGGTCATCCCATAAGAAACATGTCTGTGGGTAAGCTTTCACAGGACTCTTGCCATTGCTAGAGCAAGCCAACCTGGCTCCTCAAATTCATCACAAAGGCCTAGTTCTTACTAAGCTTTCTACTCCATGGCTATCATTATGAGAAGAAAGCTCAAAGTGATGGTCATGGAGGCACAAAGCTGGGGCTTACAAGGCCCTATCACATGCAGCCCATTTGTGCTACATGCATGCGCCAGTTCTGAATCTCACTGAAATCCAAGTGCATTCTGGGCTCTAAAATAAGTTAAACAAATATAACAGATATGATGTGCAACATTAAAAACTTGGCATCGAAATATGCAGGCAGGGACAAATGAAAATAAACTTCCTTACAGTGTGGTTAATTAAGGAATTGTCTCCAGGCGCTGCTTTCTGATTGAGGTTCTGCTGAAAAACAAGGCTCAGAGTCCTCGGAGCTGGTACACATTCTAAAATGTGTTTAACCGGCTTTCTCGAGTTTTTTTCTTTTTTATCATTTAATCTGGCAAGAGGCAGGCAGGTAATAGCTGGGTAGAAAAAGCGACAGAAGATTTCTCTTCCTCCGTTTTCGTGCAGCCACCTCCGACTGTGTAATACAATATTGAGAATAATGCTAGTAAGATCAAACAAGCATGGCATTGCTGGGAGATAATCAGAGCTGCCTCCTATTTGACAAGCGGGTACCAAACACTTCCCAGGACACAGCATGCCGGATGATGTGGATTTGCTGCTCAGATAACTTTTGAGACTCGAGCACCTGCCTTCTTTTGATGAAGTGGCTTTTTGCTCAAACGGCCTATAACATCCCTCCATCTGTGCTTCTTGTGTATACCTTTTGTTAAAGAATGCTTAAAGAAGGGTAACAAAACCCAGAGAGAAAGTTTGTTGAGTAGGCAGCAGAATGGAAGCTTAAAACCAAGTTCTACCTTCAGAAATGCCCCTTGACCATAATACATAGTTGTTGGGCCTTGTTCTTATGTGTACGTCAACATATACTGAGCTGCTTATGTGCTTCTGCCAACATATGCATCCTAAGGGGCACACGTAGAAATAAGGTGGCATATTTCCCTTGTCCACATTTCTCTTTTGCGCAGTGCACTTTTGCAATGTGTTGCACAAGCACAAACGGGGTCAGGATGCAAGTCAAATTTTTATGGGCAAGAACTTTGGGCGATCACTTCCATGGATGCAAGTTCCTTTATGCAAGCAGAATAACAACTTAGGATACAATCCTGTACTTTGCTTGTGGTCATGCACTAAAAGCTGAGTTCTGCATGTGGCAGTCTGCCTAGACCATGGCACTGTGGCCTGGGCATCCATAGTGGCTGGCCTTTTCTCACACCCATTATGGCACCCTATGAAGAGTTGTCACCAAATGAAATCCAAGAAGAGTTCAGAATAGTAATGATAGTGATGTTTGGAATACAACGCTTGGTCATTTGTCCTGCTCATCTTTTGCCATTGCCAGATAAGTATTATGGTCCCAGTGTGCACTATCAAGTTCTGGCAAAGCATGAGGAACTCCAGCCTTTCCCCCCCCCCAAGTGTAATGCTGCAGAAAGGGGTGGTGTTGTCCCCATGGTTGCTCCATTTGTCCTCTTCCCAAGCCCAAGCTAGAGGGGAAAGATGACAGGTGTGCTTTCACCACTGCATTGCAAAGCCCATGCAGTGGTCAAACAAGCAAGCTCTCTGCCTCTTCCCCCAGATCAGAACTAAGAGGAAAGGTGCATTTGCTGAGGTATTTTCAAGGAGCAGCTCACAAACGCAGCAGTCAAAAAGGCCAACCATTCTCCCCACTCTAGCTTACAGCTAGAGGGAAAAGGTAAGGGGCTTGTTTCAGCTCTGCATTTCCTGGGAGTTTCAAATGCTTACGAAGTGCGCTGCCAAGCCGACAACTGCCTTATCTCTTCACTGCAGCTTAGAGCTAGAGAGGGGAGGCAAAGGGCTTAGATTGGCTACAGCAAAATTAGCAGCCAGATAGTCAAATCTCTACCCTCCTTTTCAGCTCCAAGGTGGAGAAAGGCTGGGAGCACATTTGGAGCTGGAGAAGGGGAAAGGAGTGGTCCCTGAACTTGCACTGCATATTGGAAATGCGGCATGAGGTCAAGGAACAAGATCCCATGCCATCCCTAAAAATTTAGGGTTGGGCACCAACGCCAGTCAAAACTTGTTGACCGTGATTTTGACCAAACAAGAACAAATTTGCCCCCCAAATTGTCATTTTAGGGAAAATATGATGGCAACACTAAGAGCGCAATCCTAAACTGGAGTTACGCCAGCATAAGCTAAGCAAGCAAAGTTTGGCCAGCACAAGGGACACCGTAAAGCACATTTGGACCACTCTCGGAGTCAGGGGGGATGGCACCCATCTGTGTGCTGGCCTCTCTGACTCCGAGAGTGGTCCAAACATACTTTATGGTGTCCGTTGTTCTGGCCAAACTTTGCAGGCTTAGCTTATGCCGGCCTAACTCAGTTTAGGATTGCACCCTAAACGTTACAGACTGGGTATACAGTATATCAGAACAGATGCAACTCACAATACTTTTTCTAGAGCAACACCACTTGCCTCTGATCTTATCTGCTTTTACACTTGAATTGAATGGGTGTGTGTGTGTGAATATGATTAGAGCAACCAAAAAGGCATAGCATAAAAAGCAACATAGGAGATTGTTTGGATCAGCCTGTACTGTACTAAGAATGGTTAGAAAAGTGATCAGTTGAATAGATGCTGACTGGTCCTCTAGCTCACTCATAACATGAGCCATACATACAAACTGAAAGAGTAGTTGTGAATCATCCATGGAAACTTTTATAGTAATAGTTATCATTCCTTTCTCAGAAGCTAATAAGGTCTTTGTAAAATGTATGAAGAATTAAGAATATAATGATATTTCCATCAACAATTACAAGCAGATACTTGGCAGGGGAGCACAATAAACACTAATTCCTTGCTATTTCTTTGCTGTGAGATACAGCTATTTACCAGGTAGATAAGATGGCAGCTCTGTTTTTACAGGATTGCGCCCTGAACAAATAAAACAAAACAAAACAAGTGGTCTCTGTTCCTAGAACAGCAGTGTCAACTTACTGCATTGCCCTGACTCTAGGACTGTCTCTGGATTTGGGGTGTGTGTGACGTGCAATGATGCAGAAGGATGTTCTATGGGGTAAAACAGCATGTGGAATGGAGGTCATGTTTTCCGTGCTTAGCAACGCTGCATGCTACAGACCGCCAAAGGATAAGATTGGGCACAATAGTGCCACAAATCTGCAACCTGATGCCACCGCCTTTCACTTTGACTCATGGCAGTATTGCCTCTACCAATGGCTATTCAGGACTGTCCTTTAGTGGATGGTTGACAGCCACTCTCTTCTTAATGATACCTGTTTCCATTGCAATTGGAATGCTCCTTCAAGCAGGATTCAGTGCAGAAATTAAAGGCTGGAAGATTAAATTTCCTTTTGGCTTACCTGAGGCTTCTTTGCTCTGCCAAAGTGAGAAGGTGGCCGAATGAGAAGCGGAGAGAGAGACCAGTGAACAGGAAGGAAAGATCAATGTCTCCTCACCCAGGGAAAGTCTAGTTCTTCGATGCATCCTGTGGGGAGGTTTGTGAAAGTTTGCAGCAGCAACACTTCCTCGTGTAGAAGAAGAACAAAAAGTAAACCTGAGGATGCTAATTACAACATTTTTTTCTTCTTCAAAAGCATGGTGTGACAGGACGGCAGAAATGGAGCTATTTTCTCCAAGCTACCACTTTAGCCAACATAAGATTTTGGGTTCAGTCGAAAACACAGGACTGTCAAAAGTGATAAATCCACGTGCATCAAATCAACATACTACACATGATCCAAGGGACTCTCTGATTATTTTGTGTATCCCAAAACTGAGCTTGGGTGATAAACCTGTGGCAATATCTCCATGGAACCTGCCCTTTCCAAACGGGATGGATGTGCATCCAAATGGTAAATTTGCTTCAGTGTTAATATAGTGAGACACACTGGGGCCAGAAAAAAAAATCCTAATTTCACATATATGCTGACATATGCACACATATACACTGATTTAATTTCACATACATCACTGATGGCTCAGATGGGAATTGAGCTATCAGCAGGGGCGTAGCTAAAGAAGTGCAGAGGGGGTGCAATTGCCGTCTAAAAAGCTTTAGAGGGGCAACAAGCTGAGCTTGACACTAGTGGCCCAAACTGTGAAAACCTTGGTAAGTATGAATAATAACTCACTGGAAAGGCAATTTAATGCAGAATGCAATGAAACATACTATGTTGGAATATCTGCATTCTATCAGAAGTTACAGCCAAAAAACCCAGAAAACAAAAATACCACTGTGATGTCCCTTCCTGTTGTGATGTCACTTCCAGGGCATCTTTTTGCCCTATGCACTGGGCTACACTTTCATTAGCTACACCACTGGCTATCAGTGATGACCCAGGAAAAAGATTGTGGGGTTGTGGTGGATAGCAAAATGAAACCTTTGTGCTGAAGAAGGTGAATTCCATGCCAGGGGTTAACAGAGAAGGTACTGAGAATAACAACATGGTCCCCACTTTAGCTTTCTGGGGAGTTTCAGGCTCCAAAAGTCTTTTCCAGGTAACAGAAAATTTGTTCCATTGCCAGGGAGTAAGCCCTTCCTATCCAGAAGTGACTATAGCCATGTAGCTAGGGCAAGTCCAAGTGGACTCAGGAAGGTGGATCAAGGCAAGGAAGAGGATAGGCTATCAACTCTGCCAGAGTTGCCAATACTGCCTCCTCCAGTTATTCACCTTTTTTCCCTCCACCCTTTTCCTTCCCCTTCCTGTCTCCTCCCACCCACCCACCGCACTGACTTACTGGCACTGGGGGATGTGGACAGACCCAACAGACCCAGCTTCTTGCCTCTTGCAATGGCAGCCAGTCTTCACGGAATGACATGTGACCCTCGTTCCAGCATTGTAAGGCCTTATTGGTAGAGGTAAAACAAAGTCATTTGATTTAAGAGGAAAAGCATTTCCCCCTAATTGCCAAGCCTGAATATACTCACGCTGGGATCTAAAAAGCCATGCTGAATTATTCCTCTTCCTACACCTGTACATCACTAGTTGTCATGGCATGCATTCCTCCACTTCCATCACAGACATGCCCCGCTATCCACTGATTCAGTATTCACAGTTTCAATTATCAATGGATACCGTAGATACTGGGACACCTATTAAAAAGATAGGGGAACATTAAACAGATCTTTTTTTTACCTTGTTGCAGCAAAACAATGGATGTTCCCCTATCTTTAAAAAGGCATCCCCAGTATCCACTGTTTTGGGTATTCACGGTGGGGTCTGGAACAGAACCCTAGAGGATACTGGGGCGTGCCTCTATTTCTTTTTAAATAATATGCAACTAATAAATAAGGTTCCATGCAATAGCAGTTACCGTGTGTGTGTGTGTGTGTGTGTGTGTGTGTGTGTGTGTGTGTAAAGAATTCTTAAGCAGCTTAGCACTATATCCTTTTTTTCCTCATTTGTCATTGTCATCGCTCAGCGATAAAGGACATCATTATTCTATTTACAACAGAAGAACTGAGTCTGGCCAAGACCTTTCCTCAGGCCACCAAGAAAATTCATTTATGGCTTCACAATCAGCTCCACAATCCAACATAGTTCAAAAGACTGCTCTCTTGTGCACGACATGACCAGGTTCATTTCTGTGGCGAGAGCCTGAGCATTTTCTGAGACTCCACCATCCGTGCATGCTGTGCCACAAATTTCTATGCCTTGCATTCATGTAGCCATGTGGGGCGCTTGGGGCCTTATAAGTTCTACACTTCATCTGCAAGTAGATGAGATTAGCTAAGGGAGTTTCCTGGAGAAAAGACCTTTGAGCCCTCTCTTTTGCCCCTTGTGCTCAATCCCTTTGTGGGCTCTTCAAAGGAAGTTCCTTCAGGTCAGCACCCTCTGGTCAGCTGTGAGGATCCTTTGAACTGCCCAACCCACAGTTCAGACTATGTCTGGGCTGGGTCCAAGGGTTGTAATGACTGGAGAGTTGGAGAGGTGGTTCCTATGTAGTTGATGTGCCACAGCCCCAAAACCAGCCTAGCTCATCAGGAGTTAGGTCCTCCACCACAGCCACTCTGCATCCCCTGGTGACTTCAGTCATGACCCTTGACCCTTCCTCTCATGCCCACTTCTTCCTTCCTCTACCTGCCCCCAAAGGCCCCTCCTTGCTCCTGGGCAAGGCAACCACAAAGGAGGACCCAGCACCCCAAAATGTATGATGTTACAAAATCAAAACTAAAAACACTCATATATATTGATTTTGGGATGTCTTCTCCTCCTTCAAAGCAACCCAACGAATGAAGGAACAAAGGACCAACATGCAAGCAAGTGAGCAACCATGAAATGTAGGACATTTTGAAATTTACCCAGGACAGAAAGTCGAAATATGGGACATAAAAAAGAGGATGTCTGGTCGCCCTGCTTCTGGGTCTCCCTCCAGCTCTGCTCACCTCCATCAATTCCTAGTGGGCCCCCTCCGTTCCTTCAGCTCCCAGGTCTCCCCTGCCCTTCTCATTGGTCCACCTCTCTCCCCCCCCCACCTCTCTCTGTGCCTCTTTTAATTCCCCCAACCTTTCTCAGCTCCTCCCCCTCTCTCTCCAGAGGCAGATCAGGACTTCTCTCCTTGTCCAAAGGCTTCTCCCACTCAGCAATTGCCACTGGCCAGTGCTTCCTGCTACTTCTGCTAGATATGTCAGATCTCCACGATGTATAAGGAAAAAAGAACTGACTATAAACATAGCGGATGGAACACAACAGGCAAACATTAATCCTATTGGGATTGTTTCATATCTGATCGTGTGACAACTTTTAAACTATACAGCAGCAATTAAATGTTGTTGTTTTTTATTAACTGAAGAGAGGAAATAGTTTATTAATTAGAAAATGTACTGCTGTTTTCCGTTAGAATCAATCAAGCTTTCAAAGAAAATGCACTTTGAGACACTAATGAAACTACTTCAGCAGTTCCAGAAATCAGAGCTTCTCTTAAGCAGAGATATCTGCAGCAGCAAAAGGAGATTGAGCGGTATACCTCATCAAGATGAAAAATGGCTAGTGCCTACCCACCAACACTCTCTAAGAGCACAATTTGTGCATGTCTGTGTCCAATGGGGCTTACTCCCAGGAAAGTGTGTCTAGGATTGGAGCCTAAGATGACAAGCAACAAAAATGGAAAGCACCCAGGAAATGGATGAGGAAGAGAAATTGTCTGTTTATGCGGTTCAGTGAACAAAACTACTGTTGTCCAGGCCCCTCCAGACGTGCTGTCCTGGCCAGAAGTGCCTTCATCGGGACACTAGAACCCAGAGGCGGATCTACAGGGAGGGCAAAGCTCTAAGTGTTGCAAGGAGCCTTACCCTGTCATGTAAATCCCTCCTCTCCCTTGCTGCTGTAGCCAGTAAGCAAAGCCAAGGTGTTGCTTTTCCCTGTGAGGATTGGCTAAAACGGTGCAGGAGAGGAGTGATTTCCACTGCAAGGTAAGGCTTCTTGCAAAACTTAGAGCTTTGCCCTCCCTTAGATCTGTCTCTGCTAGAACCTGCTGCTTTCCTGAGAATGCAGCATTTCTCAGCCATTTTCCCATAGCCAAGTGAATCAGAAACGAAAAAAGCCTATTTACAACTTTGACACCAGCAAAACAACACACAGCCCTCCCCCTTTCCAGCATACCATCTTCCCATATTTTCAATAGTGGCTGCTCTAGGCACTCCACGACCCACCTGCAATTGACTCGTGACCCACTGGTGGGTCCCAACCCACAGTTTGGGAACTACTGACCTAAAAGTGTTTTTAATATTGATTGTGAATGGAATAGCAAAACGCTATTTTTTCTTACTCCCATCTAGCAGGAACAATTTCTGCACCAAAAGGAGCAATGGAAAGAAAGAATCTTGGGGCTCTCAACAGTCAGAACTGTGGGGGCTCCTATGTGAACGGTCATGAAGAATGAAATGTGTGATGGCCCAATCCCATCCAGCACAGGAGCAGTGGAACTAAATGGCGACTGCTGGATCCTGTGCTGGATCTGATTGGGCTGGAGGTCTTACTCCATACTCCAAGGAAAGCCCCAGCCTGCACAATGGGGTTTCTCGGGTCGGCATCAGCTGTTAGCTGGTACAGACTTCAGAAGCTCTATGTCAGGCTTTTCAGCCCAGCACTGCCAGTAGGGCAGCCTTGGATCAGGCTGTCCGTCACCCCAAGATCTCTCACGTAGGACCTCAAGAATTGTCAGACTCCGTGTCTGGTGAATAATTCATCTAGTTCATCATTATGTCGAAGAAGAATGAAAGCTGGGGACCCTGGACAGTATGTGAATACTGCCCATGTCCACATCCTTCCATCATCCAGGCCTGACACTGGCACAGGAATTACATTTTGGCTTCCCACAGGATGCAGACCATTCATAGGTGCCCGCAGAGCCATTCTCAGATCGCAGCCCACCTGGGGCGGAGCAACGTCACTGCGCCCCCCCAGAGCGGCCTCCCCACCCCAAGGCAGGGGAGAGGGCAGGGGACCAAAGAATGAGCAATTTTTTCCACACTGTTGTGCCCTGCCACAACTAGCGCCCGCAGCACTCACCCCCCCCCCACAGCACCCTCCCTACACTTCTGGGTGCCTGCTTGTATGGCACTGGAGTCAGTAACAGGAACTTTATGTAAAATATGGCATATCAATTGGTTAAGCAATGTTACCAATAGCCCAAGAACCTATTCAAATATGTATATGATACAGTCCTTACTGAACTGTATCCACCAGAGTGCAAAGGAAAACTGCATGTTTGAATAGAACTTCCATCACCCCCAAACAAAACCAAAAACAAAGCCCCTACTTGGAAAACTAGTCTGTAAATCATAGTATTTTAGCCAACAGTCTTCCCGATGAGCTAGTTTTCTACACGCGTGTTTTATTTCACATGAGAACATTTACAAGTATGACATTCCTGTAGCCTGAAGTGATACAATCCACTGAGGCCTATACAGTGATGTCATTCAGGGGGAACGTACCAGAACGGGCGTTCCGGATCCTAACAGTCTCCGTGGCTGGTTCCGGGTTCCCGACAAGTTCCAATCAAAAGTGAGCTCCTGTTCCTAAATCATTTGAATGACACCACTGGGCTTATACCATATTCTATTTCTTGAATCACCCCTTCACTTCTACCACTTATAACAAATCACTGTCAAGTTTTGGTCTAATATAAGCTGCATTTCATGCACATATGGTGCAAATAGATTATGCTACATACACACAGATGGTTAAAGACGGGATTCTTGTATAAGTCACAAGGGCAGTGATTTGTCTCATCTACGCACAGGCCCTATGTCTCCTGAGGTGCAACTCCTTTCATACTTTACACTCATTTTGAGGCATTTTAAATTAATTGGTTTGTTGCAACATTAATAATCGTAAATATGAATGTACACAGCATTACTACATTAGCACTCTTTGGGGATCATTAGTTCGCAAGGCAGATAGAATACTATTGTAATAAAGAGAATCTTGAGCTTTAGGGCAGATTTTAGAAATAATTTAAAATAAATAAGTTACTGTTTCAAATACACATTTTCATGAAAACCTTCCCCTTAACCTCCTAGAGATGGTCATCCTCTGAACAGTTGTACCTCGAAACCAAACTTTTGTGGCTGACAGAAGACAGCCAGAACATGTGTGACACTTGCACCCACAAAACATTTGGAAGATTAGTTCCTAAATATAACAAGGGAAAAGCAGTGCACCTAAAGTAATTATCATAGTTGAAACTAACTGGCTTAACTAGCATTATTTGAGGGTTATTGCAGGAATGTACAAGTGCAAATGGCAAAAGTGAAAAGTGAAAAAATTCATGTTAAATATCCTGTTCTAGCAAATTTTTGAAACTCTTAGTGATTTTGTGAACAAAAATATATTAATGTTCTAACCGCTTATATATATCCTTTCCCCCCATTTTTCTATTTTCTTTTTTCCTTTTTTATATCCAATTGTATTTAAATATATCAAATTGTATTTGAATACTGTATATCTACGTAATGCTTATTCTGAGTTTTTTTATTCACATAAAATAAAGCATTTAAAAAGATTTAACACTGATCAAAGGCAAAGCTGTATGTCTGTAAATTTTGATATTACTGCAAAAGAAAAGCTTTCACACTGGGACAGGACTGAATAAAAAAGAATGTCTGTACTCAATTTAAAAAATGCAACTTCTAAGCCTCTGTTGGTAGTGGGGGCACCATATGTGGAGCATGTATGGAACATGTATGGTGCAACATGGCTAACACACAATCCTATGCATGTCTATTCCACAGTAAGTCTCATTGTGTTCAATGGGTTTTGCTCCTAGGAAAGTGTGTATAAGGGCTCAATCCTATACCCGGCCTATACCCAGCTGAAGGGCTCAATCCTATACCCAGGCAGTGCTGGCAGCCACAGCACTACCCAGGCAACTGCTGCTGCAAAAGTGCCGGAAAGCAGTTTTGTGCTGGTGGTAATGCTGCAATGCTGGCACTGAGGCCTCAGCACTTGGAGGAAAAATTGCTGGAGGTGCCATAATGGCAAATTCTTGAAGCTTCCGGACCGGACAATATGGCCGCGAACGAACGGAGATTTTAATGTAATATAATTACGCGGAATTAAACCTTGGAATTGCATATTAACTCATAATATGGTTACCACTGATGTTTCTCTACGATCACACGTTGTTATTTTGGTAAGTTTTTACTTCAGGAGTAAACGATTCAGCCCGAAACATCATGCGAAAACCCATTGGAAATAATTGGAATCAGCATTGTTTTGCACCTGACAATATGGCCGCCAAGCCCGCTTCATAGGCTTCACTTTCTGAGCATGAAACTCAATGGGATGGCCACCCCCTGCCTCAGCACCATGAAGACTCCACAAAGGAGCAGCTGGCAGTTAAAAACACACTGTTGACTGGCAATGTGGCTTTTTGGTATGGGGAGAAGGCAAAACTGGGTGGGGGTGGGTGATCTGAGGGCAGGATTGGGTCTGGGAGGGGTGAAGACGGTGGTGGATTCTGCTGCCATATTCTATGGCCTCTCTTGAGCTCCCCTACACAAGCTTCCTCAGCTCTGCCCCTGCTCACTAGCAGGCACAGATCCAAGGAGGCCCATTGGGATCGCCCAAGCTTTACACGGTGTCCCTGAGGAGGCTCTGGCAGCTGCCTTGGTGCCCACAGTATACACCAGCAGCCATTTCGGGGCAGCATAGAATCAAGGAAGTTAGGGCACCATAGGATTTGGATCCCCGACAGCTTTCTGCTTCATATCGCCACTACTTTCCCATAACTTCATATCGCCTTCATATCGCCACTACTTTCCCATAACTAATCACACATATACAGAATTGGGGAAGAGGGCTTCCAGGACTGTTTAGGAAAGCCTGAATCCTTCAGATACCCTTCTGAAGAAGACACCCTTCTTTTTCATAACTTCATCTCCAGTCACCACATGATCACATAGTCAGATGACTCACACCCAAGACCTAACATAAGCACATAAGAAGAGCCCCACTGGATCAGGCCAAAGGCCCATCTAGTACAGTGTCCTGTATATCACAGCGGCCCACCAAATGCCTCAGGGAACACAAAAGACAACTAGATACCAGCATCTTGTTGCCACTCCCCTGCACCTGGAATTCTGAGGTAAAGTCTTAGAGCTTCCAGCAACGGTCAGGTTTTCAGATGGTCTCCGCCTATCAGGCAAATGAGATCCCAGCTATTTTGAAAATAAAGTCTGGTTTCTAGAAAGCCAAGCATGGCACTTTGGATGACTGACAAGCCGATGGAGCCAATCAGCTCCTCTCTCCACTTGAAAAATTAAAAATTAAAATAAAGCCACATTTATTAAACCACTCAAAACCCATAGTGTCACTCAGACAGGAAGCTTAACAAACAGAGTGGGGAGCCGTAAGCTGAGTTCTATTAAAGCATGAGTGACACACTCCGTTTTATCTTTAGAGATCTAATCTCCTCAGACTGTTACAGGTCACCTGCTGTGCTGGCATATGTGTTTGAATCAGACGGAATCTAAGAAAACCCCTCCCAGAGGAGACATCATTTGTGCCCTGTATTGGACTATTAATGTCATTTGAAGATGCAGAATTAATAGCCCTCATTAAAAGTACCTGGAGAGCATTCCACAGCCACCCGAACACAAGTGGCCGAGCAAACAGCAAGGTTATGCCCTTTACTCCCAATCTTTAATGTTGTTTTTCTTTCTTGTGACCAAAGCATTCAATTTATCTCTGCCACACAGCGTGCTCAATGTGCTTGGCCGTTTCTTGCCCAGAGTAATGCTGACAGTCCTCAGACTGGCCTGGCTTGCAGCTGCTGACCCATGACCAAGTTCCGGGTTAACCAAGAGAAGACAATCAGGCATGCCCTTGAGGGCTCCCCAGGTGTCCTGTATATATACCAACAGGCAGATACACGAAGGAGTACAACAGCAGTTGGATGCCTGGGGGAGGTTTTGTTGGTTTGCTTTGTTTGTTTAAGGCTGCTGGAAGGAAAACAGACTTTGCACATTGCATTGGGCACCATTTCAGATTTTGGTGATGGTAAACTCTAGTGGCATTCCAGGGGTGGTGGTGTCCTGGGACACACCTTCAGGAGTGATGCCCCCACCTGGAGGGGCTACCCTCCCCCCCCACACCTGCTGCCAATCCCCGGAGGCATTTTGAAGGCAGCACACAGCCTTCCGGAGGCTGAAAATAGTCACTTCCAGTTTTCAGCCAAAAACCAGAAGTGACAACTTTCAGCCTCTGGAAGGCCTCAGGAGGTCTTCTGAGGGTCAGGCAGGACAAGCTTTCAGAAGACCCTTTGGGAGCTGCCCTCCTCTTAAATGGAGGAGGAAGAGGGTAACCCCCGGGGCAGAGTGGTGATGGGGGCACAACTGAGGGTGGTAGGGCATTTGCCACCCCTCCCTGCCTGGTGCGTGGGTATATTGCCCCCCCCCGATCTCCCTAGGTATACAACTGGTGAACTCAAAGAAAGTTCAAGCAGTCGGTCCTTGTTAGCATTGATTCTGCTTATTTTCTTTTCTGCATTTCTTATTGTCATATTATCAACATAAAACGAATTCATACCCCCTGTTCAGAACTCAGTACTTTCGATCTACATCCGTAGTCCATCCATAAACCCATTTACCTGTCACAACAATGGACACTATCTGTGTGGAGTAACGAGTTGTAGGAGGAAAAAAGAGGTAAAGCCTCAAATAGGCATTCAACACACACACACACACACACACACACACACACACACACACACACACACACACACACAC
>JAJKFI010000015.1:3889666-3935317 GCA_029204185.1 Lerista edwardsae
TATTATTATTATTATTATTATTATTATTATTATTATTATTATTATTAATCTAAAGATAATCAGATGTAGATTTGAACCTGCAGATCTGTTCTCAATGGTATTTTTATGTTATTTTCAGTCCAATCCTATCAGACTGCTGCATCATCATATGCATGTTCAAACAGTGCAATGCACTTTACAGCTATAGCAAAACACGATGCATCACACAGTGCAACCTGGCTGTCACCACAAACAGTAAGAGATGGTGGTCAGGAAACAGCAGCCACCACAGGAGTCCTGGCACCAGAGAGTTGGTGCTAGGTGTGGGCAGTGTGTGGGGAATGGACATCATGGGGCAAGGAGGGGAAGAATGGAGCAGAGGAGTTGCTATGCCAAGTCAGAGTTTCCCCATCCTGCATGGAACCTAGCATGCCAAACCTTGATAGGCTATCTTCTGGAATGGCAACTATCATTGTGCTTCTTGATTCCTGGTTTTCCTTTTAGCCCTTCCCATCTTCTCATTCTAAGCTTAGTAAAAGGTTAGGATTTCACCCCCTGTACAAGCCCTTCTGTTCAAACCCTTTTCCATCCCTTGGAAGTACCCCTTGGATATACCCTATATGTGCATTCATATTACAACCACCATGATCAGAGGCACAAACATACATGTCCAGAGGGGTATTATTTTGATATTTTCTTAGTACGCAATCCTAACAGAGTTTGGCCGGCACGAGGGACACTGTAAAGCACATTCGGACCAGTCTCTGAGTCAGCACACATGTGTCACCCTCCCTGACACCAAGAGTTGTTCAAAGGCACTTTATGGTGACCCTTCAGCTGGCCAAACTTTGCTGGCCTAATTGTGCCGGACTAACTCCAAGTGAGGATTGCACTCTCAATCAATCTGCATTCTTGTATTGGAAGCTCTCTCTCCCAGGCTACAATCCTATACACACTTTCCTGGGAGTAAGCCTCATTGAACACAATGGGACAAACATCCAAGTAGACATGAATAGGATTGCGCTGTAAGTCTCTTCTTCGAAAAGGGATTAAAACAAAATTTCTACACAATAGTGATTTTTATCACTATTTTATTACAATAGTGCATCCAGTTTAAGATCCATATGAAGGCTCTCTTTCATTTGGCTTTTGCTATTTTTCCCTTGAAAAAGGCAGGACTGATCACCCTGGGACCTTCCCATTTATCCATACATTCTCCAAATCAACTGCCTTGGTAACAGGCCATTCCAGCATACGGCTCTTAGGGTACAGTATGTAATTGGCTCCAGTCTCTGAGCCACCATTGCCCATCTGATGCTACCACACACTCCAAGATACTACCTTCCACAAGGTTCGGCTGGTGGACTTCAGAGTTTCAAAACAAAAGGAAGTAGGTCCACAGGCCTGAAATCTTCCCATGCTTCTTCTTTATTAGGATATGTTTAGAATTGTCTGTTCTTTGTTCTGAAACACACTAGGCTAGACAGCCGGGTTAGGACTTGCCTGGGCATGTAACCTTTGTTAATTGTCAGGTTTGCTCCCAGAAGCAAGAGCTAAAGCTTTGGGGCTTGCACTCTTGCTTCCTACTTAATTAGACTGTGAATAGTGCAATCATAGAAGGATAAAAGAAGTCAGGACACAATTAATTTAATCATTCATGAATTATCTTTAGCAACAAGTGCCTTGCAATTCAAGGTAATTATCCATAAATGACTTCGTTACTGATAAGTATGAGGGTGGGTGTTGAGACGAGTGTTTTTTTCCCTCCTTCTGTCACCACTGAGACAGTGCATCAAGAGGTCAGCACTATAAGGCAAGTGTACATGCCAAATATCTGATCATTCAATTAATAACACAGGCAGGCTTATCAAAGAAGTATTTATAAGGACAAATGAGATTCCGAGCTTGTAATTATAATCCCTTTGTCTGACTAAGATAGGATAACCAGAATGTTCAAGGAAAGTTACAGTTTGATTTTTTGAGTCCAACCACTGAATGATCCATGACCAGTGGCATAGCATGGGGGGCCTGGGAGGCCGCCACCCCGGGCACAAAATTCTTAGGGGTGCAAGCATTTGCACCCCTAAGAATTAAGGTAGGGCTCTCCCGGCCTCGGTGCGCCTCCCCCCGGCTTCAACGGAAGCTGGGAGGGGAGACATGTGGAATCCCGTCTCCAAGGACAACAGAGGCGTTGTCCTTGGAGGCGGGGCTCTTCCAGCCGTGGCACACCTCCCCAGGAGAGCTTCAGTGCGTCTCCCCCAGCTTCAATTGAAGCCGGGGGGGGGAGACGCACGGAAGCCTTGTCTCCAAGGACAATGCCTACATTGTCCTTGGAGATGGGGCTCTCCCGGCCTCAGCGCACCTCCCCCGGCTTCAATTGAAGCCAAGGGAGATGTGCTGAAGCCCTGCCTCTGTCGCTGATGTCATGATGCAAGGCGTCATGATGTCAGGGTGTGGGGGCGCAACGCATACCTTGCCCTGGGCGCAGGCAAGGCATGCGAAGCCCCTGTCGATGACCAGTAACAATGTCTGGAACCATTGCTGTCCATGCCTGGTCACGTCACCAGTAACATTTAACTGGTGATCTGGTTGGCTCCCATAGTTGCTTTGTCCATAATGGCCCAGCAAAATGGTGTATGCGGAAACCATATTGCTACTCCAACTCTACAATCTGCAGTCTGTTTCTTTTAAATGTTAACATAGTGGCCGCTGCCACTACAGGCTACTTGTAGGAAAGTAGGGAAGTTGGAACGGGGGGAAGGTGTTGGGAAGAATGGGGCAGGGAGGAGGAGGAAGAGTAGTGTCTGGGCAGAGATTGGATTAGTGGGAGGCGGAGCCAGGGGGGTAGATTCCAGCAGCACTAGCATGTGCCAGGGTCCTTTTCCTTTTCCTTTTCCCTCCCCTCTTCCCTTTCTTTCCTCCTCGGCACAAATCCGAGCAGCCAGGGTCGGGCTCAAGTGGCCTGGGGACAAGGGTTAGGATCCAGCCCAATGGCCAGATCCATGCTCTACCCCCTCCCAGTGGCAGCTCGCCCATGGGCCCACCTGCTCTTTGCCCTCCCTCTGCCCTGTTCCACCCCCGCCCGCCTTCCCCCCACCCTCGTAAAGCCACTGTGTTGGCCGACTTACCTGGACGGCTCTGTGATGGTTGGATCAGCGGACGTTCCCATGCCAGCCCAGCATGTCTTGTGATGTTGCAGACATGCCTTACAAACTGTTTGCAACAGCCCAGGGCTGACAAAAGTGAGACATGTCAGCCCAAGGACATAATTGGATTGCACCCTCAATTATTTGGGACCTGGGCATTTTCTGTGCCATCTTCTCCCATGCATCACCACTTCATAGGCTGTGTTGAACCCCTAAGGTCCTGTTCCAGGTACCCATGCAAGCTGAGGTGAGCACAAGGGACAGAGATTTGTCAATCATTGTGCTGATATTGGGGAAAACCTTTATATGGAAGACTACTTTGCCTAATCTTGTTTGTCTGTTTGCCACCACATCAATGCATGCCTTTTTAAAGAACCTTTCAGTGGAGGTTGGTGGATTTGATTGCTGCTGTTGGAGGCATCATGACTTCATATGCTCCAATCAATCAATCAATCAATCAATCAATCAATCAATCAATCAATATTAATATTAATATACTGCTTTTCAACAAAAAGTTCACAAAGTGGTTTATAGGCAAAAAAATCCACTCTTTTTTCCCAAAGTACTTGTCCCTGGAAAATCGTTACCTGTAATTTTTGCCTAATTTTGCCGTTCAGGAAGATATGGAGAGGAACAACTTTTAAAATAAATGTTTTCTGTTGTACACATGTCCACTACAGGTGGTATTCCTGAAGTTTCAGCCCCTGATTCTGAGTCTGAGATCTTCACATGGGATGGATATATCTCAACTCTCTTACAACCGTGTAGCTAGAGGGGGGACAAAACAGTACTGCAGACACCACAGTGTAAGCATTCGGTGTAAGCAGCCTCTCCCACTTGCCGTCACAGCCATTCCAGGCAATGATGGCAGCATGCAGGTGCTGGACAAACCAAACAGCATCTCCTGCATGTTACTTTTAACTGCTTGGAATGGCTCCAACAGCAAGTGGGAAGGGCTGCTTACACAGTGCGTTGCAGTACCTGCAGTACTAAACATTTTGCTCCCCTTGTTGGGGGCTACTGCTCTCTTATATGCCCATGTAATCACACAGGTGTGCACATTAAACCACCGATGCACCGAACCACATTATGCACAGATGCAGTAGCTCGTTAATATGTTGAAAGGTTCAGGGTATGTTATAGGAAAATAAAATTTCATCATTTGACCCAGAGTCACACTGGCGTCCTTACAAAGGGGACAAAATGCTACATTTTGCAGGATCCTGTGCTCCTGTGTAATGTGGCCCATCCCCCTTGCCTTCAGAGCCATTTGCAGGTCAGAAAGCAAAGCCTCCAAGCCAGTTCTCCAAGCCGTGAATGGCTCTGAAGGCAAGGGGGAGGGGCTGCATTACACAGGAGCGCAGGATCCCGCAAAATTTTGCACTCCCCCCCCCCCTCTGCCACTGTGACTCCACCACTGTGGAGTCAGATTATGGCTAAATTAATTCTTTAGTGGCCGCCCAAACACATACTCCCCCGCTACTACTCCCCCACCCACATAACCACCTCTGCAGATAGAAAAGTTTGCGGTTTCAATTGCAGCTATTCTATAGTAAGCCAACAATATCCATTTGTGATATTAAATTCTGAATGAAACATTCTCAAGCCTTAGAACAAAGGAAATTGTTATGAACGGTTAACAAGGACACCCACTTCAGAAGCCAGCATGGTACTGGCTATTTCAGAGAAGTGTCAACTGCAAGAGAAGGGCCTTCAGGAATGCATAATGGGGGGGGAAGGCAAAGAGACCCATCAGTTGTTACAAGGGTACATGAGTGTTCCTATTTTAATCTGTGAATAGTTGTGAGTCTCGTGTGAGGCTGTGACGGCAAGTGGGAGAGGCTGCTTACACCGAATGCTGTGGTGTCTGCAGTACTGTTTTGTCCCCCCTCTAGTTACACGGCTGTAAGAGAGTTGAGATACATCCATCCCATGTGAAGATCTCAGGCTCAGAATCGGGCTGAAACGGAAATAAGAAAAAAAAAAACAGAACTTGGGCAAATAAAAAACACAGTGACTCATTTTAATCACACTCGATATGAGAACATGCTAAATGGATGAACAAAGGCAAAATTAAGTCCAATTACCGAACAACGTGATTGTGAAAACAAGGCATCCTTGTCACCTAACTTGAAAATTAGCATTTTATTAAAGTTTCTGAGGCAGTTTATTTTGGTTCCGTCCCTGCGGCCTACTACTGTTTATGAGAATGTCTATTTTTAAAATGCTGGAGAGTCTGGGTTTGATCCCAGCATTTCCTTTGTCAGGAACCTTTCCAGGAATGGAAAAAGCATTCTGCTTGTGCAAGGGGTCCTTGCATCAGGGGGCTACACAAGCCCCCTGCACAAGCAGACGTCCACTCTTGTACCGTATGAGAATAATGCACTTTCCATTCCCAGAGGGAATTAAAGAAGTACTTGTTGGGATGCTGCCCATGAAATGTGCCTCATTCAATAGTGCTGTATCAGGAATTGGGAAGACAGGGGCTTACTCAGGTATTGGGTATTGGCCATAATCCAGCAGGGCTGTTCCTACGTTCCTATGTCTTTTGGCTGATCCCACCAACTCACTCCAGAACCACTGTAGTCCCCTGATGCTACTACCCCCAGGGAGCAGCCATGGGCAGGGATTTCCTGAGTCAAGCACTGTGACATTGGCCCCACAGGATGAAAAGGCACCAGCAGCTGGCCTTCAGGAGGTGGGGATATCAGCAGACATCTGGGGGAGAGGGGAGGGATTAAAGAAGGGAGCAGAGAAGCAGAGTGGTGAGCAAGAGTGAAGAGACCAAGTGGAGAAAGGAGAGGGGAAGCAAAAGTGGCCTGGTTGCTCCACCCACCCATAACATGCACGTGTTCCATCAGTGGTGCTGTGCACTGTGGGCTATTAGGAGACAGGACTGCACCCTCAGTGTTGTTTTATTAATTAGGTGGGCATTGTATCATTTTTCTCTTTTGGATTATATGCTGGCCTGGGAGGGCGGCTAGCAAATCTGCTAATCAAAGCAACAGAGTAGGCACGGCCTGTTTGAGAATAGGGAGTTCTACCCACCCTGAAGTTGCACATGGGCCCCTTTCACTGAGCATGATTCAATTTCATCTCATGCATTCTTGATGCTCACGTGCAGCGCAGGGGTGGATCTTCTTGAAATGGCGCCCATGGCGCCCAATGAAAAGGCGCCCCAGGGGCACGCACGTCATGACGTCATGACATCATGACGTCGCGCCCCGCCCCCTCTAAGGAGCGTGTTCTGTTCGCTCCCACCGGCCCTTTAAGGCCACCGGGAGCGAACAGAATGCGGCCGGGGCGCTGCGTTCTCCTCGCTCCGGCTGGCCTTAAAGGGGCGGTGGGAGCGAACAGAACACGGCGCCACCCAGCGCCCCCTCCCGCTTCTCAAGGCGGGGGGGCAGGGCACTGGGCGCCGCCGCATTCTGTTAGCTCCTGCCGGCCCTTTAAGGCCACTGGGAGCGAACAGAATGCGGCCGGGGCGCTGCGTTCTCCTCGCTCCGGCTGGCCTTAAAGGGCCGGCGGGAACGAACAGAACGCGGCCCCGCCCAGCGCCCTGCCCCCCGCCTTGAGAAGCGGGAGGGGGCGCCGGGCGGCAGCGCATTCTCCGTGCTCCGGCTGGCCCTAAAGAGCCACGTAAAGAATGGCTCTTTAAGGCCAGCCAGAGCGAGGAGAATGCGGCGCAGGGCCTGGGCGGGCCGCGGGTGCCATTTTGGGGGTGGGCCGCGCCATGGTTACAGCGCCCCCCTCCCAAGATGGCACCCAGGTCTCATGCCCCCCTTGCCCCCTAGATCCGCCACTGGTGCAGCGTCATAGTTCCCGCTTCCTCCTTTCTACAGTAATGCAGTGCTCTTGTTGGTTCCCCCCCCCCCATCTTTCATTTATTTTCAGCACATCTTACTCAGAGCAGCTGATTAGCTTCCTGCTAGGGATTTTAGCCATCTGTGCTACATAGTTGCTGAGGGAGGGAAAACAATAGGAGAAAAAAAAATGAAACCAGAGTCATTAACATGGAACAGCAATAAAGGATATAAATTTGTAAGCTCAGATTTTGCCTACAGTTTATTATTAATAGAGGCAAGTACTTACTGAAAGCTGATTATGTATTTTATTCTGGGGCGCCTCAGGGACTCGGGCTTAACACAGACAATAACAGAATCCCTCAAATTCCACACACAAGCACAATTTGTTGTCCCACTTTATAGTCAATGGGTGAATCGTAGCTGGGAACAGTGAGTCAGCATAAGTAATGAAGTGTATCAAGGCTTTTGAGCAACTGTAGGGACAATTCATTGAGCAACCCCCACCCAATAAACAGGAGCTGGATGTCTCAGAATCATAGACGTGGGTAGAATTCTAGCTGGAAGGTTTCAGCCAATCCCCTGAAGGCAAAATGGGCAGTCCCACCAATCCCCCATTGCCTCACCATTCAACCAACACAATCTAGCAGTTTAGAGCGCCATGGGAACATAGCGCTGGGCTGATGGAAGTCACTTGCCTTGACCCAAGGCTGTTGACCATAAGGCCAGCCAGAGGGATGCTTGGCCAACACAGGCAGCAGAGAAGCCACAGATGGGTGGAGGTAAGTCGCAAGTTCAGCCAGCGCATGGGATTTTCAGGGGGGGGGGGAGGCAGGGAGGAGATGGAATAGGGCGGAGGGAAGGCAGGACCCATGTGTGGGACAGCTCAGGGAGGGGGGAGGAGTCTGTTCCCAGGCCACGTGGCCTTGATTTAGGCCCCTACAGGCTCTAACCATATTGGATGCTGGGGCTTACCCTGAGGAGACCTCCAGCAGCCAAAAACTCTCTGATTGGATACTGCATCAACCTGGGGAGTCTGGTAGGGTTGGGTTGTTAAGTTACAAATTAGCTATTCAGAGCAAGACAAGCCCAAGCCCCATTCTTGACACTGGTCACTCCAAATGCCTGACATAAGCTCTGTGAAGTCTTGAGACAGTTTTCTACATGAGCCTGCCTGTTACCTGTTCATGTATTTATGAAATACAGATGTGCCCCAGTATCCACTGATTTGATATCTGCTGTTTCAGTTATCCACAGATTCCATGGATACTGGGACACCTATTAAAAAGATAGGGGAACAATAAACAAATCTCTTTTTTTCTACCTAGTTGCAGCAAAACCACTGATGTTCCCTGGTCTTTAAAAAGACGTCCCCAGTATCCATAGTTCAGGTATCTACAGTGGGGTCCAGAATGGAACCCCAGCGGATACCAGGGCATGCTTGTATCTTATCTCTCATCTTTTGATGTAAAATCTCTTGGGCAGCTGACAAAGCATGCTAAGATAGACAATACAAAATTAACAAACCTTATAATCACAAACAGAATTACCTAGTAAAAGACCACAACCAACTTTCTAGCCATCAGTAACAAGCAGAGTTGGTCCACATCTTATGTGCACTTGGCCTGCAAGAACTCAAGTATGCATGCTCAACCACCACCACCCCTATAAAAAGTAGAGAAAAACTGTGCAGACAATTTTGCCTGTCCTTCCACTTACTCAGTATACACCCTGTAGAGATCCTGAAACAGGAGTATGAAGCTGCTTTTCCCTCAGTCATCTCAGTTCCCACTTAACTAGTCTCGTAAAAATTGAAGGTAGTTTTGAGTGACTCTTACATGACTTTGGTTTTATGTTCTGATCTCAGAATGTAATCTTTACATGAGATGTGAGTTAACTGTGGGTAATTTTCATAAAAATCCATCAGAGCGCCATAAAATCATTCTGGAAAAGGGTTGCCTTAGTTCAGTGACCAAGAATGCCTTCTAGACCAATGGCTCTCAAACTGTGGGTCAGGACCCATCAGTGGGTTGCGTGCCAATTTCAGGTGGGTCACCAAGCACCACATTGAAAATATGGGGATGCTGGAAAGCGGGAGGGCGGTGTGGTTGTTTTCCTTATGTCAAGGTTGTAAATAGGCTTTTTCTTTCTGATTCACTTGCAATTGTAAAATGGTTGAGAAAGAGCCCAACTTATGGCTGCATTCTCAGGAAAGCAATAGGCTCTGGAACTTCCGGCCATGACATCACTTCTAATGGGTCCTGGACAGATTGTCATTCCAAAAAGTGGGTCCCATTCCTAAAAGGTTTGAGAAACATTGTCCCAGGTCCCACATCTGCAGGTCAGTTGAGATCGTCATTAGATCCTTCTATAGATCTAAATATAGACCCACACACCCCGTATTTGCATTTAGATAGGTGGTTTTGGAGGCAGGGTTGTGTCCAAATACCAGCAAGGGGAAGGAGGGTACTAATTGCCCATCCCCTTCTTCCCACTGAAATCTCCTCCCCTGGAAAATGTGTCCTGAAGATTGGCGGAAAGGGGGGGGGGCAGAAGAAGCAGAAAACCTCAATTTTTTCTTCTTGGCTGTTGAATCAAGAAGTTTTTCCATAGTGTGTATTGGAAAAGGCAGGAGCTACCCCAAGGAGTGAGGGAATGGTATCAGCAATGGCCCCTTGTCTGGGTAAACCAGGGATTATGGGGTTAATCCCAGAACTCCTGCAGCAGGAACACAGCTGCAGGCTAATAAGGGCTCTGGCTCTGAAGGGAGGTTAGCGCAGGTGCAGATGGGTTTGGCTGATGAATTAAAGCCTGCCCACTGATTGGCTGGCCTCAGTATAAAGCTGGAGGCAGGAGCTGGAGAAAAGGATCTGGGAAGGTGCTGGATGGATGGTTCTGATGGAGTGCTGGCTGGACTGTCTGTCTGAAAGGACTGTTGGACAGACTGAAGGAAGGGCTGTTGGACTGGCTAAAGGAAGGACTAGCTAAGGTAAGGTTATTGTGGGGAATAACCATTGGGAATTGTCGTATGGCTGCCACACCCCTGGAGCCACCAAGTGGAGGAGGCAGTTGTGGCTTGGGCATGCTGACTGCCTATTGTTTGGTGGTGGGGTTTGTTGGTGCTAGATTTAGGGTAGTTTGGCGCTAAGCCAGTGATGAGGGCAGTCTGGAGGAGGCTGGCCAGCCAGTGATCCCAAACAAAGCTGCCAGAAGAGAGGAGGCCCAGGGGGTGACTGAACCCCCTCCCTCTTGCCTATCTCTGAGGCCGCTCTGTGGGGAAACTAGTTAGCCTAGTGTGGGCATTAGGGCCCTTGGAATTTGCAGGGAATTTGGCAGAACATAGTGACAGTGCAGTAAGAGAGCTGTGAATGCCAGGAGTTATTTTTAACCAAGGAGATGTTTGTTTTTCACTTTTCAAATGAACAAGATCCCACCAAATGCTGCCTAGATGGGAAGGCAATTATCATATTGTATCATCTTGAACCCACTTGTACAATCGCTAGCTTCACACTCAGCGTATGGACCTATCTAGCCAAACTGGCTTATGTTTGTTCAGCACTTTCTTTCATGGCTTTTGTCGGAAGGAAGTAGGTTGAAAAAAAACAACTCAAAAGGAAATGTTTCTATTCTGTTCTCTTTTTTCCCCATTGACGGTGGTCAGTTCGATGTGAGCACACTCCTGCGATGCAGCCTGTGAAGAACTGTGTGAACATCATTCCTGTGATTCCTTTTCGAGGCATCATCATGGTCAAGGTCGCAGCACAATTTTGATGTGCTCAGGATCTCAGGAGGAAACCAACTACGGCTGCAAATGGAAGATAGCCTCATGCGATGAAAACCATTACCTCGTAAGGACTGTCCAATTGAGTTTCGGATCACATGATATATAAAGTTATTATGTTCCTCCTGCCGGGCCTCCCAGCCTGTCTTCTACTGTACTTTTTGTACTGAATTGTTTTTATTTTGTTGAAAGCTGCCTTTAGTCCCCGAAGATGGGGTAGAATTTATTATAATTAATATTAGTAATATATTCATTCATTTTCTCCGACAGAGAAAGTGTGCGTATGTGTGTTCATGCACACACAAGCGTGCTTCATTACAGAGATATCAAGGTTTGACTCTGCCCTCCATATAAACTGGAGGACTGTTTCATTAAACCCTGAAATTTCCTGGTGGCGAATGCAGTTCCTTCTTTTTTTTTCAAGGGCACTTTCACCTCTTTTCACCTACAGCTCAATTGTATCATATTTGGATAACACTGTGACATTGCTGGCTGACAGTGCAGTGAGCGGGCCGCCTTATCCCGAAGTCAACCCAGGAAAGTAAGAAGGTTGCAGACTGCACAGCATCCCTAGAGACTACAATGACATCCAGAAGTCCACAGCAGGGGCCTATGGGCAGACAATGTGGCACACCTGCTGACATGGATAATGGTGGAGCATGCTTTCGGAGTATTGAAAATATGCTTCTGGTGCCTATGCCATCTGGAAGACATCTGATGAAGATACCAGCGGTGGCAGCCACAGGGGGATATCATAAGTATTTTGCAACTGTCTTATTGTCCATGCAAAATGGCTTACAGCAGCAGCTTTCAGGCAGCCTTGGTCAGCAGAGGCTGTAGGGGCACTGCTCCAGGCTATGGAAGGGAGCCTCCCCTTGCCCTCCCTGATAGGCAATTCCACAGCATCAAACCAGGCCACCTGAGCAGCCATAGGGGTTTGCGGGGCCAGGCATTCCATTGGACAGCTTTGTGGCCATGGAAGGCTGCCAAGGCAAATTTCCAACTCTGGTGTGCCCATTGACAGAAGCATGGGCACCCTACTGCCAACCCTGTGCCCTGTACAAGCACATGCTTTGCCTGTGGGAGCAGTTGAGGCTGCCAACATTCTGTGATCACACCACACAAATCTGGAGCTAGAGGGCATATCAGAACTGCTGGGAGGCATGTCAGAACGAGCACATGCCTTCCGCCAGTCCCGACTGGTAGGGAATGGCTGGTCAGCAGCCCGCCAAGTGACACCCAGTTCAAGTGTTGCACCACCGTGACTGACCATGCTTGGCTGTCGGATTCAGCAGCTGCCAGAATGGTGGAGAATGGTGGACCATCCAAGCCTCACTAATTGCCCGCCTGGAGGGTGGTAGGCACCCAATACTAATGGGATCCTTATTAATCCGCAGTTACTGGGCTTTCGACCGCAAGGTTGGGAGTTCAAGACTGCGTGACGGAGTGAGCTCCCGTTGCTTGTCACAGCTCCTGCCAACCTAGCAGTTCGAAAGCACCTAAACGCAAGTAGATAAATGGGGACCTCTTTGGGGGAAAGGGAATGGCGTTCCGTGTGCTACGGTGTAGAGTCATGCCGGCCACATGATCACGGAAGCTTGTCCTCGGACAAAAACGCCGGCTCTACAGGCTTTGAAACGGAGATGAGCACCGCCCCCTACAGTCGGGCACGACTAGAGCATTCGGTCGTGGGGAAACCTTTACCTTATTATGGCACTCATGTCCACAAACATCCATCAGGAGAGTAGAGGCAGCTGAGGGACTGGAGGAGGAAGCATACTTATCGCCATTCCAGCCATCCTTGAGGTGGCAGCATTGGGCCCTGTGCTGTTGTACGTCGTGACATTCACAGCGCAATCCTAGCGTGTCCCTTGCGACATCATCGCGTCAATGCAAGGGGCAGAGCGCCGGTGCACGGGGGCCAAGCAGCACCCCCATGTCGGCGCGGCATCTCTGAAGCCGAGGCTGCTCACAAGGGAGAGCCTCCCTTGCACTGACCGAAGATGGTCGGTGCAAGGGATTCTCCATCCTATACCGGGATGGGGATTGGTAGGAGGGCGGGAGGCGGGACTTGGGCGGGCTTGGGAGGTGGCTGTACAGCCACATCCTAAGCTCATCAGCGAGGCCGTGCAGCTCCGATTTGGGCCACACAGTTTCCTCAGATCTGTGCCCGCTCTTTAGCGGGGGCAGATCCGAGGAGTACATAGGGGAGGCTGGAGCCTCCATTATGGTAAGGGAGCGCATGCTCCAGCCCATCCTAAGCAGCGCTGGATATGGCGCTGGCCCGTCTGCCTCGCCAGTCTGGCGCTGCCTGGGATTGCGCCCTCAGAAACCATGGCTATGAGGCCATCCGTGCGAAGTCACCCCTCCTGCGTGCTTGGCGTGTCAAACCCCCTCCCAGCTTCCCTGGGGGTTGATTTCCCGGCATTTGCCCTGTTGTGTGGCTCCCCGCTTCCACTTGCAGATTCTGACCATTCTTGCTGGCTGGCCAGCAGAGGATGGTGGCCAAGATTTGATGGGTAGGGGGCCAGCATGCAGACGCCCCGCAGTGGGCAGATGTCCATCTGAATAGAGTGCCATTTTTCTATAGCAACTTGCTCCCTCCAGGGCTGTGGTGGGAGCTTCAGGGTCCTGCTGCACCAGCCCCAGGCCATCTTACAAAAATTACGTGACCCGCCCAAGATCATTCAGTGAGCTCCTAGGCTAGATGGAAATGAATCTGACTGCACATGCATCAGTACTATATCGCACCAGCCCATTGATTTATTGACATTCATAACTGGGCAAACAGGAGCAAAGCAAAACAAAACAATTAGATACTGATACTCAGCTGAGACTGATACTATGGCATTGCACCTTCTTGTGGACAAAATTCTTATGACAGAAGCAATGGAGTTATTTCCTAGCTATTTTTCTAGGATTTATGGGTTAAAAACACAACATGTTTCTCAATAGCACAGGACAAAACAAAACATAGTTCTTCTGAAACAGCATTTTCCCCTCACCTAGATTGCTGGAGTGGCAATTCCTTTATGTTTTGTAACAAACTGGAGAGCACACTCTTGTATTACCTTGGACTGCAAAGAAATCGCCCCGTATCTATACTTCTCAAACAAGTGTTGCCCTGACAACGTTTGTGACTGAAAACTGAAGTTTTTGGCTACCATAGCAAAACTCTACCATAGCAACTTCAAGTTGCATTTTTACACTAATGCCAATATTAAAAAAACACAAAGCACAAACCAGAGAGATCGGAACAGTACGTTAAAGAAAATATCACATGCTAAACCTCATCTTTCTATGCAGTGAATAGAGGTTTTCATTTCAGATGTCTCTTACAAAAACATTTGTAAGGAATTACCTACCAGTCACTTTGAAACTGGTAGGTAAGGAGTTGAATTGTGAGATGGGCATTTGTTCTGAAAAGCTTTTTTAGGTTCCTGAAAGCTAAAAGAGGAAATGCCATGAATGAATAGCAACAACTTGATTACCTTGAGGGAAGCACTCTCACTGTGCAACCCTGCCTGCGACGTCGCATTGACACAATGTCATTGCATCAATGCTACATCATTAGTGCCAATGTAGTGCTAGTGCTCTCAGGCCAACACTACGAGTAGCGTTGACCTGAGAGTGCCAACGGCAAGCCTCCCTCGTGTTGGCCAAAGCCAGCCAGCCAGCACAAGGGAGGCTCCATGTCTGCTCAGACACGGGATTGGCGGGGAAATGACGTTGGGGGAGGGATGTGGGCGGCCATAAGGCAGAATCCTAAGCCCAATTGGGAGGCTGCGCAGCCCTGAGTCGGGCCACGTGGCCTCCTTGGATCTGCACCTCCTGTTTAGCAAGTGCAGATCCGAGTAGTGCATTGAGGAGGCTGGAGCCTCCCCAATGCTAAGGGTGTAAACATGCCCTTGCTGTAGGAAAGCTCCAGCCTCTATACTGCATTTGGATTTGGCACTGGCCAGTCGGCCTTGCAAATCCAGTGCAGTATAGGATTGTGCCCCCTCTCTGGGATCTTGATCATTCTGTCGAGAGGGAAAAACTTTTTCTGACATAAGACACACAAAAAACCTTTCTTGCACATTGTCTCCAGTTGTACCTACTACCGCATTGTGCTTTGCAAGTGCCTATTGGCATTCAGAGCACAATCCTAAACTGGAGTTAGGCCAGCATAAACTAAGCCAGCAAAGTTTGGCCAGCACAAGGGCCACCATAAAGTGTGTTTGGACCACTCTTGGAGTCAGGGAGGATGGCTCACATCTGTGTGCTGGCCTCTCTGACTCCGAGAGTGGTCCAAACATACTTTATGGTGTCCCTTGTGCTGACCAAACTTTGCTGGTTTAGTTTATGCTGGCCTAACTCAGTTTAGATTTGTGCCCTCATTTATTTGAATATTGCTACATATGGTATCCACTATGTTGGCTCAGTCCTAAGCACTTGCACAAAATTTAGGATGCCGCACATCTGTGTGCCGCACGTCTGGTCTCTCTGACTCCGAGAGTGGTCCAAACATGCTTTACGGTGTCCCCTGTGCCGGCCAAACTTTGCTGGCCTAACTGTGCCAGCCTAACTCCAGGTTAGGACTGCGCCCTAACTTATTTATTTAAAAGATGTCTCTACCGCTTTTCTTATGGTCAAAGCAGTGTACAACAATAAGAATTAAAAGATAAAAATATGAAGAAAGTCACTTAAATAAAGCCATGAAAAACAATTTAAAATGATACAGGGTCAGTTAAAAAGATGAAAAAAAAAACAGCAATAACATAAAGCAACAGGACACCTATAAGTACTAGGTTAAAATGGAAGATGTTCTGTTCAGCCAGGCAAGTGAGAGGTTTTGCTGATTCCCCCTCTTTTTTTTACTACATGCACACACCTTAGAATCTGCTCCTGGGGGGGGGGTCTTCTAATGCTCAGGAGCATATTTTAGTGGGTTCAGGAGCTGCAGAGGAACAACGGTTGGTGAAAATCATCCCTCTTACCTTGCACAACACCCTTTTCTGAGTGTGCAAGTCACTGTTAGGGTGAAATCTGAACTTGCGAAGGAACAGGCAGGCCAACAGGGCTCCGCTGTATCCAGCGCAAGTGAGGAGCAGGCTTGGCCACAACTCAGAGTAAGGGGATTTACTCAATACCAACCCAATGGGGCTATTCAGATCTGTGCCCACAATTTTGCAGGCACAAATCTGAACATCCTATGTAAGGTCAGTTGGGCCAGGGCCAGGGGTTAGGATCTGGCCTAGGTTGCCCAGGCTAGCCCCACCCCCGACCTCGGCCGGATCCACCTCCCAGAACGCCCTGCCCATGACTCCTCCCCCTGCCCAGGACCAACCTCAATTCCGCCCTCTCCCACCCTCTCCCACCTCCTGTGCCAGACAGCCCTGGCCAGCACAAACTCACCCTGTGCCGATATGGCTTTGGGGCTGAGTCAACTTCCTTCTGGGTAGCCACGAAGTACTTTGTGGCACGTTCGCAGAATTCAGGAACTGGCACAAGTGAATTGTGCCAACTCAGGGCACCACTAAGACGGCAGTGCCCAAGAATTTTTTTTGGGGGGGGGGGGGAAATTTAATTTTATTTCTTTCCTTCCCAATTTCAGTCACAAAATGACCAAAACAAGAACAGATCCCAGCACTGACTGGAGAATATCTTCAAGTCAAAAACACAGTGAAAAATGGAGTCAGGTTCACCACTGAATGACGAGCTACTCCGGAGTTTGTTTGTTTACAGAGTTTAAATTGTTCTGAATCGACTTTCAACATTTTTTTAAAAAAATAATCTTCGGAACAACCCAGATTATGAATATAACACCCTGACATTTGAGGCATATTAATAATTTAATGTTCTATAATAATTTAATTATTTATGAGTTTGGAGGTGAGTGGAATGAAGAAATTAAATTTCCAATGCTCGACCGTATTGATATATTAGCCTGCTGGTGTAGACCCTACTTCGTGAATAACAATAACAGCCTTAATAGGGCTATATATAGAAATAACATTTGCTCTTTATTCATGTGAATTCCTGGTTTGGGGTAGGCAGTTATGCAATATATAAATCATAGTACAGTGACAAACCAATTTCCATTCCTTCCTTGTGTATGTATAAAACAACCTTGCTCGGTTTATGTATATATAAAACAAGTTTGTTGGTGTATACACATGAGGAATAAAGAAACCAAAAGAGAGAACTTAATATAATGATCAGATCTTCTCACTATTGTCCCTAGAAAGAAAACTGACAAAAATCCAATGTTAAATTTTTCTTTCATGAGTTGGTACTAGCATGTTTTTAAATCTCAAATATTCATAACGTCATTTCTTAGGGTTGTTTTTTTTTAAATATTGTGCTCTGCGAATACTAGGTTGACCCTGAAACGTTAACAATCCATTCTGCCCATTCTTGTTCTTTCCCCTTTTGCTCTGGCTGCTTTATAAATTTGCATTACGGTGAACATCCAAAATTTGGTGAATGTCACACAATCCCAGGTGACTTTTGGGAATGTCCAAAGACATATTGCCTTACTCTTCTGATATACACCAATGAACAGTGAACATTTTTGAGTGGCTGTCACCAATGTGTCTTTGTATTTTCATCTGTTTGCAGTGTTCATCTGGAGAACAGAGCTAGGCCTGTGAACGAGGCCTGTGGCTTGGACAAGGCCTATGAACTAGGCCCAAGAATAGCCTCGCCTTGTACCTTCAACTTGGCGACAATTCCCGATGGCACTCTGCTTGCAAGAAGTCTGCCTTGCTGAGGAGATCCCATCCTCGTCAGCAGGGTTATATGATGGGTTCCATGCAATAGAAATTCAGACAAGGCAAGTGCCTCTTGAACGTTTATTGCATCAGGCAACCGTTAAAACTGAACTGCAGTGCAAAAACCCCTGTATAACATTAAATCCACCCAGGGTTTCCCCACTATTCAGGATTCATATAGCTCAGGGCTCCTGATTGGAGGGGTGATTAGCTCAACCCCTCCAGCCAGTGGTGTCATTCAAATGATTTAGGAACAGGAACTCACTTTTGAGTTCAAATTCAAATGTTGAAAAACAAAACAAACAAAAAAGCCACGGAGCCCGTTAGGATCCGGAACGCCCGTTCTGGTCCGTTCCCCCTGAATGACATCACTGCCTCCAGCCCTCTTGCTCAGGCTTAACCCCTGACTATCCTCCTGCATAAATAACAATTAGCCTTTACATGGAAACATTCTCAAAATTTTGATCATTCACTGTAGGACTTGAGGAATTGTTTAAGATTGATTGGTTGGGGAAGAAAGTCTGAAGCTGATCTTTGGTTTCCCCTGAAAAAGTACCAAAAACAGAAAATTATTTTTTTCATATACACACAACCACACCGCACACAGAGGAGAACGTTACAAAAAGTACAAGAGACGTCAATGTGGCTAAGCATGAGGCGACAACAAGGAAAGACAGCAAGGACTTGGTGGGGCTTTGGTGAAGCTCCTCCGAGCACCAAGGTTGTGGATCCTGTTTTTTGCAAGCCTTGAAAACATTGAACTGCAGAGCCAGGGTGGCAACCAAGCAAGTCTCCCTGGGGGCCTCAAAGAAGGGAAAAGGGCAATGAAACATAACATGCAAAAAAAGCCAGTAGCTTTGAAGGGAGGAGCCTTCCTTGGAGGGAAAGGGGAACTTAGAGTGAGGGAAGTATTTCTCAAGATTAGCTGACCAGCCCACCTGCCTCCTCTAATTGCTTTGCCTACATGCGGCATCCCTGCTTCAGTCCAGTCCTGCAAAAACTCCCTACATGCTTGGGTGTCCATGGTCCACACCAGACAAGTCTGAAAGCAGATAACAGAAGGAAGTGTGATCAAAGTGTTGCCAACTTACCAAAGTGCAGCCATCTTGAGTCTTTTGCCAAGTCACTTGTCTAGGGCTGCGAAAATATGTAACTGTTTTCCATCTTTGCTCTCATTGTTCTCACAAATTTGCCCCCATGTAAACTTCCAGTGTTGCTAATTCTCACCATAGATAGAAAACTGGTTCCAGCCAGCTTCCTCTTCCCTTATCACAATGGTCACGGCATATTCTCAAAGCCCAGTTAGCTCAGAGCATCTCATGTCCCCGCCTCTGTGTTGTAATTTTCCACCAAGCAGGAACTTGGAGGAAGAAGAGGGGGGGGGGTTATAAAAATGCTTGTAATCTATATTTTTTTGTCTTTTTCCCTGCCTTTCAAGGGAGACTGACCCGCCTGCGCAGGTGTAATAAACATGATCCTCATACTCTCTCGTTTGGCTGTTTGCCTCTTTAAATGCAATCCCCATGATGGAAACTATTCTGGGTCGATTTTCGGCTACAGAAGGATTAGAAGTAGCCCTCCTTCGCAGTGCTTTCCCTGACATTACGGATGGTTGCTTTAAAACTAGAATTTCATGTCATCAGTTCAAGCCTTCGTTCAGGAGCTGTTGCCTTCAGAGCAGTGGGCCTCCATCATCATGACTAAAGTTTATTCAGTGGTGGTGCCGAATCTGTGGAGTGCGCTCACCACTGAGGTTTGGTGAGCCCCTACTCTATATTCCTTCAAGAAACAGAATAAAACCTTTTTTGTATAATCTTCTGAAAGGGGATGAGGATTGAATGGCCTTCATCTTAGCTTTTTGGTGTAATACTGCCTCCATTCAGTAGTTGTTGATGATAATTATGATTATCAACAACAACAACAACAACAACAACAACTACTACTACTACTACTACTACTACTACTACTACTACTACAATTTCACTTTGGGTTGATTCTTTCACAAGAAAAGCAGAATAATACCATTTCACTTTGAAACAGAATGAGATCCATCTGCATTACCTCTACAATCAGAACATACACTGTTTCCATTAGGCCAAGTGAATGTACATAGCTCTGCTTGTCAACAGATGCCTTATATATTGACTGTGCAACTCAGTAGATAGCTCCTCTGTGTTCTGAGTCATAGAAGATGCTCCAACGACAACTGGGAAAATAATGGGAAAACTTATTCCATTTATTCTCTTGCCACTGCTGGCAGGGAACAAATTAAGAAAAAAAATAAACAAGTGTCAGGATGAAAATGAATTTAAGTTGTGAAGATCTACTTAGTTTTGTGAGAAAACAAAATCTATTTGGGGTGAGAGTGGAAAGAATGTTCTAGACCCCAAACAAAAAGTAATAAATAGCTGCAATAGTTACTCAAAGCTGCAATGAATAATGGAAGCCAAGGAAGAAATATCATTTTCCTTCTTTGCTTAGACACATACATTTGGGGGGGGGGGTGTTAGCCAAAATTCTTAAGTAGTATAATATACAACCTTTCCTCTTTAGATGGCACTTAATGAATGTGTGGCCATCCATCCATTAAGGTGGAAGAACTTTCATCTTGAAATCGGGAGGATGAAAAAAGGAACTTCTCATCCATTTTAAAGGGGGCTGAAATTCACTCGGCTGGAATGACAATGCAAAACTCACCAGATGCTCTGTGCTCTTTTCTGCAGCTGTTGGTTGGTAGTTGCCTTCTATTCAGATTCAGAGCACTACTATGTCATCACACAGCATCAATCAAAAATGGCACCTGACAGCCACTGAGAGGAATGGTGGTTGCCTGAGGATTTTCCCCCCCTGCATAGCTTGTTCCGGCAATGCTCCCAAGTTTTTCCCTCATGAATGGGACAGTGAGACTGGCTGTTGGGGCTTTTCATGTCTTCCCACCCACTTCATTTCCAGCTTCATTTAGCCTTTAAATGGCTTTATTTCCAAGTTGCAGCTTGCCGGCTCCATTATTGTCTTCACGCACCACCGCCCCTCACCCCCTTTTGCTACTCTCATTGAAGCAGCTTTGGGCTTTTCCTGCTCCCTGATCCATGTGGTGGGCTGGCTCTCCCCTTTCACAGATTCCCCAGTCTTTCCCATGTCTTTTTTTTTTTTATAGGAAAAAGGGCAGTGGAGACAAGTGGGAGGATGAAGAGGAGTGTCTATTAGCCAATTCAGTGGGCCCCGTGGATGAGCCAGCCCTGTACATGGGCCTTGTGCTCCACAAGGGCAACACCCTCAGTGAGAGATAACTGAGAGGTGTTGGAGTGCTGAGCTCCAGGCTGGAGGGCTACTCTTTTAAGGCTCTACCCTCTGAAGACTGGAATTCTAAGATATCTCAGTTGGATCTAATAACCTCTCCTTGCACTGGGTGCTCCTGGAGCTCTGTCCATGGTCAGCAAAGGCCTGTTTTTTCTGCCCTGCTTTCCTGACGGTCAGATCTGGATTGAACCCTACCTGCCTGTTTCCTCCCAGTCTTCTCCATCTCTGCAGACCAGCATCCTCACAACCTGTTGTTAAAACGTGACACCTACTTCAGGGGCAATTTTGATTTTTCTGCTTTGTGAACTGGAACATCCTGGGCTCCCAGTCTTCAATGATGATATTAGGGAAGAGCAGGACATGTTAAAGCCCATTTCCTAGGGGAAGGACTGTGATTTGCTGAGCATGGTTCCAGAAGAATCAGGACCTCATAGCAACAGACTAAGGAATCTGAGAATCCATTTGAAAATGGATTTGAAAATGTATTGCCCTCTATGGATGATTTATATACAGCTCGGATGAGGAAAAGAGCAGAGAGGATTGTAGCAGATCGCTCTCACCCTGCCTGCAATCTGTTTGAACTTCTTCCTTCTGGACATCATTATAGGACATGGTATATTAAAACAACCAGGCACAAGAACAGTTTCCCCCCCCCCCATGCTATTGGGCTACTGAATAGCTGATTATGTTGATGTCTTGGTTTTGATTTGATAAGTTTTAGAGTTAGTGGGGGTTTGTTAATAGGATGGTATTATTTATTAGTCTAAGATATATGTGAGAGCTTTTGGGCCGAAGTAAAATTCCATGTATGGTGAAATTCCATGTATGGCCAATAAAAATTCTATTCTATTATTCTATACATAACAAATCAATTGTTAATTGCTATTTTAACAACTGCCAGGAAACATTCAAACTTAAGAAATAAACTGGCTGCTCATAAAATCTCTTCCATAACAACCTGACATCATTTATTGTAAATTGAACCTCTTAAAACTATTAAAGAAAGAGGAGGGCTCTTTTGAACTGGTTCAAAAAATCACAATCCCATTGAGTTCCCCTCCCCTTGTTGATCACAAACGGCCATCAAAAATTCTCCTCAGTCTGAAACTGTACCGAGCAGTCATTACCCGAAGTGAGGTAATGTTGATGTTGCCATGCAACCCACATCACTGTTCCGGCATCCAAAACATGCCATCTTCCTTCTGCCATACTTCCATAATGGCATAATTAAGCGGCCATTTTCTTTCGTACACTCACCTGCTGTTCCGTACCAAATGTATAACACTTCTAAATCCCATAAAAGGTCTACTGCTGAGAACATATAAAACCAAAACACGGAGAGTGCCAGGGGTCAACCCTGTCTGGGTATGGAAAGTCAACATTCACAGCCAAATGCTGGCTTTTTGTAGTTTACACTTTGTGAAGTAGCTTTTCCCCCTCTGGTGAGAATACATAACAATATATTGAGCATGAAGTATACTTATTGTGGTGTGAAAAACCCTACTGCTTTCTACTATGTAGTGTGGCTTAAATGAGAAACAGCCAAAGTAATTGTGTTAGGACCTGCTTCTAAAGAGCCACTTGCCCAGTTGTCTCTGGGTTGTCACTAAGCAACCAACGAGACAAGCTTTTCCGAGTTGGAAGGAACTTGACTCTTTTTTTTTTCCTTGAAGACAATCAATGTGTCACAAATAAGGCTGGCTCTACCCAGACATGCAGCAGAATGAGGAGGTAGAATGAACAGCATTGCTTCAGACTGGGTTTTGGTTGTCACCATTTTTGAATTTTCATATTAAAAAGCTATCACAGCAAAAAGAGAGCTGAACTAGAACTTCTCCCAGTAATGTGCGACTTTTAGGTACTAGACTATTTGCATCCTAGATGATTGTGTTCTGGTGAATTGGATCCAGGCCATTGGCATCTCTGGACATTCATGTCTATGTGTGTGTCTGTGTCCATGTCCATGAGTGTCCATCCATCATTTGCATCCCAGTATAAATGGGCAAACGTGATCTGACTAAACGTGATCCGCTGGAGAAGGAAATGGCAACCCACTCCAGTACTCTTGCCAAGAAAACCCCATGATTACAAAACTAAAAGGCTAAACGATATGACACTGGAAGATGAGCCCCTCAGGTCGGAAGGTGTCCATTATGCTACCGGGGAAGAGCGGAACACGAGTACTAGTAGCTCCAGAAAGAGTGAAGTAGCTGGGCCAAAACCGGAAGGAAGTTCAGCTGTGGATGTGTCCGGAAGTGAAAGGAAAGTGCGATGCTGCAAAGAACAATACTGCATAGGAACCTGGAACGTCAGATCTATGAATCAAGGTAAGCTAGATGTGGTCAAATGCGAGACGTCAAGGCTGAACATCGACATCATGGGAGTTAGTGAACTAAAATGGACAGGAATGGGAGAATTTAATTCAGATGACCATTATATCTGCTACTGTGGGCAGGAATCCCTTAGAAGAAATGGAGTAGCCTTCATAGTGAACAAGAGAGTGAGAACAGCAGTACTGGGGTAGTACTCAAAAATGCAGTACCTCAAAAATGATAGAATGATTTCAATTCGGATCCAAGGCAAACCTTTCAACATCACAGTAATCCAAGTCTACGCCCCAACCACTGATGCTGAAGAGGAAGAAGTTGACCGTTTCTATGAAGACCTAGAACAGCTTCTAGAATTAACACCCAAAAAAGATGTCCTTCTCATCATAGGGGATTGGAATGCTAAAGTAGGCAGGCAAGAGGTAATAGGAATAACAGGCAAGTTTGGTCTTGGAGTACAAAATGAAGCAGGGCAAAGACTGATAGAGTTCTGTCAGGAGAACACATTAGTCATAGCAAACACGCTTTTCCAGCAACACAAATGGCGACTGTACACATGGACTTCACCAGATGGTCTACATCAAAATCAGATTGATTACATTCTTTGCAGCCAAAGATGGAGAAGCTCTATACAGGAAGTAAAAACAAGACCTGGAGCCGACTGTGGCTCAGATCATGAGCTTCTTATTGCAAAATTCAGGCTTACATTGAAAAAAGTAGGGAAAACCACTAGGCCCTCCACGTATGACCTAAATCAGATCCCATACGAATATACAGTGGAGGTGACAAATAGATTTAGGGGCTTAGATTTGGTAGACAGAGTGCCTGAAGAACTTTGGACGGAGGTCTGTAACATGGTACAGGAGGCAGCAACTAAAACCATCCCAAAGAGAAAGAAATGCAAGAAGGCAAAGTGGCTGTCTGAAGAGGCTTTACAAATAGCTGAGGAAAGAAGGGAAGCCAAAAGCAAGGGAGAAAGGGAAAGATATACCCAACTGAATGCAGATTTCCAGAGAACAGCAAAGAGAGATAGGAAGGCCTTCCTCAATGAGCAATGCAAAGAAATAGAGGGAAAGACTAGAGATCTTTTCAAGAAAATTGGAGATGTCAAAGGACAATTTTATGCTAAGGTAGGCACAATAAAGGACAAAAACGGCAAGGACCTAACAGAAGCAGATGAGATTAAGAAGAGGTGGCAAGAATACACAGAGGAACTATATAAGGCCAATCTAAATGTTCCTGATAACCACAATGGTGCAGTCACTGAGCTCGAACCTGACATCCTGGAGTGTGAAGTCAAGTGGGCTTTAGAAAGCATCACTAACAACAAAGCTAGTGGAGGTGACAGCATTCCAGCGGAATTACTCAAAATCTTAAAAGACGATGCTGTCAAAGTGCTGCACTCCGTATGCCAGCAAATTTGGAAAACCCAACAGTGGCCACAAGACTGGAAAAGATCTTCCAATCCCAAAGAAGGGCAATGCCAAAGATTGCTCGAACTAACGCACCATTGCACTCATTTCACATGCTAGCAAGGTGATGCTCAAAATCCTACAAGCTAGGCTTCAGCTGTATGTGAATTGAGAACTACCAGATGTACAAGCTGGTTTCCAAAGAGGCAGAGGAATTAGAGATCAAATTGCCAACATTCGCTGGATCATGGAGAAAGCAAGAGAGTTCCAGAAAAACATCTACCTCTGCTTCATTGACTATGCTAAAGCCTTTGATTGTGTGGATCACAACAAACTGTGGCAAGTTCTTGAAGAGATGGGAGTACCAGACCACCTGATCTGTCTTCTGAGAAACCTGTATGTGGGTCAGGAAGCAACAGTTAGAACTGGACATGGAACAACCTACTGGTTTCAAATTGGGAAAGTAGTATGACAAGGCTGTATACTGTCACCCTGCTTATTTAACTTATATGCAGAGTACATCATGAGGAAGGCAGGGCTGGATGATTCACAAGCTGGAATCAAGATTGCTGGGAGAAATATCAACAACCTCAGATATGCAGACGATACCACTCTAATGGCAGAAAGTGAGGAAGACCTCAAGAACCTTCTGATGAGGGTGAAAGAGGAAAGTGCCAAAATTGGCTTGAAGCTCAACATTAAAAAAACTAAGATCATGGCCACCACTCCCATCACTTCCTGGCAAATAGAAGGGGAAGAAATGGAAGCAGTGACAGACTTTATCTTCCTGGGCTCCAAGATCACCGCAGATGGTGACTGCATCCATGAAATTAAAAGACGTTTACTTCTTGGGAGAAAAGCTATGGCGAACCTAGACAACTTAATAAAAAGCCGAGACATCACCCTGCCAACGAAGGTTCGCATAGTCAAAGCGATGGTTTTCCCAGTAACAATGTATGGCTGTGAGAGCTGGACCATAAGGAAGGCAGAGCGCCGAAGAACAGATGCTTTCGAATTATGGTGTTGGAAAGACTCTTGAGAGTCCCCTGGACTGCAAGGAGATCCAATCGGTCAATCCTCCAGGAAGTCAAGCCTGATTGCTCCCTGGAAGGACAAATCCTGAAGCTGAAGCTCAAGTACTTTGGCCACCTCATGAGAAGAGAAGACTCTTTAGAAAAGACCCTCATGCTGGGAAAGATTGAAGGCAAAAGGAGAAGGGGGTGGCAGAGGATGAGATGGTTAGCTAGTGTCACCGAAGCAATGAACATGAAATTGGGCGAACTCAGGAAGGTAGTGGAGGACAGGGAGGCCTGGCGTGCTGTGGTCCATGGGGTTGCGAAGAGTCGGACACGACTTAGCAACTGAACAACAACAAATAAATGGGCAACAAGCTGTAACAGGGCAACAACCCCATGTTATATAGTCTAAGCCTCTATCCCAACCCTAGCCATAGACCTTACCCTACCTTTGCATTTTAAAAATACAAATGTACATTCAATATAAATATAAATACTGGGACACAAATGGCTGGGACACAAAAAGAACCGATGCAAATGTCTTACTATGTTTATTGTCTTATGTGCTCCCTGAGGCATCTGGTGGGCCACTGTGAGATACAGGAAGCTGGACTAGATGGGCCTTTGGCCTGATACAGCATGGCTCTTCTTATGTTCTTATGTCCAATACCAGGGTGCTTTTGGCTGGGGCACAGTTGTCCAGGAAACAATTGTCTACTTCTCTACTTGCAGAGAGTTTTCACACAAAATAACATTCGAACATTGTATCTCCTACCTGCAGTTGAAAAGGTATACTCCATTCTATCTCCTCATTCTGCTGCCTCTATAGACCTAATCGATCGAATGGCTGTGCGTGCAAGCAGATGCGTCAATGGTAAGTTTAGTGGATTTATTTTAAGCCTATGTTACTATCATAAGCACACATGCTTGAGTCTGTGGATTCAGCTTATGGAAGCTTGCTCTAGGCTGTATTGCTGAATTGCAACAGCATACTGGCAAAGATCTCTGAATGAGAAAGCCCTTGGTTTGATATCTTGTTCAATTAATATCTCAACTAGCTAGCTATGAATGCACCAGGCTTGCAATTTTATGCAAACTTACCTGGATGTGAAACTTACTGGGCCCACAGCATATGACTTCATGTAAGTCACTGTCTTTCCCAGCCTCAGTTCCCATGTAATTTGGGTACTGAAAACCTTGCAGGAATGCTGGCATTCTGATAGTGTATGTGGAGTGCTTTGAACATTCTAAAGCATTTTAAAATGCTAAGTAAAATGCAGACTAGCAGGGATGTGTTCAAGTCACAGAGCCCAAGTTGCGAGTCAAGTTGAGTTGTAAGTCAGCAATCCCAGTATCTCTACTTGTGAGTCACAGTGGGTTTCTCTCACAATGTGATCAAAATTTCAAGTCTTTTGAGTCGTGAATCAGAGTTATTTAGAGAAACAAGTCAAGTTGCAAGTCAATTACTTCCTTGAGCAAAAATTCACAGAAAAAAGGGAAGTGCTGACGGTGTTGTTGTTTGTGTGTGTGTCAGCCCAATCCTAAGCAGCGCTGGCATAGCAAGGCTGGCGCAGCAGGGCTGTATCCTAAGCCCAGTAAAAGGCAGCAGCAGTGCAGGGCTAGCGGAGGTTTTCCCCTTGCAGCCCCAGCCAGCCCTATGGGGTTGCTCAGATCTGCACCTGCTGATTTGCAGGTGCAGGTGAACGTGTGCAGCAGCAGCCCGAATCAGGGCCACCTCGGCCAGGAACGGAGCATAGGATTTGGGCCATCGTCATCACTGCCCCTGTCACCGTCCACTGCGCTGCCCCATTATGCCCTGGCATGCCTCTAGAACGCCCTCCGCGATGTCCTGTGCCGACCAAGCACTTCCGGCGCTCAACCAGAGCAACTAACAGGCGCAAGTCAAGTCGGGGTCAGTGATGCCCACAACTCGAGTCAACTCAAGTCAACTCAACAAAAACAGTGTTTTTACACAACTCAAGTTCAATCAACTCGAGTCGGGTGCCCATCCCTACCGACTAGTAGAGCAAAAAAATTACTACTGTCACAATAATAAGTGTCTTCACCAACTTATTTGGTAACAGGAAGAAATCAGAATTACTTTTTGAAGCTATTGAACACAAAGAGGTTTTTTTTTAAAGAAGCATTTATACTGACCTGAACCTCTGTGGCAGGCCTTTTTAATTGAATTCAACTATATGAAGAAGCAGAAAGTCAAAGCAAGGTTAAATGGAGTTTTTAGGAAAATGATGGGACACCTCTCTAATTGGCTAGTTTCTAAGGAGAAAAAGCATGGGAAGAAACTTTTGTTTTCTCCAAGCTGAGTTTTTTTTAAAACCTCACTGAAAAAGCAGATTAGAGAGAAAGAGAGGGGAAAAAAACTTTTGACACTGAAAGATGAGAGTGGAGAGTAACTAGGGAAAGAGAGATGAATTCATCTCTAAAGCCGACTGCCTCTGGTGGAACATCGGAAATGGAATACCAGTGTAAAGATGAAAATGAAACAGATACACTGAGCACAGTTTACACTTTTGATTGATGGCAAAGAATGAGTGCAAGGTTATTAAGGCAGTAGATGCTTTAAAAACCAGGGTCTCTACAGAGAGAAAAGAAGCCATTGTCTGAAACTGAAGACGGACAAGGATTCTAACGAGTGCCTGTGCAAGGAGATAGGGCCTTACTGATTATCAGATCTGGAAACAGTGAGCCTCAGAGGACTTCCAGCAACAACTACTTTGTCTTGAAAGCAATTGCAGTCAGGGTCCAATGCATGGTTTATTTATTTATTACACGCTCCTCTCAGAGGACTTCACACCAGCATTATATGCTCAGGCAACAGTAGGACTTAGAGAGTCAAAGTCTAGTAAACGTCATAAGCAGAGCTGTCAGGAGAGGTAGTGGCGCCAGGGGCAGTATTGTCATGATGTTGTGATATAACTTCTGGGTTCCACTTCCGAGGAGGAGATGCTGGCGGCGGTGACTCTGCTATCTGCACCCCCCCCCTTCCTTCTCCTTTGGAGGCTCAACAAAAACCTGCAAAGAAGAAGGAATGGGGCAGACAGACCACTGGGCTGGTGAAACACAAGGAGGCAGTGGAAATGCAGCAATCTGGCTGCCCCAGTTCTAGTTTCTTCAGTGGTGCTCCCCTTCAAGTGGCACCCATGGCATGTGCCTAGGCATGTCTCCGATCATAAGGACCCACACTGGTTCTTCTACATCCAACCCAAAGTGTGAAAGCCACTGAACTGCACAGTTGCTGAGAATCTTCTACTGCTGTTGTTATAAAAGACAAAAGGCATTCAGAAGGCGTTGAGCGTTCATCTCTATATTAAGCACCATGATCCCCATAGTCTAAAGACGAGCGTTGATCATAAACAGGATAACTAATTTAAATAAATTTTCTAATTAGAGCTGAAATGAGCAGTCAGTTTTACGTTGCCAAATTGCATTTGGATGTTTTTGTCTTTCAACAAATATTCCCATTCGGACTTTTATCAATTTTGCCACATTACACAGTATCACCTTTCCATCATGTGGAATGCATAACCTAGTCAATTAAATGCACACAGTTTAGCATTTTACAATTTAATTGGGGGCAAATAGATTTACAGCTCAATCCTAAACATGTCTACTCAGAAGTAAGTGCCTTCTTACTTCGTGGCAGCCCAATCCAGAACCACCTGGCTGCTCATGCGAGTGGTGGTAGCCAAGCAGCTACCACAGCATCCCATGGCAGCCAGGCAGAGGCAGAAGCTCTGCAGGAGAAGGGGACATTCATACCCTTTCCCCACAATAAGGGTACAGGCGGGTGAGTGGTAAACTCACCTCTGCACCTCGGAGGGCCGCCGTGTAGGGCTGTGCGGCCCTACACAGACACCAGGATCAGCAGTGAAGCTCGACACCAGTCCCACCATCTGTTCTGCTCCTCTCCTTGCCCAGGAACTCCCTCCTTACCAGAGCTTACCTCCTTTTGCAGCACCTGTGCAGGTGCTACGCTTGTACTGCCCATGCTGAGCAGCCTTGAGTGCTATTTTAATGACAGAAATCTCTGAAATAAATAAAAGGTGCTTTGTGACACCTGAAATTGGCTCGTGACCCACCAGTTTGGGAACCCTGCTTTAAACATTACTTCTGGTATTTCGAGAATAAATGCATATTCTAAATAAATAAAAATTACAGGGGAGAAGGAAAGAATAAATAGTTATGCCCAGCAGTGGTATGCTGCCGGAACGCTGGGCGGGACATCCGGGTGATCGACAGCCCGCCCATTGCGTTCCGAAGCGTTACGCCATTTGTGTAACCAATTCTGCTTGCGTACGTTACGCAAACGGCGTAACGCTCCGGAACGCAATGGGCGGGCTGTCGATCACCCGGATGTCCCGCCCAGCATTCCGGCAGCATACCACCGCTGGTTATACCTCCAATGTAAATGATCTCAGATCAATGCCCTTCGAGATGCTTCCACCTGCCTCAGGCTTCTCTAGGAATGGGGGGGGGGGTCCTCAAGAAATGAATCCCACTCTTCATTCCTAGAGCATCCTGCTTGAGGGTGAACTGCGAGCACCAGCACTGAAAGAATCCTAGAAGGTAGTATGCTTTCTCCCCAACACATTCTGACATGATTACTTTAGAGAGCTTCTTCAGGGCGACCACTGAATTTTCTACTAATGTGGGCATGTGGAAACATCCCACCATCCTCAGAGCACCCTTGTGGAGGGTAGGGTGGCAGTGCCATAGAAGTTTTTGCATGCATACGTTTATTGGACTAATAATGTCTCTGTGCTGACCTACCCAACTCCCAAGTAGCTGCAAATGTGCTTTATGGCACATTCACAACACTCAGGTGCCAGGGACTTGGGCTGGCTCAGGGTTGGGTTAGGATTGCTCTGCCTGGCTGTAACCCTGTTCTTCCAGAATATCATGCATTTCTCTATCCTTGCCCCCACCTCCCAGTAGCAGCCACAGCTATAGAAACCCACAACATCACACCACAAATCTCCATAATAAACATGAGCTGGGGATGAGGAAACTCAGCATGGGCTGGTTGCTTTCTGCAGCATGCTCGTTGCGGCATCTAATTCCAGCTTCAATGTGTTGGGAGCTTGTTAGAGATGTGGGTGTACCTGAAAAAAAACTATTATATTTAACCTGAACTACATGGAGAAGGGAAAAAAACACACCCTCTTTTCCAGATGGTCTGTTTCCCTCCACTGTAAGAATATAGATCCATCTCAGTTAGTATGCGGATTCCAATGCCCTGCAATGTAGACTAGTATCGCCTGCAATATTTCCCTAATTTACAGCTCAGTCCTGACCAAGGTATCCACATAACAGCATAATACAGCAGCACTAAAAAACTGCTGCTGTATCCTGCGTACAGATAGCCAGAGGTCTCCTCGAGGTAAGGGAGACCCAGTAGCCCCTATTTTTATACCCAGAGAAGCACACGATCAAGTACTGGTGCAGAACTAAGTTGCCCCATGTAGGGCTTTTAAGCCTGAGGCGGGGTTAGGATAAAGCAAAGGCCATCTTTGCCTTCTCCACCTCCTCCCAGGTAGAAACATCCTCTTTTATACAGCACATTTGTGACCGCTCACATGCCCGTGCAGACGGTGGGAGTGACACAGTTACTTAAGCAATCCAAGTGTTTGTACAGTCCTGCCTCGACCTGTTGTACAGTCCTGGAGCCCTTAAAAGTGCCCAAAATTGCAGATAATGATACCTGCACTCCAACCCTCTGAATGCTTTGGGGGATGTTCTGAAGACCAGGGAGCCTCAGAACACCTTAAAACAGTGGTTCACAAACCTTTTAGCACCGGGACTCACTTTACAGGATGACAAGCTGTCCGGGACCCACCCAAAGTGATGTCATAGCTGGAAGTGCATAGCTGGAAGTGATGCCAGAGCCCGCTGCTTTCCTGAGCATGCAGCAATAAGTTGGGTGATTTCTCAGCCATTTTCCAATAGCAAAGTGAATCAGAAATTTTAAAAAGCCTATTTACAACCTTAACACAAGCAAAACTCCATACAGCCCTCCCCCTTTCCAGCATTCCATCTTCCCGTATTTTCAATATGGCTCTTCTAGGTGCTTTGTGGCACCTGAAATTGGCTCGCGATCCACTGGTTTGGGAACCCTGCTTTAAACATTGCTCCTGGTTTTTTTTTGATAATAAATGCATATTCTAAATAAATAAAAATTACAGGGGAGAAGGAAAGAACTGGATGCAGTTTTTGCTTAAATTCTTAAAAATCCTTCAGTGACTCTTTTAGGTAATGTTTATTACTACTATGACTGAAGCCCAAACCGAATGAAGTACACTCTTATAAAATGTGGCATATTTTATTCCCTAAATTTCAGCACATGGCCTGACCTACTTTCACTTGTGTAAGTGCTGAAACTATATTTTTGCCATGCCATTTACCAATGAATATTATTGTATTTCAGACTCCTGTTTCTCCCTGATAGCACCGCGAAACACTCCGAATACCTTGGCATGATGGGTTGATGATGTCAAGCTATCTGCAGCTGAGCCACAATGCTCTTGTCAATTGTCTAAATGATTGCAACTAGCATAATTGCTACTTTTAAGGGGACTGTAAGTACAAAGTTCTGGGACATTGTGATCGGGGATGTGCACACAGGCATGGGTGAACTGGGTGAATTTAGAGCCAAAGCTAAAAATGGTCTTTTTTTTGACAACTGTCAAAATGTTGAAAATATTTGCTGTGCTTCTTACGGTCAATTTCACAGCTTTCTATATATGTGATATTCTAAACACAGGATGGCCCATTAATAATGACCAAGCAAGATCCATTTGGCAATGTTTTATGGCGCAATCCTAAACTGAGTTAGGCCAGCATAAGCTAAGCCGGCAAAGTTTGGCCAGCACAAGGGCTACTGTAAAATATGTTTGGACCACTCTCAGAATCAGAGAGGCCAGCACACTTACATGCACCATCCTCCCTGACTCAGAGAGTAGTCCAAACACCCCTTATGGTGGCCCATGTGCCAGCCAAACTTTGCTGGCTTAGTTTATGCCGGCCTAACTTCAGTTTAGGATTGCACTCTCAATTAAACTGTGGCTATTCCTGAGCTCAATTTCCCTCCCCTCAAAAGAACACTATGACAAGGAAAACCAGTTTATCACCAACCATCAGCCAGAAAAAAATTGGCTACATCCATCCATCCATCCATCCATTCATCCATCCATCCATCCATCCACCCATCCATCAGTATTTATATACAGTACCACTTTCCAACAAAAAAATTCACAAAGTAGCTGACAGGCAACATAAAATTTAAAACAAAAAATCTTGCTTCCTCTTCTTTTTGCCAGAAAGAATACTCTGCTCCAACTGTCAGTTCCTGTGGGATGGCAGGAACCAAGGGAAAGGCAATCTGGCCTTTCTCCTTGGTCAAAGAACTAAGAACTACTAAAAAAAAATTTTTTTTTTAAAAAACTATCTGTTGTAAAGTGCCTTGGGGAGTCATTTGATCAAAAGACAGGAGGGCATAAGTGAATCTAAATGGATAAATCCCTTAAGAGAGTGAAGAGAGAGCAGGTATTAGGCACAAACAGAGACTGGAACAGAGATTGGATGACAGTGTGAGGCTAGAGGAAGGGACTGCTTCAGTGAGGGCACAACCCCATCCATTCGGTACCCTCATCATCCTATTATTCTCCCTCCTAGTCCAAGCCTGAAGACATGTGTGCAAATCTAGGAAACACTAGTGGGCAGTCGCAGCCCACTTCTTTCTTCCATTACCCCCCACCATGCTATAGCATGCAGCCATGCCAACAGAGAATGCACTGCATGCTACGGAAGTGGTGGGACAATCAGAAGGCCAACCAGAGGTAAATAGTTTTGTTTTGTTTTTAAAGCCATGTACTTACTGCCACCCTAGCAGTTCAAAAGCACCTAAAAAATGTGAGTAGATAAATATGGGATGGTAATGGCATTCCGTGCGCTATGGTGTATAGTCATGCTGGCCACATGACCATGGAAGTTTGTCCTAGGGCAAACGCTGGCTCTACAGGCTTAGAAACAGAGATGAGCACCACCCCCTACAGTCGGTCACGACTAGACCATTCGATCGTGGGGAAACCTTTCCCTTTACCTTACTTACCTCTGGGAAACTCCATCTAATGAAATGTTTGTTCCTGGTTGCACATGACTTGCTGCCTCAATGGACCTATGCATTGCCTCTAAAGGTGCCAAAATGGACACGGGAACAAAACAGTTAAAAATGCAAAGTCTGAAAAGCCTGGGCAATGTAAATTTCGGATGTGCCTTTATGAAATGAAGATAAATATGTTGTACCTGGGGAAATAGTATCTTCATAGATTATGTCAAAGATTAAGACATGCATAATTGATTTAGCTAGCTAAAGACAAATGAGACACACTGGGAATGGGGAAGATAATAGTTTTAGGGAGAAGCTGTAGTGATTACGATAAAACACAGTTTAAAAATCTCCAAGTAACTTCCGTAATTCAAAATTACACTTTTCATTTTCATGGAAAATACGCCTCAGTAAGCCTGGGATGAGGAAGCACAGAGCCCCCCTGAGGAATTTCACTGATTTCATCTGAACTTATGGCCTCCTCAGCATTCCTCAGATGGTTGTCTCTGCAGAAACCTCCACAGTTGCTTAACGTTTTGCTGTGTCAACTCTTGTCCCAGGCTTAATAACTTTGGAGAGTTTCTTCACTAACAAACAACTCTCAACAATACATCAGCAGGCAGGGAAAGGCAGATGACACCCACAGACCGTTTAATGGCATTGATGACATCAACTTGAGGTTAGGCCCAAGCAAAGGCATGGCTAAGCGGGTACAGGGGGTTCAATTACACCAGGCAACAAGCTTTAGGGGGGCAACAAGCTGAGCTTGACACTAGTCGCCAAAATTGGGAAAACATTGGTCATTATGAGTAATGTTATATATCATGTCATATGTCATTGGAAAGGTTATGTAATGCAGAATGTAATGAAACAAACCAGAGTGTAATATCTTAATTCTATCAAACGTTATGGCCCAAAAACCAAAAATACAACTGTCATGCAGAAATCAGTTCATTAAAATCACAGTTTTTAAGAGTAATACTGTCATGTTATTTATCATTTGATGTAGAATTTCGTGAAGAATGCAATGAAACGAATTGGAGTGTAATGTCTTCATTTTATCAAACGTTATGGCCAAAAACCTCCAGAAAACAAAAATACAACAGTGACATCACTTCCTGTCAAGATGTCACTTCCAATGTATCATTTTGCCCTTTGCAACAGGCTACACTTTCATTAGCTACACCAGTGGGCCCAAGACCCATTTAGTCCAGCATCCTGTTTCTCACAATAGCCAACCAGCTGTCCCTGAGACATCCACAAACAGAAGATGCAGGTACTCTTCTCCCACCTGGAATAGATATTTCAGAAGCACAATGTTGCTGAACCTGGATAGCATATAGTCATCATGGCTAACTACCATCAATAGACTTGTTTTCCATGAACTGTTATACAGTATTCTTCTTTGAAAGCCATCTAAATTAGCAGCTGTCACCACATTCTGTGGCAGCAAATTCCATAGATAGAGGTGTTGATGCTATTTAATTTACTCAGAAGTCAGCCCATAGTGTTCAGTAAAATTCGGGCTGTAATCCTATCTTACAGGAAACAAACACTTCTGTCCATAGATTATGTGCCATGTGAGGATGCACTTTTTAAAAACCCACCCTAAATCACCTGCCAATCTGTTTTATTGAATATCCCCTGGTTCTAGCGGTGTGAACCAATTTCACCACATCATACATAACTTTTTAAGCCTCAGCCATGTGTGTGTGTGCTTTAGTAGCCTTTTGTGGAACCATCTGAGAAATTTGTTAAGCTGCAATCCTATGCATACTTTCCTAAGAGAAAGTCCCAATGAATTCAGTGAGATGAGCTGCCCAGCTCCTGGAGGAGCAGCGGTACCAAAATGGCTACTGCTGCATCTTGCGGGAGCCACAGCAGCTGCAGGAGTCTCCTCAAGGAAAGCCCCAGTCCCCGCAATGGGGCTACTCAAGTATCCACCAGCTATTTTGCCAGCAGAGACTGGAGCAGCCTCATGTCAGGCTGCACAGTCCAACTCCAGGGTTCAGGATCCGGTGGTGGAAGCCACTACTGTCTTCACCCCGGCCAGACCTGCTCCTTCTCTCACCCCCCATCAGTTCTACCGCCTCTCCGCCTCTCCTTACCCCAAAAGGCCTTACTGCTGACCAGGGCTACTGGAACACTGTCCTAACTATCTGCGCTGAGGTGCAATTCAGGCTAAAGCAGCCCCAGCGCGGACAGCACTTACTCTTGGTGCCACAAAAGTGCTTTATGGCATGTTTGCGACACCCAGAGCTGACAATATGAATGTACCACCAGCAATAAAGCCCACAGGATTAGGCCCTTTGTTCTGAAGAGACTATAAGATTGTGCTGTTAGTCTTATAAACACTTTTTTTTTCTTCCCTTGAAATTCCTCACATGTTTCACATGAGCTGGAACCTCCAAACCTACCTCAATTTCTACTCTAGGAGAAGTCTGGTGATAATTCTACTCTGCCGTGAGAATATTATGTCGCCTTTAGCTGGCTGACATATGGAGAATTTCCTCACCAGGAAATTGCATCTGTTACAGCACAAAAATTATCCATGTGATTCAGAGGATGAGACAGAAACAAGAGTCACTGTATAGAAATGGCTCACTGCAGGATAAAACTGATGCAGTTCAGTTTTTAAGGCCTATTTAGAAAACTCCATTATTTGCCTTGCCATGATTACTCCCATCGTGGAATTCCCAGACAAATTTCATTGTGGGAATCTTATATACGTATAAAGGAATTGTCAAGCAGAAATATTGGGGCATATATTCCTCACGGACAAGAACTTATTTCTAAGACCACATCCTTCTTGCAATGCTTTGCGTCATGCGAATGATGAAAGGCATTGTTGTGTGATAAATGAACTTGCCACTCTGCGAATGAAGCGCACAAATCTACATTAATCTGCAGAGGACTTGCTCCATCTACGTAGTCCAATCCACAGAGAAATACTTGCAAAGGTCAGTTTTGTTTTTAGAGCTGCCTTTGCAAGATGAAGAAAAAAATATTGTTGAAGAAAGTTGCTGTGAAGAAAGTTTGTTTTCCATTTTGTTAAGTGGAAAGTAATATATTGTCAAAGAAGGAAGTTGGCTGTAAGAAGCATATCAGAAAAAAAGAGAATACATCCACTTGCATTTTGAAATGATAAGGTAAAGGTAAAGGTTTCCGCATGACCGAATGGTCTAGTCGTGACCGACTGTAGGGGGTGGTGCTCATCTCCGTTTCTAAGCCAAAGAGCCGGTGTTTGTCCTAGGACAAGCTTCCGTGGTCATGTGGCCAGCATGACCATATTGCCAAGGCACACGGAACGCTGTTACCTTCCCACTGAAGTGGTACCTATTTATCTACTCGCATTTTTAGGTGCTTTTGAACTCCTAGGTTAGTAGGAGCTGGGACAAGCAATGGGAGCTTACTCCCTTGCGTGGTCTCGAACTCCCAACCTTACAGTCAGCAGCTCTGCAGTTTAACCCACAGTGCCACCACATCACCACATCCAGTTTGAAATGGTACACATCAGAATTTGACCACTAGAGCCTACCATCTCATTATGGGCTCAGGGCAGAATCATGTGATGACCAGTTCTTCCTCTCTATTTAAGAGCACAATCCTAACCTGGATTTAGGCCGGCACAGTTAGGCAGCAAAGTTTGGCCAGCACAAGGGACATTGTAAAGTATGTTTGGACCACTTTCAGAATTAGAGAGGCCAGCACACAGACGAGCACCATCTTTCAAGACTCTGACAGTGGTCCAAATGCACTTTACAGTGGCCCTTGTGCAAGCCAAACTTTGCTGGACTAATTGTGCCAGCCTAAATCCAGGTTAGAATTGTGCCCTAAAAACTACATCACTGTTTACACATTCTGTACTGTGTTTTGCCCACAGTCGACACTACTGGCCCAATCCTATCTAAAAAGTGTGCAGGTAGAATGTGCATTCCGCTGGTGTGGGTTGCCACAAAGCATTTTGCAGCAGAGCAAGTAGCCAGCACACCAGCTGAAAGGTCAGAGCTTTTTTGCATGCACCAATGACCATGGAGAGGCCTGCTGGAGCAGGTAAGTCCGGTGCAGGGGGTAGAATGGAGTGGGGAGGATGGGGAAGGGTGGAATGGAGTAGAGATGAGAGAGGGATGGATGGATCAGGCCCAGGAGAGGATGGAATTGGCGGTGAAAATGCACAATGAATCTCAAACTCTTTCCCAGGCCTGAAATGCCTGCACAGAGCAACTCGGACTGGCACCAGCAATATTGCTGGTGCAGGTGTGAGTTGCCCCATAGCAGCTGCTGGGGCTTACCCCAGGGCAAGGGGACAAATGTCCAAAACCTCCAAAACTCCCCCATGGGATACAGCGGAGACCATGCTGGCTGGTGGCATGGCAGTTTAGGGAGGATTGGACTGCCCATGTTTACTAAATAGCAGTTACAATAGTTAGATAAGGATAAGTATTGCAAAGTAATGCTAACTTCAAAAAAGTGTAACATGACAAATCAGTCAAAGCATCTAAAAGCTCCTGGGTAGCATGGAAGGGCAAGATATGAAGGACACATTGCTAGTGTTCCAGCCTGAGATTTGGGAATGGGAATTTGATCTTCCACTATCGATTGAAGAAAGCTTTCAGATCCTAATTTCTCAGCTCATGTTTTCAACTAAACGGAGTAATTAGAAATCTGATGAGCCTTGTGCTTCATTTGGGAATGAAAGTTTCAAGCTAATGCCTTTGTTTCAGCGCCAAAGCAGACAGAATATTGACTGCCATGGGTGAGAAATGATACTTATTACAACAGAAGGATTGCCTTTTGCCTCTGACCTCTAGCAAACCGACTCTCCAAGGAAAAATCGGTTTTAAAGAGTGAAATCAAGAGATAAGCAATGGATGCCTTTGGAACCACCTCTGCATGTCTGAGGACCTGAAAGTCTTCAGCATCAATGAGCCATAGCATTGAAAATAAATTAATATTGGTAGAAACTCTCTTTGTCTCCATCCAGGTTTTATTTCTTAGGGGTGCAGGAGCTTCTGATCCTTGATACACCGAAGGCATGCAGATGTTGTGCTGTAACAAATTATGTTTTTCCAGGGAATGTGGCCCTAGAGCCTTTCTTATAGAACATCTGGAAAGCTGTTCCAGGATGACCGAACTTTAGGGCTAAGATGCAGCAAAGGTAAGGTGCTCATGTCCTATTTGCATGTCCCCCTGCTCATCTTGGTGGCATTGGGCTCAGCAGCTCCTAAGGCTGGCCCTGTTGCAAAAGGTTGCACTCTCAGGTAATGAAAGGCTATGCATGACCATCCCATCATGTGGTGAAAAGGGATAAAGGTTACATTTACAGCAGGTTGGATTTTAAAAGCTGCTGAGGCAGGAGGGCTGTGTGCTAATCCAGTGAAACAATTTGGCTTTTTTTCTTGCAGCAGCTGACTTCCATACAACATCACCGTGTTTCGCATCTCTACCCTCATGGCCCAATCCTATCCTTCTCCCCTGCTGGTGCAGCTGCACTGAAAAGGAAAGCTCTGTTTCCAGCAGGGAGTGGCAGAGTGGGAGGCTTTGAAGGGAAAGGGGATTTAAAGGGATTGAAATCTCTTTCCCCCTTAAGCCTGACAGTGGAGCTCCTCGGATCTGAGCCAGCTCTTCAGCTGGTGCAAATCCAAGGACAGAAATGGGCTGAGGATGCTGCAGGAAAGGAAAGTAGGATCTGGCATGGGCTATTGCCGTCAGATCCACACTGTAGCCTCCTCACCTCTGTTCCTTTCCCACCCAACTTCACTCCCTCCCCACCAGATTCCACCCTCTCCGCACCCTTTCCTGCCTCATGCCCTGGCTTACCTACTCCAACAGGTGGCCAGCACTGAAGATGCATGCAGGAAAGCTCTGGCCTTCCCCCTGGCACTCCAGCAGAATGCACTGCCAGAACATGCTTTACAGCTGCTTTATAGCAACCAACGCTAGTAGAATGCTTGTTCCACCAGCAGGGCAGCCTGATAGGTTTGGTCTGACAGTTTCCAGTGAGGCTTCCCTAGTGACAGGTCATTACAGAAACACAAATCTAAAGCACTTTTGAGCTCATGTAATTGTCTTTGAAAGTCTCTTTCTTCTGGAAGAAAGGAACTTCTGGACATACTAAAGCCTGTGGCATAGCTAAAGCCTGGAGGCACAAACATGTTTAACACCCCTATACCCCATACTCCCCCAGTAACACCCCCTCAAAAAAGTTAATATCATCTCCCAATAAAGTTAATAACACCTCCCAATAACACCTCCCCCCCAAAACACCACCCTTTCTGGTTTGCCAAAAACCAGAAGTACTTTTCAGAGGCCTCTTAAACACCCCCTCAAGGCATGATACCCGGGACAATGTACCCCCTTGCCCCCTTTAGCTATGCTATTGGACACAGCTCATTATTCCCTGGATCAGTGCATTTTCTTCATTGTATGGAACAAGCCACACAAATGGGGAGGGGGAAATGTTTGGGGAGGGGCTGTACAATGGAAAGAAGTGTGCATATGGAAGAGAAAAGAAACCCATTGGCGGGGAGGGGCAAAGAAAAAGTTCAGCTCACTACATAAGGCAACTGTGCACAGAGTTGCAGGGCACAATGCTAATCTGAAGTTAGGCCAGCACAGTTAGGCCAGCAAAGTTTGTCTGGAACAAGGGCCACCGTAAAGTACATTTGGACCACTCTCGGAGTCAGAGAGGCCAGCACACAGGTGTGTGCCATTTTCCCTGACTCTGAGAGTGATCCAAACACACTTTACTGTGGCCCTTGTGCCAGCCAAACTTTGCTGGCCTAATTGTGCTGGCCTAACTCCAGTTTAGGATTGCACCCACAGTTTTGTAAAGGCTGCAACTATACATTCTGTAAATTGAGGTATTGGCAGGAGCTATGCCAGTTTTGATAGCATGATAGCATTGCTGCCCTGGTGGCATTAAAACATTACATAGTAGACCATCAGCATGTTTGACAAAAAGAATAGTGCAAGAACATTCTGCCTTTCACACCAACAGATGCTATTTGATATTAAAATTGTCGCTGCATGTCCATGAGAATTTCAAATGAAACATCCATTATTTAAGCATGTTGAGTTCTTTGAAGAGTTTAGAGGAGACAGCCTTTTAAATGTACAAGCACTTTTTGTACATATTCCATCTACTTTAAAAAAAAAATCTGTTCGACTTGCAACATTTAAAAGAAAGGATCTAATTCATTTGAGGTGTTAGCTCAGCAGGCACTGATGTCTCAGTGAAATGCACAATAAGGAAAAATAAGCTATCTCACTTTATGGCAAATGATCAAAGTACCTTTGTATTGTGCTTTTAAATCACATACAGCCAACACAATTGGAACATGTGTATATGTACCACTTTTTTGAGAATTAAAGGAAATGAAATGATGATTTGCTATGAAACAACTTTTCCATTTATACACAAAAATAGTTTCAAATATTTTGGATTCTGGCTATGTCAAAAAGATGTGATATGTCAATTGTACACAGTTTTTTATGGAATAACAGAAAGATTATGGAGCAAGTCTGAGAAAGGAGGGGAGACTCTCCCACTAATCTGTCATGCTTACACTTCACCAGACTTTTCCAAGTGTTCTTCCTCAAAATATATCTGACAGTAAAGAACCATTGCCTCTCATTATTCTTATATCTATTTATAACCAAGAAGGCAACAAATAAAATAGGTTCCCCTTTTCCCAAAGAAATAATAGCAGAAGATATATTTGCATCAAAAGTGTTTGCACAAAAACCTTGTTTATGCCAGATTTTTGTTTTAAACTTTCAAGTTGTAGGACTAATAACCCAATCCTATCCACACAATAAGGGATGTGGTGGCGCAGCGGGTTAAACTGTTGAGCTGCGAGCTTGTTGACCAAAAGGTTGGGAGTTCGAGACCATGCAACGGAGTGAGCTCCCGTCGCTTGTCCCAGCTCCTGTCAACCTATCAGTTCGAAAGCACCTAAAAATGCGAATAGATAAATAGGTACCACTTCGGTGGGAAGGTAACAGCGTTCCATGCGCTACAGCGTATAGTCATGCCGGCCACATGACCACAGAAGCTTGTCCTCGGACAAACGCCGGCTCTACAGGCTTAGAAACAGAGATGAGCACTGCCCCCTAGTCACGACTAGACCATTCGGTCATGGGGAAACCTTTACCTTTATCCACACAATAGGCTGGCATATCCCACAAACCACCAATGCGCTGTAAGGGCCATCATCACTGCAGCTGCTCAGATGGTATGTGGCTTGCTACTGACAGTACAACAGCTGGGCAGCAGACCACCCCTTGGTGGTAAGGCTCTAAGGCACCCTGACTCTAAGAGTGGTCCAAACGCGCTTCACAGTGGTCCTTATGACAGCTGAATTTTGCTGGCCTAACTGTGCCGGCCTAACTCCAGATTAGGATTTCACTCTGAGTGCAATCCTATACTATGCTAGCCTAGTAAGGCCAACATAGCAGGGCTGTATCCTAAAGCCCATTAAGAGGCAGCAGCAGCAATGTCCAGGACAAGGGGAGGTTTTACCCTTGCACCCACGTAAGCCCCAGTCACCCCTCTGGGCCTGCTCAGATCAGCGCCTGCTATTTTGCAGGCACAGAGGAATGTGCACAGAAGTGACCCGAATTGGGGCTGCCCTGGCTGGGTATGGAGTTTAGGATTTGGCATACGGCCGTCCTGCATCACAACCACTGTCTCCGCTCACTGTGCTGCCCAGTTACACCCCCGGAACGCCCTCATGGAGGCCCTGTGCCGACCAAGCACCGCCGACACTTGATTGGTGCATGGCCAACGCTGCCAATGGTTGCGGTGGCGCCCGAGCACTGGCACTGCTGCTCGCACCGGTCCAGCACCAGCCCAGCGCCACAGCACCAACGCGGACGCACTTTACGGCATATTTGCAACAGCATTCGGCTGGCGCAAGAGTGCAGCACCGGCGCAAGGGGATTATAGGATTGCACTGTCTGAGTGATATGTAATTATTATTAGTAGTAGTAACTCACTTTTTCTGTTTCACAAACTCATAGAAATCTAGTTTAGCTAGGATCAACCCACATTTTGTTTCCCATCTTCTTTATCAGCACATTACCATAATCTTTTGTGGAAGGGGACAACAAAATTGGATCCAGTTCTTCATTCATTTTCCACAGCAGCCGCCACTCCTGTGGTAGTCTAGTTATTTCCTCAAGGCTTGTATAAAATCTCCAGTGTCTTTTTTCAAAACAGTGAGAGGTGAAATGTGTTTTTTTATAGAGGCAATTATCATTCAAAGTTACTGTTTCCATTTCATTTCTCACTCCCTTTTGAAGGAGGTTGGTTTTATAATTCATCCACTTGTCTTTCCACCTTTGTGGATTTTTAGACGTAATCTCTGTTTGAGTTTCATGTCAAGTGAGACACATAAAGTGGGTTAGTGGTGGAGTGCATCTGGAACTGTTCACTGCAATGATTCTGCCTTGGCTAATAGGCCGGTCCTCCAAAGTCACTTCAGTTTGACTAATGATCCGCAGTCCCTGACATGGGCATGGTAATTCATCTAAGCGATTTTCATAGCCACGTCAACAGTGGGCACTGGGCAAAAGCTTGTGTTTTTCAGAATTTCAGCTTGAGCTGATTCATGAGGTATTTCATACTCCCTAAAATCTGGATATTTTGAGTATATACTGTACAATGACTGAGAGGGATGGTGGCCATGACTTCATCCCATGAGCACCAGCATACAGAAAAGACCATACTGGAGTGGGTCATCTGCATAACTTCTGCAGGATCGGTGTCATGAGCAGAATCCTAGGTAAGACAAAGTGCAGAGTCCGACAGAGTCCAGAAGGAAGCTCTTTGCCTGGTGGAGGAAGTAGCAGCCACACAAGGTCCTCTGCCTTATTCTGAAGACAGAGAAAATGGTCTATCAGGATGGAAACAGATTCAGGAACAGAGTTGCCAAATTGTATCCCCTCTTGGTTCAGAAACAACACATAACAAACAGTCCTGCATTGGGTTCCTCATGCTGACCCCCCACCTGTCCCCTTGTAGTGCTTTGGGCGCTATTCTTGTTCCAGTTTGGTCCAGCCAGACGGGCCCTATGATGGGTGTGGACTCTCAGCCAATCTCCAACTTGGCAAACGCCTGATGCCACCCTGGCAAACCTTTAGTACAGACATTTTCAACCACTGCGCTGTGGTACATTGGTGTGCCACCAATAGTCCTGCAGGTGTGCCCTGGGAATTTAGTGGTCAATTATTAGTAGGGCCATTAGTAGGCCCTATTAGTAGGGCCTGCAGTTGACACCAGTGTGTTCCTCTTACGATGGCCATCTGCAGAGCTAAGCCTGGAATGAACAGACGTGGGATAGCCTTGCCTATGCAGAACAATCTCATGGTGGTGAGGAATTGTCTCTTATTTGTTGAAAAAACAGAGGCGGTATATGTTTGATTGCATCTGAGCATTACTATAAGATCATAAGATTAAAGGCAAACACAAAAACAAGCCAAACATTTGTCAAGGGTCAGGATGGGAATTCCGATGCACTGAATTGTTATAACTAGGTCAACAAAGCATCAATCTAAGACGTTGACTATGATGCTGGCAAGGCCATCTTTTCCTTGCCTTAAGAGTAGCTCAGTGCTTATGTTTATTCGTGCTGCAAAGGATCGTTCCCCTTCACACACTGTTTTCAGTAGAAAAGCAAGCTCTGAAGCATCCAGTCCAGTGAAGGAAAAAGTACCTGAAAAGGCATCCAAAGATCCCACATCCTTTGTTTGTGTGTGTGTGTGTGTGTGTGTGTGTGTGTGTGTGTGTGTGTGTGTTAAGCACCATGCTAGCGTAGCTAAAGAAGTGCAAGGGGATGCAACTGCACTGGGCAACAAGCTTTAGGGGGGGCAACAAGCTGAGCTTGACATTGGTGGCCAAAATTGTGAAATCCTTGGTATGTATGAATAATACCATCGTGTTATATATAATTGGAAAGGTAATTTAATGCAATGGCTGCAATGAAATAAAGTAAAGAGTGTAATATCTTTATCAAAAAATCCAGAAAATGGAAGTACAATTGTGATATCACTTCCTGTTGTGATGTCACTTCCAGGGGCAACATTTTGTCCATTGCACTGGGTTACATTCATTAGCTTTGCCCCTGCCCGCACCCTACCCCCGCACTCAGAAACTGCCCCTCTTACTATTGCTGCTGCTGATCCCAGTGGGTCAAGTGAAGTGAAGTGATGTGGGGGAAATGAAGTGAAGTGAATGGATAAAATGGCTTTAGCTGTAAATGGTGTGTGTGATCCTGTCCTACTCATTGTTCTAGATGGGGAGCGACTAGAATTAGATCACAACTGGCTTTCTGGTTAGAGCAGGGGTCAGGGAACGTTTTTACCTTTTACCCCAAAATATAGTTAGATACGCCAACATTACCCCCTTGATGTTAACCCCCCCCCCCCGCCAGAACAAAAGGAAAAAAATTACAAATTGGAACCCATTGCTTTTTATTTGATTAATTAATGAGCTTAATTAATACTATGTAAATACTGTATGAAGTTGTAAAGAGTTTGGGTACACCTGCAGACCTTGAGAGAATAGAATTCAACCCTTCTGGGTTACAACTAGCTTACCTTTTTGACAACAGGTTTAGGTGCTTGGACTTACGATTTCTCTCTATAATGAATTCAGATTGGGGTTGGCTCTCTCTCTCACTCACACTCACACTCACACTCACACTCACACACAGAGAGAGAGAGAGAGAGAGAGAGAGAGAGAGAGGCCAGCAACAGCAGTTCTGATTTTGTTTTCTGCTGTTCGCCTTGCCTCGTTGCCTCCCGCCTCTCTTTGTGTCCCTGAGCAGGCGCAGGCACCCCAGCCCTCCCCCCACTCGCTCGCCCGCCCGCCCCACTCCTTGGGACAGCAAGACAAGGCAAACCCAGGGAGAGCCCTAGCTGCTCACAAGCAAAGAGGCACGTCCACAGAAGTCCTCTCAACACACACACACACACACACACACACACACACACACACACACAC
>JAJKFI010000015.1:3936746-3950669 GCA_029204185.1 Lerista edwardsae
CACACACACACACACACACACACACACACACACACACACACACACACCCTCCGCTGTGGAAAGCTTCTGACTCAAAATTTACTCCCAAGTGTTCTGTGTTGAGAAGCAAGCCCAATGAACAGTGAACTTTGGAGTAAACAACATACAAAAAATCAGAATATTTTACTGGAAGATGGGTTCACCATATACATAAATCACAGGATGAATTAACAATAACAAAAACACCATAACAAAGCATTTGAGCATGCACAGGCATCAGCAAGCCAAGAAGATAACTGATCTGAGTGACTATCTTTACAGTCTAGCTCAGGGATGCAAACATAAGACCTGCAGGCCAGATGTGACTCTCTGGTTCTCCCAGCACCACCAACAGCTGCTATCAGCTGTTGAGCTCTGCTGCTGAAAGGGCAGCCAGCATGATAATTGGTTCTCCCATATCTTGAAAATATGATCAAAATTTGTGTATTTTCTCTTGTCATTTGCAGCTAATGAGTTCCTAAGTAAGAAAAAAGTGTATTTCTGATCATGACCGCTTAATGACATCATTTCTAGCTTTATGACATCACATTTGCCCCGCAGCAGACATCATGAATGCTTTTCAGCCTATGTAATGAGTTTGACAGCCCTAGCCTAGCTAGCTCTCCCAACACATATAGATGACTATGCATGTGCAAACATATATGCATACATGCTTAAAAAAAGAAAGTTAAACAATAATTAAATTTAAATTTAAACTCTTATGTCCTAAAACTCCTTCCCCAATCATCAGTAGATACAGCCTGTTTTATGGTAAGGTCTGATCTAGATTCCTGTAGATTCTGCATTTCCTATTATTGTAGGAATCTAATAGATTATTTACTATTAGACTTATATGCATCACCCATACAAATGTAGCTTTTTCATGTACTCATGCTCATGTGAGGACCTTCCAAAATCATCATAGGTGGGCAAAATGTTGTGCTGGAATCTTTCCATGGAGTAATAATCATCTTCCACTGCACATAGTTTTAAATGGCCTTTAATTATCTTTTATCCTTCTGAATGCTACCATGCAGTTACTAACTACACACTGTAGAGCTGGTAGCTACCTTTGAAGACAGTACCACATGAGCTTGTCAGCTTCTCCTTAATGAGTTATCGTCAGTGAGATGTATTTTTAGATGAGCTGTGAATGTAGTGATTTTAAATGCAATGTTATAACTGACTAACCTCTTGCTACTGTAGTACATGTGTAAGGTATGGTCTTCAAACAAGGTACTAATCATGCACTTCATTCTAAGTGGAAGACTAGACCCATAAAGGTCAAAAGATGCAGTTAGACAGGACACTAAGACAGGAGTGATATTTCCTGTATTTTTATTTTATTTTTTGTAGATGGTTTCCCCTGTGCTGGGCAGTAGGATAATTGGTATGATGCTAAACTCAATGGTATTCAAAACATTGCATTTTATGTAAAATCTCCTCACCTGAATTAAGCCATTTAAAATGCTGAGATATGAAAATTCAAGTTAAGGCCCAGTTTCTTTCATTTCCAATGTGAAATCATCATCAAATATTACCTTTTTCTGTATGTTTCAAAATTAATATGAGACTGGATTGACTAGGCTTCTACCACAGCAACTCAAACTCTGAGATATCTGTATGTGAAACAAGCAAACAAATAAAAAAAATGGATTACTGGACAAGATAAAAATATTTACCCTATGGCAAATTGAAGAATATGTTTGCAATAATGTGAGTCTGGACAATTTATTTTTTACATATATCAGGGAACTAGATATAGCTGACCAGGTTTCCTGCATAAATTTTACACCTGCTTTCCAGAAAACATATTCAGTGGAACATTACTTGTGAAAGCCATATAAAATCCCTCCTCAGCCCTCTTTTGAAGAACTGTTGTAAAATACAAAGTACAACCAGCTTTATGGCTTCTTATGGCTTTGCTTGAACTTGACCAATAGATTTACCTCATGGCTTCAGGCATCTGACTGGATTTTTTTTTTCCTTTCCTGCTTCTTCTTTCTTATGTAAGGGTTCTCCTTCCAGATCAGTCTGTTCAGTGACAAAAAATATAGACAAGTACAGAACCCCCAAGGCAAACTTGCCATGAGGTAAACCAAGGATAACAAGGATGTGTGGTCTTTGCGGATAGTGAAATGTTAAAAAAAAAAAAAAAGTTGAAGTATTTGCTGGTTAGCAAATAACTTTTCTGGAGGGGGCATATCTTCTCTCCTGCACCCCCACTGAGGCAATAGAACTATTGGTCCTCTAAGTATACACGGTGCAAGTGTGCAATCCTATATTTCCAAATGTGCCAGCACCAATTATCTAGAACAGTGGTTCTCAAATATTTTAGCACCCACTTTTTAGAATGACAATCTGTCCAGGATCCATCGGAAGTGATGTCATGGCTAGAAATGCCTGTCATTGTGATGCCAGAGCCTGCAGCTTTCCTGAGAATGCAGCAATATTCCCAGCAATATTTCTCAGCCATTTTCCAACAGCAAAGTGAATCAGAAAGAAAAAAGCCTATTTACAACCTTGACACAAGCAAAACAACCACACAGCCTTCCCCCCTTCCAGCATCCCATCTTCCCATATTTTCAATATGGCTGCTTTCAATATGGCTCCTCCAGCTTCCTACATCTCACAGTGGCCCACCAGATGCCTGAGGGAGCACACAAGACATTGATACTCATATCTCACTGCCACTCCCCTATATCTGGCATTCTGAGGTAGCCTGTTACCCTTGCACCACTGCCAAGGATGACACTACACTGCTTTTGAGATTTAACTTTGTTGACCACAAGTGACAATTTGTCAATTAAGTCATGAAACCTGAACACCAGTCCCACCCTCACCAGTCTGGGGTAGGCAAAACAAAAAACAAAAAGCTGCCATCCACAGCCAATTTGGATGCCAGAAAAAAATTCCTACCCAGCCCTCATGATGAGCCAGAGTCCTAACTGAATTTGTATGGAAGTGAGAGCGCAATCCTAACCTGGAGATAGACCGGCACAAGGGCCACTGTAAAGCACATTTGGACCACACTTGGAGTCAGGGAGGATGGCATAGATCTGTGTAACGGCCTCTCTGACTCCAAAAGTGGTACAAACACACTTTACAGTGTCCCTTGTACTGGCCAAACTTTACTGGCCTAACTGTGCCGGCATAACTCCAGGTTAGGATTGTGCTCTGAGTTGAGTTGCTGTTGTGCTTTCCATTTCCATTGCTGCCATGCCACATCCTTCTGCTACCACTGCTGGCCCTGGAACATGGGTGGCCCAGGGACAAAGCCTTGCACTGCTTCCTGCACGAGTGCTCCTGCCCATCACCTTGGGTACATTGGCCATCACTACTGCTAATGGCATTCAAGGTTCAGGGGCTGGCCTGGTCAAGTGACCATCTAATGCAGTGGTATTCAAACTTTTTAGACCGGGACCCACTCATGTCGACATCACCGGAATTGATGTCATTAACCCTGGAAGTGATGTTGTGGCAGGAAGTGACATCATCAAGAAAGTGCTATCATTGTAACATAATCAAATGACACTCCTGAAATGCAACTTGGTATTCTTGGACTGCAGCAATTGTACAACCATGAAACATCCCTGGCAGAAAGCAAGATTAGGACAAAATATGATGTAAAAGCATTGAACTAAAAGCCCTCACTTGAAAATTCAAACTTTTAACACTCACAAAAGGAATATGGCAAGAGAAAGGTCTGCAGTTTCCAAGATGGCTGCTCCCAGCTTTCCACGACCCACCTGACATCAGGTCACGACCCACAAAGTGGGTCCTGACCCACAGTTTGAATAAAACTGATCTAATGGATGTGGGGCCTTGGCCAGTGACAGACCTGAGCAACCCATGATGCCACTCTTGACTGCTACTTAAATGTGTGATTCTTCACAAAATGGCCACCCACCACCTGAGACAGGGACGCATTGTCTCCACGATCCACTTTGAGGACTTTCTGGGCAGCCCATAGCAAACACTCTTCCAACTTCCTTAGCTATTTTGCATTATCCAGATCAAAGGAAAATGCCCCGTGTACATTTTTTTTTCCAAAAAGCATACAGCTGTGTATTATTATGGTATACTGCCTTTGAGCAAAATGTAGTAAATCAAAAAGGGGGAACAATCTTGGCAAAACTGTGCCTTGATTCAAATGGTATTTTCTCATCACGTTAGAACAAAATATAGTTTCTTTCTTCAGCACTACCTTGTCTTTATAGACCTTGAACAGGACTTGAATTCAATAGCCTTTCAAGCCAAAGCGAACACTCCCAGTTCCTGCCTAAGGGAAACAGCCAAGGATCATAGGCCCCATTGGCCCAAGCAGCTTCCCTGTCATCCTCAATAAAGCAAAGTGGTGTGAACGCCAAAGTTCAGAGAACAGCCTTTGAGCACAAACTATAAAAGTAGTTTCCATGAGCAGGCAGCCAGCCTATTGTCCAAAGACACCATTAGATATAAGGTAACTTTGGGCATGCTCTCGTATAGAAGAGGCAATCTATAAAGCATTATTTTTCCAGTGTATGCTTCCTGCATATTTTCTGCCACTAAACTTGGTAAGAATTGGAATGATTCACATTCAGTTGTATTCATTCGTCCAGAACGTCTACTAGGGAAGATATGCAGAATATGTGAGTCATATAGTTAAATCCTCTAATACAGGAGACGTAAACAGCCAGCAGTACAGACAGCTTGCTCATTGTTCAAGTGTTTTAGCGACTCGCAGCACATAATAACGTGTGCCCACAGTTGGACAATCTGTTCCCCGCACACCATATTTTTCTCAAAATACAAGTTACCTGCAAAAATTTGCTTCCAGTTCTTAGTGTGTGAAAACGCTTACAGGCGATTAAAAAAAAAATTAAATGGCACTAGATTGATTCATTATGTACTTAGAAAGCGAATGAATCTCCCAATGTGTGCATGCCATTAAAGTGAAATGGCAAATGTATAAATTTACAGTGCAAAGATAATGATCTGCCACAAAACTCCAATGTCCCACACTTTCCCAAGTAATGAGGGTTGAATTATGGGATGGTTTGTTCTTCCCGCTCAACTGTTCTTATCCAAAGTGCAGCCCACATTGCAAGACGGAGTGGAGTGGAACAAGGAGACACAGGAACAAATGTGACCCGAGGTGGTTCTAGTACAGAGGCAGCAGCCAGTAAGGATGAAACTTAAAGATGAAAGAGGGAATGTCATTTGCCCAGACCACATTCAAAATATGGAACTGATGAACATACATAATTTCCCTTTCAGCTCGAGGCACTTCTGGTCTGCCAGGGCAACTTTTATAGCAGATGTTCTCATTTTTTACTAAATGGTATCTCCTTCAAAAGAATAAAGTGTGACACTAATCTGAAGAAAGTGCAGTAACACACACACACACACACACACACACAGAGAGAGAGAGAGAGAGAGAGAGAGAGAGAGAGAGAGAGAGGCAACCACCACCTCCATCACCCACTCAGTTTGTACAGGAACAGAGCACTATAGACCTATAGGTAGGCATGTGCAGGGGTTTATAACAGCAGAAAGAGCTCCGCTGTTGTAAAACAGTTTCCAGCAATGCACAGTGCACACAGCTGGCAGCCATTTTGTGTGCACTGCTGCAACCAACAGGAGTGCAGGAGGTCTGCTTCCAGACCAGGTAAGTGCAATAGCAGCAAGGTGGAAAAAGGGGGGGGATGAGGGTCATGCTGGGTGGGGCAGAAGGCAAGGAGGGAGGCAGAACAGAGACAGTATTGGCAGCACTTCCATGTGTTGATATCCTAGTCCCTAACCATCTCCCTTACTGGTTATATGCCCAAGATAATCAGCAGTCATCAATCCGAGGACTCCCTTGGCAGTGGTGGAGGCTTTCCATGGGCAAGAAAACAAAGGTTCAGCACTCTGAAAGCGTTCTTTCTGACATGGACACCGCAATAAAGTAATGAAGCGCAAGCACGTACTTGCTGATTCAAGTTGCTGAATTTGCTGACGCATTGTGAGTCTGTGGCCAAATAAGCAAGTTGGAGTGAGAGTTAATGACACGCATCACTCGATTCAGAGGAGAGTCAGACCAAAACATCAAAACACAAGTTAACATTCGAGTCACAACCTTTTTCCCCCAACATTGCTGATTTCTCTTGTAACTTCCACCACCTTTTTTTCTCTTTGTCCATCAGCACATATAATATCTTTGTTCAAGAAATGCAGTGCTTGAATCTATGGAATTCACTATCAAAAGTGTGGGTGGGGTGGGTGGGAGGCCAGTAATTTTATTTGTAGTTTTACAACATAGTTTTTGATTTGTAAACCTTTTGAAAAACAGAAAAAGCCATGTGCCATTAGTTCTTTTTTGACCATTCAAGAGCTAGAAGCAATGAAATGATATGTCAGAGAGGACATTTGAACTTTAAGGAGAAAACAATTTTATGTTTTGCTTTAAATTGAACATCATTGCCCATCTAACATTAGCCAATATTAATGTTCTTCAGTCTAAATTCTTCCCCCTCGACTTTCACTGTGAGATCAACACAGTTGTGTCACAGTGACTGCAAACTAAAAAGAAGAAAGGTTTGGCAACCTGAGGCAGCAAGTTTCCATTACCAAATAATGAGTCAATAGTACATAGTCAATAGTACAATAAATTTTGGTGCTCATTACCTGCAATTGGTGCCCAAAATGGTGCCAAAGCCCCCATGCTCAATCTAGCAGAGGGCTGGGTTGGAGGCAGGGATGAGCACTGTCACGATTTAACTTGAATTGTGAAAATGCTGTTTTTTGTGTTTTTTTGCGACTTGTGTTAACTCAAGTCACAGATATTACCAGTGGTGTCATTCAAATGATTTAGGAACAGGTACTCACTTTTGAGTTCAAATTCAAATGTGGAAAACAACAACAACAACAAAACAACCCGGAAGCAGCCACGGAGCCTGTTAGGATCCGGAACGCCCGTTCTGGTCCATTCCCCCTGAATGACATCACTGGATATTACTGACTTGTACCAGATTTGAGTCTTGGGGCCAGTGACTCTGAAAAGAGTCATGACTCAAATTTGACTTGAGTCCTGACGCTTTGTAGTGTGTGTGTGTGTGTGTGTGCGCGCGTGCGTGTGGGTATTAACCCGGTATCTATCCACCTTCACTGGAGACTCTATTAACCCGGTATGTATCCACCTTCGGTTAGTCCAACATGGCTCCAGAGTGTGGGAAAGAGCTGAAACTACATGCCTATCTCCTTTGTGTTTGCAAAAGGTGTGAGGTCATAGCTGGGGTCAGGAATGCAAATCTAATCAAGAAGGTTCCATTCAGCTAGTAATGCAATCAGGAGAATTGTCAGGACATTTGGCTAAATATTGGTGGAAAAAGCTTCATGTAAATGCAGAGGCAGATCTAAGGGAGGGCAAAGCTCTACGTTTTGCAAGAAGCCTTACCTTGCAGTGGAAATCACTCCTCTCCTGCACCGTTTTAGCCAATCCTCACAGGGAAAAGCAACATCTTGGCATTGCTTACTGGCTACAGCAGCAAGGGAGAGGGGGGATTTACATGACAGGGTAAGGCTTCTTGCAACACTTAGAGCTTTGCCCTCCCTGTAGATCCACCTCTGTGTAAATGCGCCATTTCATGAAATAATAGCAGAAATCTCCAGACAGTTTCCGTTGGTATAAATGTGTTCACGTTTTACTTACGTATTTTTGATGACAGATGTTAAAATGTGTGTTTCAGTGCATTAATAAAGCAGGATGTAGAGAGAGAGAGGGGGGAGAGAGAGAGAGAGAGAGAGAGAGAGAGAGAGAGAGAGAGAGAGAGAAGTGGGTGATGTATGTGTGTTTCAGTGCATTAATAAAGTAGGATGTAAGGTGGATACATACTGGAGTAGGCGAGTGCGTCTCCAGCGAAGGTGGATACATACCGGGTTAATACCTTGTGTGCACTTGCTTGCTTGCTTTTTTCCCATTGCATACATGCTGCCCCAAAATAAAAGACCTTGTGGGTGATCTGGAAGCCTTGTGGGTGATCAGTCTGCTGGTGGCAGCAGCAGACATGGTGGGAGGAGGCTAGGCAGGGGGGGCTTAAGTGGAGGAGGAAGGCTTAAGGCAGGGTTTTGTTTTGTTTTTGCTCAGGAATTTGACTTGTTTCTCAAAGTGACTCAAGACTCAAGTCAAAATGACTCAAAAATTTCTGTGAGTCACGTTGTGATGGGCATGCATCGTGCATCCTGAATTGCAAGTTGAGTCAAGTCATGACTGGACTCGTGACTCAAGCTTAGTGGCTTCAGCACATGCCTGGTTATTGCAGGCCTGTGGAACTTGGTAGCACACAGATCTGTTCAAGGCCTTTCAGCAGAGCCAGACCATCCATGACACCAATCGAAGTGCTTGCCTAAGGCTGCGGTGCAGTGTGGAGCGTACCAATTTCTGCCTGCCTCCCTGCCTCCACTGCTTCTTTCGCTCCATGGATTGGAAAAGAAAGAAGGGGACAGAGAGGAAGAGGAAATATGGAGGCGTGGGGTTTTCTGAGTTGGAACATTGGAAAATACATTATCAGATAAGGGGAGGCAACATTTGGCATGCCACAGATGTCAGGAGATCCTGGGTAGTTCTGCCTACCAGGTGTGTCTGGCAACCTAGAATGGGTGGGGCAAATCACTCCATTTTGGGGGATTGCAAAAACAGACAGATTTTCAAGGACGTTGGTCTAAATCAGTGATTCACAAACTGTGCACTGTGGCACCCAAGGGTGCTGTGGTCCACTCACAGAGGTAGTGCATTGCTTCTTGGCTCGCTGGGTCACGTTTGTGCAATATCATGTATAACCATGCAAGACATTGTGCGATGGTGCCACCATGACATTGCATCACGGACAAAAGGTGCCACGGAAGCAGGGAGTTTGGGAACCACTGGTCTAAATCACATACCAATTCTACTGCCTAGTGTTGTAGGTGTTGGGTAGAACTAAAGGCCATCATTCTGTTTAACAGACATCAATATTCTGTGTGTAAATCAGTAAAGTAGAAAGGAACTGATTCATCCAAGTCCAACCTAGGCCACTAATTCATGCTATCAAAGCAAACCAGAGTCACGCTAATACACTGAAGTTGGGCATGTGCCATTTAAAACACGAACTACTAGCCAGGGTGCCTGTTATTCTGGCTCCTGAATTTCATCAATGCTTAGCATTAGATTCCATTTCTATAATACTAGAACATCCAACAGCAGTTCTGATTATTACAGCATTGCAGGGATAATATAAACAACAATTGTTTCAGAGTAAGTATTGTTGCCCTTCCAAGCAGAGAGGATCATGGTGCCTCCATGCTCACTATGAACTGTAGGAGAGTAGACAAAACAGTGATGCAAATGTAGAAGTTATTAAACAGTGTAGACACAACAAAAACAAAGTTGCTACCAAGGAAGTTACCATGGGAACCAAATCAGAGAAAACTATCCCTGAGGAGGAAAGGTTAAGTGAGTCTATAAGCAGAGATGCACAAGGTATGCATCTCATTTCTCTGCTAAATTGCCTATCTTTAATTATGGTAGAGTTATAATTATCCATTCTTACTAACACGAGCATGAGTTCCATGCAGCAATTATGTAGTTTATAGGATTTAAACACCTGAAATAATTTCTCAAAGCTAGTGCGTCTTCAGACTACTCGATCATCCACTGATCTTCCCACACATAAACACGACATTCAAAGACTGTTCGAGATCTGCCAGCAAGTGTTAATAGCGAAGGCATTCGCAAAGAGGAAATGCGCCATATGTCTCCTGTTTCGAGTGTTTCCTTGAACTCACTCGTCGGTTTTTGTGAGAAGGGCCTCATCGCAATCTTGGGAGGTGGCGGACGACTCGCTGCAGTTTCCCATGTGAAGTTGAGAGTGTTATTGACCAAACAGAACTGGAGATCTTCCAACTTGTGGTAGGTGCTAATGGTTCATCTGTGCCATTTTCAAAATGAGTGTCGGCAGCCTGACTTTACTGTCAGAAAGTCAAGCTGTTCCTTGAGTTCTGCATTACTAGCATCTATCTGAATATGGAAGGGAAGTCAGGGAAGGTGGAAGATGATGGAGCCAATGACGAGTGCGCCATCTTCAAGACTGCTTAGCTTCATGGGTAATATTATGAATGTTTCCTTTCACAAGCTTCATCCTGAGATTGGAAAGCCATTTGCCAGGTCTGGCTAGCAATCTCAAAACCAATCCATGGTTTGGTGACAGGGCCGGCGGGGCCCAATGCAGGGCATTCCTGAGGTGGCCCCACCATTTATCAAGAAAAGTGCTTGTTGTACCGCACATGGCACCTGGAAATAGTTGGTGATGACATGTTGATGTCACTGCCAACTGCTTCCCAGAGGCCCATTTTGGGCAGTTCGGACGCAGGGGCAGGTGGGAGGGCCCAAGATAAAGCTGCTCTGCTATCCCAACTGACCTACAGCCCATAGAGATCCTGGCTGCTACAGCAGGCAATATGCTCGCTATGCTGTTGCGGGGCCCAATATAATGACATTGGTCACATTGGCTTCAGGCTGGCCCTGTTGGTTGAGTTGCACATAGAAGAACCTTATCTGTTATTGATCACCTGTATTAGAAGTACTACTTCTGGATGATATTTGGGATAGAGCAAAGTAGGATTAGTCAGTAAAGGAAGCAGTGTTCATACATGGAATAAACAATTCAGGCAAGGTATTCCTGGAAGTGCTTGCACAGGAAAAACAAACTGTGGTCTGCATGGGAAAAAAATAAAGAACTTTTCTGATTCAGTTCTAAGGACCAACAAATAAATAGTGCCTATGATGACAGATTACATTTAGGGCACAGTCCTAACCTGGAGTTAGGCCAGCAAAGTTTGGCCAGCATAAGAGCCACCATAATGCGCATTTGGACCACTCTTGGAGTCAGGGAGGATGGCACACGTCTGTATGCTGTCTTCTCTGACTCCAAGTGGTCCAAACATACTTTACGGTGTCCCTTGTACCAGCCAAACTTTGCATGCCTAACTGTGCCGGCCTAACTCCAGGTTACGATTGCGCCCTTAGAATTATTACTCATCCCACCCCTCTCTTTAGTATTCATTTCCATCAATATTCATTCCAGCTGTTTCACATATAAAACCTTCTGCAAACATCTCCAGGAAAAGTTTAAAAAAAAAATGGCAACAGAATAACTCCAACAGCTTCTGAGGCTCAGGGGGAAAAAAATAATCCCTTGGCAAGCAATCTTATCAGGGAGCTTTCTGAAAGTGGCAGTTCTGGTAATGTTATTGAAAACAGCTCCATGCAAAGCAAAGATAAATTGAATATTCTAACCATGGTGGCTTGATTGGGATATTTAACATGAATTTAACATCGTAATAATAACTGTAGTATATATACCTCCTGATGCTAATAAGACTACAGCTTTAAATTATCTGTTTGCTGCTATTAACAAACAACTACAGGCCTACCCAGATGGAGCGCTGGTGGTAGCAGGTGATTTCAATCAAGCTAATTTAAGAACTGTACTCCCTAAGTTTTGTCAGTATGTTGACTGTCCCACAAGAGGGGAAAATACCTTGGATCAGGTCTACAGTAATATCATGCATGGATACAGGACTATGTCTTTGCCCCATATAGGGCAATCTGACCATATATCTTTGTTTATGATTCCATCGTACAGACCTCTTGTAAATAGAATTAGACCGACAACTAGAGAGGTAAAGGTGTGGCCTGATGGTGCATCTGAGCAACTTCAAGATTGTTTCAGGAACACCGAATGGGCACTGTTTAAGGAGGACAACATCGAGACTTATACTTCAACAGTTTTGTTCTATATCAAAAGCTGTATTGATGTTGTTACTACTACTAGACAGGTACGGGAGTTTTCAAATAACAAGCCCTGGGTTAACAAGGAGGTGCGTCTTTTATTAAGGGCTAGGAATGCTGCTTTCCATTCTGGCAATATGATACAGTATCGAGAGGCTAGAGCTAAACTGAAAAGGGGCATTAAGGATGCCAAAGCTGTATATAAACGAAGGATTGAACAACTTTTTGAGAGCTCGGACTCCCGTCAGGTATGGCAAGGTTTGCGACAAATTACGGGACAGAGTAACAAGAACAGCTTGACTTGCTGCAGTGATTCCTTGGCAGAGCAACTAAATCAATTCTTCGGCCGCTTTGAGGCGGGAACAGGAACAACTATCGCCCCGGCATCTGAAATTGAGAGAACATCAATGTCTAACACTGACATACAACCTCTCCTACTGCAAATTTCTGATGTGAGGCAGGTCTTCCAGAAGGTTAATATTCTTAAAGCAGCTGGACCAGATGGAATTATGGGACGAGTTGTTAGGGACTGTGCTGCAGAGTTGGCTGGAGTATTTATGGATATATTCAACCTATCTTTGCTGCTGTGTTCTGTCCCAACGTGTTTGAAAACATCTATCATAGTACCAGTCCCTAAGCAGTCCGTAGTGGCATCTCTTAACGATTATAGACCTGTGGCCTTAACACCTGTCATCATGAAATGTTTTGAGAGACTGGTGTTGAATTATGTTAAGGCTAGTCTACCACCCACTTTGGACTCATATCAATTTGCCTATAGGAGCAACAGATCTACGGATGATGCTGTGTCTATTGTTGTTCACATGGTATTGCGACATTTGGAACAACAAGGTACTTATGCAAGGCTGTTATTTGTGGACTACAGTTCGGCTTTTAATACGATATTACCTAGTAGGCTGTTTCTCAAGATGCGCAGTCTGGGCATACATCAGAAGATCTGCCTGTGGTTAAAGGATTTTCTGACAAACAGGCCACAGTCAGTAAGGATGGGATCCCATTACTCTTCTACTCTAATATTAAGCACAGGAGCCCCTCAAGGCTGTGTGCTAAGCCCCTTCCTTTATTCCCTGTACACATATGACTGCACGCCACTGTATAGCACCAATGCTATTATTAAATTTGCTGACGATACGACAGTAGTGGGGCTCATCAATGAGAACGATGAGACTGCGTACAGAAAGGAAGTTCAGGGGCTGATACTGTGGTGTAAAGAAAACCATCTTACACTTAATGCCAAAAAAACTAAAGAGCTTATCATTGATTTTAGGAGGAAGAGAGATGCGCATTTGCCTTTGCTCATAAATGGTGAGGAGGTGGAAAGGGTTGGCAGTTTCAAATTTCTGGGTACCTACATTTCATCGGACCTCACATGGACATTAAATACCGATATGCTAGTGAAGAAGGCGCAGAAGAGGCTGTACTTCCTAAGGGTGCTTGGGAGGATGAACCTTTCTCAGCGTCTACTTCTGGCTTACTACCGTAGCACCATTGAGAGTGTCCTTACATACAACATTTTAGTATGGTATGGGAGCAGCTCTGTAGGGGATAAAAAGGCACTACAGAGAATTATTAAAGTGGCCCAGCATACCATCGGGCTCCAGCTACCCACCCTTGAAGATATTTTCGCCACCCGCTGTTTAAGGAAAGCACATAATATCCTTAGAGACTTTTCCCATCCAGCTTACAACTTTTTTGAATTGTTGCCTTCTGGCAGAAGGTATAGGACTATTAAAACTCGGACAACACGTTTTAAGAACAGTTTTTACTCTAGAGCCGTAACAGCATTGAACAATGAACTGAAGTACCAGTAGATAGGGGCAGTCGGACTGTATTATTTCCTATTGTGTGGATGTTTATCATTCCCTATTGTGTGGATTTCCTGTTGTGTATTATTTCCTATTGTGTGGATGTTTGTGTTTCAGAGGAGGAATTTTTTGAAGGGGGGCGGGGAGTGTGGGGATTGGGGGGGATTGTTGGGAATTCAATGTGTGTGTTGGTTTGGTCTCCGGGTGTCAACGAATTTCATTGTATTGTGTAATACAATGACAATAAATAATAATAATAATAATAATAATAATAATAATAATAATAATAATAAT
>JAJKFI010000015.1:3961945-4070993 GCA_029204185.1 Lerista edwardsae
TGATTGATTGATTGATTGATTGATTGATTGATTGATTGATTGATTGATTGATTGATTGATTGGGGCAGCTGATGCATACCCCGGGGGATGCCCTTGCCCGAGGGAGGCTCCTACCTGCTCCCAACCTGCTCTGGATACAGTGCAGGCCCATTGGCAAGTTGGGCCTTGCTTTGGCAGTGCAAGTTAGGATTTCACCCTCAATTGTGTTCAGTGGGGTTGACTCGTCAGAACGGGTGTACAGTGTAGAATTGCAGCATATGGCACACAGTGCCCATAATGGCCAACTCCCACTACAATTTTACACTGGGATTCCCATATTTCCCATTTCTGTACCATGTGCCATTTTAGCTTTAACTTTTGCCCTTCCTGGAAGTAGTGGACATTGAATTGTGAAAATGTAGCTTCTAGCAACATCTGAACAAAGTTGCATGTATTTTCGGAATAGCTGCTGGAGATCAGCAATTGGGTAACTCGGCGTTGTACTGATTTGTGATAAATAAACAGCATTGTCAAGCCCTTAGTAGTGTACAGAGAGCTCCTCTCTCATTTTTTTCTCTCTTCTGCTTCCAGGACCCCATCTGCCAACTAGCCATTTCTGCTGTGCGTGAGAGATGGCCTATTGCTCATTACAGAAACCGCCAAGCTCAGCCTATCTCTGCTCTGTTAAAAAGAGCATTGGCTTAGATTCCGTTCTCATGTTGTTTATATTCTGTGACTCAGATCCCTAAGCTTGAATCACTGTTGCTTCACTGCATTGAACAGAACTCAGTTGCTGCGGGCCAACGGTCTGTGTCCCCCTTGGTTCCCCCTGCTGGTAAAAGCTCACCCGTTCAATTACAGGAGATCCTTGGTGGGATGCAGATGCACTGCTCTTCCACTGAATAGGAGGGACTGTGTGTCCCTCACGCAGTAAGTCAATTTAATTTAAATATTTTTGAAATAAAGATCTGGGCTTGGCGCTGAAGTTCTGTATTACAGAAATATGTTTTATCGCCCTTTGAAATGTGTTCAGTTTTTGCATGGTGGTGCACTGAGTTCTGAAATTTTGATGACTGTAGAGAGCCATTTGACAAGTATAGGGTTAAGATTGCATCATAAGAAATTCTACCATTGGCAGGGCTGACTCTGGGGTAGCAGAGAAGGCTGTGAAGAAAGGGACAATGTGTGAAAACTGCCCAGCGTCACTAGAGTTTGTGTCACCCGGGGCAGGTCGTCAGCGAATCACCCCCCATGATGGATCTCCTCCTCCCAAACCATTCAGAATAAGTTACAATACAATACGCACTAGGATTGGAGTTACTCCCATCAATACATTAGTACAGGTCACACAACAAATGAGTAACCAACAGAAAACCCATGGCCAATTTGATGACACTCACACAATTAGATAAGAGTTCTCATATTAGCTCTGATACATGGAAATGAGAACTGACTCATACTAATGATTTTTTTAAAATTGCGATTTTTACATTAAAAAGTTATACTTTCAGTTTTTAGGGTTTTGGCCATAGCTTTTGATAGAAAAAAGATATGACACGCTGGCTTTTTTCATTGAATTCCTAGTCAAATTCCACATCCAATGGTGTATAATGATGGTGTTATTCTGTAAAACTGCAATTTTTTTAAAAAAATTGTGATTTTTACATTAGTTTACATTTACATTTTTGGATTTTAGTTTTTTGGCCATAACCTTTGATAGAATGAAGGTATTACACTTGTTTTTGCCATTGAATTCCGGGTGAAATTCCGCATCCAATGGTATATACCATGATGTTACTATCTTTTAAAACCACGATTTTAGCAATTTGGTCCCTGGTGGTGTCAACCCCCCCCCCCGTGCACGTCACCTGGTGCAGCCTGCACCCCCCACACTCCCCTAGTGATGCCACTACCCCTGCCTCCTTTCTTCTGTGAGTGACAGACATTATTATGGCACAGTCCTATCCATGGCCGGCCTATGGGGTGCAGTGGTGCTGAAACAGCCTCCTGCAAGCTGGCCAAAGACCATGGCGCAACAGAGAGTATCTACTTACTGTGCTGCATCATGGTTCCCAATGGGTCTACTCAGATCTGTGCCAGATTTTTGGCTGGTGCAAATTTGGGTTGATGGAAGGGGGCATGTTGAAGTTAGTTGGGAGTCATAGAATATTGGTAGTGCCAATGCCACCGATACCTGCCCCGACACTCCCCTGTCATGCCTTCCAGCAGCCCTGATCCCTATTCTGTTCCTCACCCTCTCTGCCCCACCCTTTCCCTCCCCAACCATAGCCTACTCCACATACCAATTCATCTCCTTTCACACTTGTGTTATTATTGCAACTGCAGTGCCAGTGGAGTGGTGGAGCCTTCCACTGACTAATCCCCTACTTCTGTCAGCAGAAGGCACCCATAGGATTGGACTGTTTTTTTTTTTAGAGTAAATATTTTAAAATTTATTCTTTAAGCCATGGGACAAGGGATGGGATTGCATGGGTAGTAGGGTTACATAGGAAGACACATAAGGTATGCGGAGGGTTACAAGCATATCTAAAAGAAAAATATCTAACTACATATATAAAATAGAATTCTACAATTAAACTAATTATGTCATTCAAATACCTGTTATTGGTGTATATTTTCTCGCATCTCTCAAACTAGTACGTTAATTCATCTTTCTTAACTATATATTCACTACAAACACATCAAAACCAGCATTTATAGATATAGGTAAAAGCCATCTAAACAACAACAAAGAAGGACATATGTAATTAAAAGCAAAACAAGAAGAAAAAATACTCCAGAAAAATTGAGCAGTAAAATCCATGAAGTCATATTATACTTTCATTTACGCATAATAAGCAATTTTATATTACTGGCAATTCTACTGCTCATTCTCACCAGAATTATATAATATTATGTGGTAACAGGACAAGCTAAATCCCAAAATTAAAACCCTATATTTCTAATCTTCCAGTCTTTAATCATATCAATTTTTCCCTTCTTTTAAAACCATAAATAAATCTTATTTAACTATATATCTTTACTTTCGCCATAAATCTTCTAACTTTCCCTCAAACTCCTACGTCATGAGCTTAACCCAAAAGTATACGCCCTTTCTTTTGAGGATTGGACTGTTAGGATACAACCCAGTGCTGTTATTTGGAATGTTTGGAAAACCTGGCCTCATGTCAGGTGCATGTATAAGAAGCAGGTACATGCATGGAAAAGGTACGTGTGTAGAAATTGGTGGCATTTGCCCATGCATATCAGTGAAGAGGCCTTTTAACTTGAGCCTGACTCAGTGGCATTCCCCAAGGGGGGGGGCAAAGAGCTAGGTTTTTCAGGTGCCAGTATGCCTGTGTAAAGGGTCTCCTCCACTTTGCTCTCACAACCGCAAATGGCTCTGAAGGGGAGAGGGAGGGGCCTCTTTACAGGCACCTAAAAAACTTAGTGTTCCCCCCCTCCCAGAAAGCCACGGATTCGAAGAAGAGGCACATTTAGAAACTCTATGGTCATAACAGAATATGTGCATACATGGCTGAACTAGTTTGCTCACATTGTTTTACGGAGACATTCTATGGTTCTTATAGATTATCTGTAAGGGGGATGATTTGTGGGGAAATCCAATATTAAAACACAAATGTTGTCCTCTCTATTTAGGACTCCATTAAATCTCCTCAATGGTTCTTTCTTAAGGTTGGTCGCCTCTTAGCAACAAATCTGTAAATCTTGCTGGGCACCAAGTGCTGTAAATGTTAATTCATTAAAAAATAATATATGATAAGCAGAAATGATTTCCTGGAATCTAAGGACTTTAAACCTACTATACTCAAGTAATTGCTGCAAACTATTCAGTGGCATTCCTATAGAGGGCAAAATGCTAAGTGTTGCAAAAGCCTGAGCTCCTGTGTAATGCGGTCCCTCCCCTTCACCTCCAGAACCATTCCTGGCTCTGAGAGCAAAGCCTCTGACCAGCTGTCCAAACTGCAAATGGCTCTGGAGGCTGGAGGGACCGAGTTACCCAGTAGCTCGGCTCCTGCAACACTTAGCATTCCCCCCTTAGGAATGCCACTGCAACTATTTAAAGAAAAAAATTAGCAGTAAGAAGCAGACTTATGAACAGCAAACTCCATGCACCTCTTCTGATCTTTCTAGTATAGCTTCTCTCTTCTTGGACCAGGTTCAACTGCTAGAATAATCTGAGTACAACTGAGCCCATTAAAATGTTACGCATTAAGCATGCACCCAGCAATGATGCTGGGGGGAGATTGCCACACCCATGCCTTAAAGATGCTGGTAAACCAAATCAAGATTAGGGTCCCACTGTATTTATTTAACCAAAGACACAGTGACACTAATAATCTAAGACTGCAATCCTATACATAACCGTGTCCCTGGAAATCCAAAGTGGAATGGCCACCAGGTAGCCTCATAGCCACCAGTGAGCTCAGGTGACACCTCCCTGGCCAGAAGCCCAATCAGGCAGTGTCTTGTCTCCCGAGGAGGGGGAAGAGCTAGCTAAAATAGCACCCAACTATAAGCTGGAGCTCAGGATACTTACTTAGGAGTAAGTCCTATTGAATTCAATGAGGCTTACTTCTGAGTAGACAAGCCTAGGATTGCAGTTAGGCTGCAATCCTAAACAAGCTTTCCTGAGAATGAGGGCCAGTTCAAATCACTAGGACTTACTTCTGAGTAGACATGCCTAGGGTTTCTCTGTCAATATGCCAAGTTAGTTTTTCAAGAACGGTTTCTCTTTCAATAAATGTCACTCGTTGCTCATTTCCTCGGGCTCTCCAGTGCATTCGTTGAATAATGCAACTGTTGTTGGCCTCTACTGTCAATTTTTTTTTTTTTTTGCAAACTCATTGTACACAAAACAGTGCCCAAAATTGCCCAGTGTTAAGTAGAAGGACGAAGGAAGAAAGCCTAGATTTGAGCATATCATGACAGCACACAGCAGGGATCTCAACGGGAAACGCCACGAAGCATATTTCACTTGAAGCAATGAACTTTAATAGGAATTCCATTTTACACATGAACGTACATTGTGTGATAATCCTCAGCTGAGCTTGTATATTCATCAACGAGAATTCCGGATTAGAACACAGAGGTGAAGGCAGGAGGAAAAAAAAGTATGATTCCCAAAGTGTAAGAAGAATGATGTTAAATCTTATTAACCTTTCCATAGTTTCATTTACTTTTTTGAACTTTGCAGGGTGCAAGTGTTTGAATTCATTAAAAAAAATTATGAAATGGGGGGAAGGATTTTTCTGAAATAGAAAAAATATAAATGAAAATTCTGTGACAGCTGAACCCTAAATTTAATTGAGGGAAAACTGTGCTGATTAGATACTTTGTTCTTGAGAAGGCAGTACAGGCTATAGAAACAACACTCTTTGAGTCCCCAAAACCATACCTAACTGTACGTACCAATCAAGCCAATCTCAGCATAGATTGCCCAAATGCTGATATTTATACATAAAATGAACCCAACAGGTAAAGAGTGACCAATCGGTGGAAACCTCTGGAGGTTGTGTGGTTCTGGACTGGGGGAAGGAAGAGGAGTTGTGTACATCCTGAAGGAGACGTCGTGCGGTTTGGCAAGTGCCTGCACGTTGTCGTCACTACCTGGAATGGCTCCGACGGCAAGTGGGAGGGGCTGCCGACCTGGTGCATTGTGCTGTCTGCAGTACTCACCGTTTTGCCTCCCCCCTTTAGCTACACTACTCATGCTGTGCAAGTTTACTCAGAAGTAAGCTTTGAGTTCAGTGGGACTTATTCCTCAACAACTCTGCATAGGATGGGAGCACTAGAATGATAGTAAATAGAATTCTTTCCCCTCTTTTTAAGCAATTCCTCTCTATAGGGTTTTTTAAAAATTTTGTCAGGAAAATGGGTAACGTGCTAAATCAAGGCTCATCCATATTGATTGAGCAATGCCTAATGCAGTCAAAAAAGGAAGCACACATTGACTGTCCTTATCCTTCTTTTTGGGATGCGAGCTGCATCTTAGCACAATGATACCTGCTGTGCCTCCATCTCCTGCTCCCGTTTAAAGATGTGTTGCTCAATTGCAAATCTGAGTGGAACGATTCCAGTGATTTCTGTAAGGGTTGCATCTTTGTGTCAAGGAAGACCCTGAGATCATCATCAAGGTGATTTTTGTGAATAACAAATTCATGTGAGAGAACAATGGCCATAAGTCCCTGCCAATCTTGCTCCTCCTCAGAGGATCGTGCAAAAAAAAAAAAATCCTATATACTGTAGTGTTATCTTCCCAAGCAATATCCTTCAAGTGAAAGGCCAGCAGTTGGAAAAAGGCATCTCTTTAGGATTGTTGTTGTTCAGTCGCTAAGTCGTGTCCGACTCTTCGCGACCCCCTGGACCACAGCACGCCAGGCCTCCCTGTCCTCCACTAGCTTCCGGAGTTCGCCCAGTTTCATGTTCACTCTTTAGGATAAAGTTATCTAAAAGATGCATTCAAAAAGATAGTAATGCACATTTTTTTTGCTACTTTAAGAGTCCAGTCCAGAAGACCCTATCCAGAACACCACATGTCTGCAACAACATATTGCCCTCATTGGGCTGGTGTTCAGTTAGTGCAGATGGGACATCCAGCATCCAGAAGCGCCAGCCACAGGTAAGCCCATTTGAGGCGGGGGAAGGCAGGGAGGGGGATGAACTGGGTGGGGGAGGGGTGGCCCTGCAAGGGGGTGGGACCAGGCGGTGGCTTCCACTGCCAGATCTTATCCCTGGAGGTGGCCCGGGCTGCTCGACATGGGCTGCTCGATTCACCGCCAGCAAAATAGCCGGCAGTGAGCCGAGGAGCCCCACTGCAGGTGACAGGGCTTTTCCCTGGGAAAGGGAATGAATGTCCCCTTCTCCTGAGGAGCCTCTAGAGGCTGCCTGGCTCCCGCAGGATACAGTAGTAGCCATTTTGGTCAGCAGTGGGATCTGGGGATGAGGAAGCGGAACGCTGGGTGGGATTTAACACGTGATTGGCAACCCGTCTGTTCCGTTCCGCGGCTGTCCTGGCCTCAGGGGGGCTGCCCCCAGTTGGCGCGCCCCACCGCTGCTCGCCCAGGCACCCGGCGCCCCCCCCACCCATCCCCCCAGGTGAGCGCTGCTCCCGAAGGCCAGGGCAGCCGCGGAATGGAACAGACGGGCAGCCAATCACGCGTAAGTCCCACCCAGCGTTCCGCTTCCTCATTCCCAGATCCCATCACTTATTTTGGTACCACTACTCCTACAGGAGCATAGCAGGACAGTTCTGAATTGGGCTGTAAATTTTCTAAATAAGCTGCTAATCACTTTTAATTAAATTGTGGGGATTGCGCTGCACCATCAGATAGCCCCTCTTGCCCCCCCCCACCAGCTGAGTGCATAAGGATGAGGCAGAGGCAGCACATTTTGAGCACCTCACAGGCCATTTGCCCTTGGACTGGGCCTGACTTCAACCCTCAGCTCTGACAAACATTTTGTTAGTGATACAGCACAATGCCCACTTTTCTAGAACACAGAAGTTGCTGGCAGTGTTCTGCCCCAGTTGCACAATCCCCATGCGGCAAGCATGACATCAGGACATGTGCACATTCAGCAGTCCATACTTTACTTCAGTGACTCCCAAACTGTGGGTCAGGACTCACAAGTGGGGTGCAAGCCAATCTCAGGTGGGTCGCGAAGCACCTAGGGCAGCCATATTGAAAATATGGGAAGATGGGATGCTGGAAAGTGGGAGGGCTGTGTGGTTATTTTGCTTGTGTTGAGGCTCCCCCCCCCACTTTGCATTGGAAAATGGTTGAGAAATAACCCAACTAATTGCTGTATTCTCAGGAAAGCAGCAGGCTCTGGTGTCACAATGACAGCACTTCTGGCCATGATATCTCTTCTGGTGGGTCCCAAACAAATTATCATTCCAAATAGTGGATCCCAGTGCTAAAATGTTTGAGAACTACTGCTTTACTCCATTCTAGTTTTTAAGTTATACACAACTGAAATAAAGAATTATAAAATAATTTAAAATGAGCTTGGTAAGGCTGAAACCAGCAATTCATGAAAACATGCCTTCCCTTTGAGCATATTAAATACAATTTAATGTATTGCAGTACACTTTTTCATCTGAAAGGTCCCAATCAAAGATATGACTCATCTAAACTTCTCAGCTTACTGTAGTTAGATCCTTTGTACATGCTGGAAAATTTAATTGCCCTTCATTAGAAATCACAGCTTAAATGTCAGGGAAGGAGATCAGAAATGCAGGCAAATTGTTTTTCAGGTGACAATCGGATGAAATCCGACAACATAAGGTCTACATTGATGGGCAGCCCAATCCTACCTAACTCCCCCAGTGCAAGCTAAATCCTGCTGGGGAGTTTCAGGTTCCAGAGACCTCCCTGGGTAAGGGAATATTTGTTCCCTCTCCCCAGAGTAAGCTTTCACTGTCCCAATGGGTCTACTTGGGATGGATCTGCACCAGCTATTTTCCTAGCACAAGTCTGAGTAACCCTGGCTGGAGGATCAAGACCTGGGAGGAGGAATAGGATATTGGCCTCAGCACGCCCCCTTCCGGCCCCCGTCTCCCCACTATTCCTCCACTTTCTGTCCCACCCGCCGACCACTCATCGTCCACTCCCTCTGCTGACTTACCAGAACCAGCGTTTATCCAATGGCTAATCTTGCCACTTGTTTCAGCAACACAGAGGCCAAATAAGATTGGACTGTAAATCATATTCAAACAGTGACGCTGGAGCTGATTCTCACATGATGTGCTAGATCTGGCATGTCAAACTCATTTCATAGAGAGAGCTGAATAGCGTTCAGGATGCCTGCTGGGGGTTGCAAGTGATGTCATTAAGCAGGAAGTGATGTCATTTAGTGGGTCATGACCAGAAATAGGCACTAGTTTTGTTTTTTTTTCTCACTTAGGAATTTTCAGGTGATGAGAGAGCCCAATCATTCCGTGGGCTGTCCTTTCAGCACCTTAGCACAGCAAAGCTGCTGAAAGCAGCTGATGGCTGTCCTGGGAGAGCCTGAAGGCTGGATGAAGGGCTTGCAGGGGCGCATCCAGCCCGTGGGCCTTACTTCTGACACCCTTGTGCTAGATCTTTCCTGGCAGAGGCTCTTAAAAATTGTGACTTCTCTTCAAATCTGCACAATCTGCATATGCTCTCTTCTGAATCCACTCGTTGATCTGCAGCCACCCTTATGCCAGGGACCCAGTCACCTTCTAGGCACTTGTGCAGTCAGCTCAGGCAGCAAAATGGCAGCAGGTACCCATATTTATTGTGCACTGACCTCTGTTTCTTTTTTCCTCTTCCTTCCATGTGCGGGATTGGAGAAGAAGAGCAGGACAGAGCAGAAGAGGACATGTAAAGGAGATGCTCTAACGCACCACCCATCGCTCCTTCATGGTCCTCTTCCACTCCATCCCTCTCTTTCATTTCCAATCCATGAAATGGAAGGAGCAGAGACAGGCACATCAGCAGGGAAGGGAGGTGGCATTTGGCACGCAGCCTTGGATCCCATGAAATCTTGGGCCAGTCCCCATGTATGCCTTGCTATACTTCCATCCCCAGGCACATGGACTTGATGACAGCTTACACCAGTTATACGAAAAGGGGGTATCTGAGCTCTAACATCTCTGAGCTTGATCCTTTGGGCATTGCTGGTGCTGGGTTCCTTTAGGCCCCAAAGCCCTGAAGTAGACACCCCCCCCCCCATGGAGTAGGCTTGCCCACTCGCTGATACCTTGGGAGCGACCACTGTCAGAGTTCAGGGGACAGCAGGCAGCCCTGTCCTATCAAACTTATCACCCACACTCTGGACTTATTGCCGGCTCCAGGTGTTGTAAAAAGTGCCAATTGCATTGAGCCTGCTAGGCCAGCGCTGAGGCCAGGGTCAGTCTGGGCCTCAGCACCAGAAGGGTGTCATGGGTGAGCTCCTGGCAGAAGAGTCACCACCATTCTGCGGCGAGGCTTCTTGGGATGGGTTGGGTGGAGGAGGCAGGAAGATGAAGGAACTGGGTGGAGGGGTGGCAGATCATGGCCAGGCCCAGGAGAGGGTAGAGATATTGATAAGACTGCTGCCGAATCCTAGGCCCCCTCTCAAGCTGGGAAACCCAACACAGTTCTCCTTGGTTCTGGGCCGCTCAAATGCTAGTGCAGATCTGAGTAGACCTGCTGGAATTGTTCATCACGGGGCAAGGGAACATTTGTTGTAAAAAGGAGATCTCAAGGATCTTATCCCAAGAAGATCTATAGCTGCTTCCCTGACCCCATAGGATACAGCAGCCGCCATTTCAGTGCTGCTGTAGCCCTGAGCCCTAGGGAAGCAAAGTACTGGGCTCTAAGTACAAAGTCAGGTGGGCCTCTGTTGGCCATGGACCTTCCGACTGGCCCACCTCTGACACCAGCCCTGCCATTGGGGCCTAGCCCAGGAATGTCATTTGTTTTCTTCTAATGCCTATCCCAGTACGTTGGTTTGGGACTTTTTGTTCCTCAGGTTTGTCCATTTATAGCTCACCGTACTTTTCTTGGGCACATCTCTTTCTGGCTTATTCACAGATGTTCGTTGAGAGGGATGAAAGTGAAATTATTCTATTTGTTACAGAGAAGTTGAAAATCAACAAACTGAGGAGGGTTTTTTTCCCAACTTCAACAGAAACAAGATACGCTGAGTGCTTTCAGCTCCGTTCACGTTCCCTCCCCACTGTCTCTCTTACTAAAACACGTCCAAAATAAATTGCCAAACAAACTCCAGTTGTAAAAATACCAATTTCTAATCGGCTTTTAAAGAGCTCAGTTAGCTATAATTTGGGAGATCTATGATTGGGGTCTTCCACTAGCTTTAATTCCAAAGCAATACCCCAGCGATGGTTAAAACCTTTCATAGGGCACCATTCCCCTGTCTAAAACCTGCCTTCACTTGGGTACTTGCTTTTTTTTATTTATACACAGAGCTAACAGCAGCTTCAGGTGCAAAAGGAACTGTTTACAGCTGAGGCCTGAAGAAAAAGCAACCCTTTATCGGCCCTTTGCTGAAAGAACAGCATGGCCTGCCTTCTGACCTTCTGGACCTTTCAAAATTTATACAACCATGTTTAATCTATTTGCACAACACTGCACAGCTTTTAAAAGGGGTCTCATCCACCTTATCTGTTGCGAGTCACTGTTCCACTTCGCTTTTCAATATGCGGGTCTGTGGATTATGCACACATGTGTTCACACGTCCTAAAAGGAAACATCTAAAGCCGCTCCCTTACTGTTCAGGCATGAGCGCAAGCTAGAGGAGAGCCCTTAAAGCACAGCACCAATTTCTGCAAGAGATGAAGTGGCCCTGTAGCTTTGGTGTTTTTAAAAAGGTCTACATGGGTATATGGGCAGCTCTTTTAAAATACCAGTAAGTATGAATTATTATGAACTAAGAGCCTGATCCAGAAGGTACCATCTGTACCACCGGCAAAAATGTTGAGAATGTGCCGTAAAGCACGTCCATGGCAGGTTGCCTTGGGGCAGCACTCATTCAGTGACAGGCCCCAATACAAGCAGCCAGCCAGCCAGCCAGAGCTCCAATAGCACTAGCTGCCAGTAAGCCCATTTGGGGTGGGCGGGGAGGCAGGAAGAACCAAGCGGGGGAGGGACAGGGCCAGCCGCGAGAGAGTGGGACCTGGTGGATCTTATCACTGCCGGTGGCTCAGGCAGCCTGACATGGGGCTCCTTGATTCACTGCTGGCAAAATAGCCAGCGCTGAGTAGCCACATTGTAGGTGGAGGGGCTTTCCCCAGGGAAAGGGGAAGAACATTCCGTTCTCCTGGGAAGTTCCGAGCGGCTGCCTGGCTGCCGTTGGATGCAGCATAGCCTTTTGGCTACTGCTGCCCTTGCAGCAGTTACGCAGTCCAGGATTGGGCTCTGAATGAATTCGGGCTGTGGGTCGAGACCCACCAATGGGTCATGAGCCAATTTCAGGTGGGCCGCGAACCCAACTTATTGCTGCATTCTCAGGAAAGCAGCAGGCTCTGGTGTCACAGTGACGCCACTTCTGGCCATGGCATCACTTCTGGTGGGTCCCAAGCAAATTGCTGAAATGTTTGAGAATCACTGAAATAGGAACTAACAGTCAAACATGTTTCAGGGCACGGTTTGAGTGTCTGTGTGTTTACACAAAATTATGCAATTACACAATTACACAATGCCACACGATTATGATTGCCGAATATGACGCTATGTCCTTGCTATCACAATGACCAACAAAATCTCTTGGAATAACATTCCACAAACAAGCAGAAGACTTACAGCCAAATCCTACATAACTCCCACCGAAGCAGGTGTACAATGAAGCATGCACTGCATTCTAATGTGGGGGAGGGCAGTTGCAGAGGTATCCTCAGGATAAGGGAACTTCCCTTGCCCTGGAGAAAACAGCCACTTTCCCTAGGGATCTCCATGGTCCTGAGCCAGCTATTTCACTGGCACAGGACCAAGGCAGCGGACTAGGAGGACATCATCTGGCTGCAAGTGACTATTGCCTTCCTCCTCTCCCATTGCTTCCAATGCATTGGCTAATGTCCTGTGCTTGCCTGCAGAAGTAACATTCCACCTGCATCTTTTGCTTTCCACCAGAGGAATACACATTCTGCCAGTGGAAGGGGGGATAGGATTAGGTTGGCAGCTTCACAAATGCGGGCTCCCCACTACTACTCCCCATTATTGGGATGACACTTGGTCATGACAATTGTCGCATTGTAATATCATGTTAAAAATGGCATGGAGACCAGCTCTTAGTCTTTTCTTCTCCAAGCCAACGGTAATAACAATTTACATTCTGAGCAGTTCGAACAGTCACAAATGCTCCCAACACTATGGCAATTTTAGAAATTAAGCCATTTTGAAAAGAACCCATTTTAGAGCCCATTCTTATTCTTTCCATCACTGCCAATGCAGCAGTGCCAGAATGATTACCGCGGCATCCTGTGACGGTGGTACAGAGTCCAGGAGGTCTCCTCTTGGTTACAAACAAAAAGAACCAGCTGGTGCAGGATCAGGACTGGAAAGGGTGTTAGGGTTCAACTGCTGCCACTACAACCAAACCCACCCTTTCCTGGACCAAATCTGCCCATCCCCTGCCCCTGTTGCTACTGTTTTGCCCTCCCCCACTCCATCCCACCCTCCTGCCACCCTCACTATCTTACTTGGATTGGTGACTGGTTATGCATCCACTGGTGCTAGTGGGATGGCTTTGGTCTTCCCAATGGCATATGCTCAGCAGTGCACGGGCAGCACAATCCTAAGTAAGGCCGACATAGTAAAGCCAACATAGCAGGGCTATGTCCCAAGGCCCATTAGGAGGCAGCAGCAGCAATGTGCAGGACAAGGGGAGGATTTTCCCTTGCAGCTGTGTAAGCCCCAGTCGCCCCTATGGGCCTGCTTGGATCTGCGCTGGCAAAATAGCAGGTGCAGAGGAACGTGGACAGGAGCAGCCTGAATTGGGGCCACCCCAGCCGGGGACGGGGTTTAGGATTCGGCACTGCATCACAACGCCCGTCTCCGCCCACTGCACCTCCCAGTTACCCCCCCCCCCGGCATGCCTTTAGAATGCCCTCGCGGAGGCCCTGCGCTGACTGAGCACCGCTGACACTTAACGGCGCATGGCTGGTGCTGCTGACGGTCACGGCAGCACCCGAGTGTTGGTGCAGCTGTGTGCGCCACTCCAGCGCAATAGCGCTGCTGCGGACATGCTTTATGGCATGTTTGCGGCAGCGTTCGGCCAGCACAAGAGCACAGCACCAGCACAAAGGGGGTATAGGATTGCGCTGTAAGTGGCATACTTAGCAGTACACTGAGTAGGATGCTGCTGGAGTCCTTTTTACGCCTGGTGCTGAGTGCTTTACGGCAGTCAGCGCCTTCCAGAAAGGATTCCCGCCAGAGGGTGAGACTTCTTATTTTTCTGCTTCAGTAACATGTGCTTTGCAGTACATGAGCAATCTTGTCAATGTCGTTTCAGTGGGCTGATTTCTGTTTGTACCATTTTAGACGGAATATTGCTAGTTGCATGCAAATATTGTTTTGCTGGTCTCTTTGATACGTTCTTTCAGAGCAGGGGAAAAAGGGTATAAATGCTTGTCAACACTCAAGATCTCTCTAATGATAAAGAGAATTTGCCGTATCTGAACATTAGATCTTCCAAGATGCTACTTGAGATGATGCCTGAAAGCCGACTTAGTTCTTCTGAATCAGAGAAAACGCTTTGCCCAAACATTTCAAGCACTTGTTCCCTCACATGAATAATGACTGAAGCAGGCCTTTAAGAATATTCATATGTTTCTTGCCCATCAAGTGATGAGCAGCAAGAGGGAAATAGACTTGGGAACAAATGTGTGGCCCACGATTATTTTCATTTTTCAGTGACTTGGAGCCAGAGAAAGGGAAATTACAGATACGGTGGATGAGTCATATTTTAAAAGCTGGTTCTCAAACATAAAAAGAAATGCATTTTAACATTCAGTGATGGATTTTCTTCTGACAGGAGCAAATGTATTCAAGAAGTGGCCAAGAACCGGGGGGGGGGGCCAGACCAAAACTTAGTCTTTCAACTATTATTCCACTAGAGAATAATAGTTTTGGCACTTCATACTTTGGGGCTTGTTTCTCCAAGTAACAAATGCACACGCTAAATCTAAGCATAGGAAGAGCTATATAAATAGATCTCAGCGATGCTTTGACTTTAGTAAATATTTCTACTCTGGTGCCCTGATCCAGCTAGGGGGCCATGCATACATGGAAGCAGGTTTTCATAGATGGGGAGGGCCACATGTGAAACTGTAGCATGCAAAACACAGCCCACCAGCAGCCATGTGTGGGTTTAGTGGCTCAGTGCATAGGTTTTATTTCAGGAGAAAATAACTAAGGGCGCAAGCAAGCCTAACTGCACGTTAGGCCATGTAGTTAGGCCTAATTACAAGACAGACCATGTCCCCTGTGCCAGCCTCAGAGGGTCGCAAATGCGCCATAAAGTGGGTCTGCACCACTCCAAAGCAGGCTAGGCTGGTGTGAGGTGCATCATGACTCACCCCTAAGTAATGCCGGCTTAGGGGGTGAGGGACTGCAGGAGGGAGGCATTTCAGGGTGTGGGGAGGGCAGAGAAAGGGCTGGCCCATGGGTGGTTTGGCCTGGGGAAGGGGGTATAGGCAGGATCCAGCACTTGTGCCAGATCCTAACCCCCCTCCCCGTTGGCCTTGCACAGGCCGCTTGGAGTTGTGCCAGCAATTTCACAGGCGCAGCTCTTCCTTTGCTGCGGTGACCTTTTGTCCTTTCCGACCCATTTGTGATTTTTGGTATCAAATAACGGAACCGTACAACCACGCCTCTGCTCTCAGACTGCAGCAAGCTATCTTTCTTCTGTCTCATACTGAAGAGCACGGCAGAAAGCCTGTACTGAGCTGGCATCAGTGAACCATGTTGACAGAGATTATTTCTTGAGTGGTTTTACCCCCAGAGTTGGGGAGGAAACATAAACCTGATGGTTCTATTTCAGAGCAGTTTCCCTTGATCTGCCAATTCTGGGACCCCCGATCCAATTTGCAGTTCAATGGGGCACTGATTAATGATTGCACTTTGTGGAAAGGGCAGCCAATGTAATACCTCTGCACTGTTACTGCTCAAGATGTCAGGTGTCATTCAGAGAAGAGTCTCCCATCTAGTTAAATCCCTAAATAGCCTGGGACAGAAGTATCTGACAGAAGATGGTCTCCCACAGGAGCCTGCCCAAGCATTAAGATCTGCCAGATGGAACCAACCCCACTGTCTACAAACATTGGATGTGCACTTGGCTGCAATGTGGGAGAGAGCATTTTCGATAGCTGCATCCAGGTAGTAGAATTCTCTCCTGTGGGACACAGTCCTTTCCAGTGGCTTTTCTTTGATGGGTCAGGTCGTCATCCACTTTCAATCCTATGTATTAATCCTATGTATGAAATCAATGGAACTTACACCCAGGTAAGCGTGTATAGGGTAGCAAGCTCATAGCCCAGTGGTCAGGGAACAGGGGTAAATTACCCCAAATGGGGTAAAAATGAAATTCCTGGGGGTAATGGACGGTCATGCTGTCGAGACACAGCCGGGCATGCCTATGAATCTATATGCATGCCCGGCTATGTCTTGGCAGCGCGACCATCCATTACCCCCGTTCCGGTTCCGCCACTGGCTGGCTCCGTTTTGTTTTGTTTGTTTTGCTCCGCCCTTTACAACTTCATATTTACATAGCATTAATTAAGCTCATTAATCAATCAAATAAAAAGCAATGGGTTCCAATATGTGATTTTTTTCCTTTTGTTCTGGCGGGGGTAACGTTGGCATATCGAAATATATTTTGGGGTAAAAGGTTAAAAAGTTCCCTGACCCCTGTCATAGCCCAATCCTATCTGGGCCTAGCACTGCTGGAACTCACATTCCAAAATGGGCAATAGCATAGGGCATGCAGGCAGAAGCTCCTAAGGATGCCACCAGTGATGGTGATTGGTGGTGGGGCCATGTGTGAATGGGGAGGGCACGGGAGTTTCAGGATGGTTTGGAGGAGGGGTGGTTTCTGATGGCAACAGCATATGCCAGCATATGCCAGGATCCTATCCCCTCTTTTTTAACCAGGCCCTCCTCTTTTTGCTCCTCAATCTAAAGCCTGGTATTGCAGGCGTAGTTCCAAGGAGAACCATAGGTAGGGATGTGCATTTTGGGTGATATTTTTTCAAAAAATTTCTGGATTAAAATAGCAAACTGTGGTGTTACGTGTTTTTATTCTACATTCTCATTCCAAGTTCTCATTCTTATTAATTTTAACTGCTTTAAATGTATACTAAGTGGATGATACAGGTAATATAGTGTCAGCATATGCAGCCACAGTATTATTTCTAATTGGAAAATTGGAAAACGAATCTATTTTAATTTCTGGAAAATATCTTAAACACCCAAATGTGGTGTTTTGTGTTTTTGTTCAGATACTTTACTGCCTAAAGGCGGTTGTTAATGCCCAAAAAGCAGTTTTCAACAACAACAACAACAACAAACCCACCCTACCCATAGGCCATCAGGCCTACAGAGAGATAAAAGAAGAATATTTTCCTTATCTCTTTCAATCCTCTGGATAACACCCCTCTCCCATTGGATGCAGTGCATGCCCCATTGGCAAGCCTACTTTGTCACCAGCTGTGGGGGATAGGATTAGACTCATAGTTGCCTAACTGCCATAATGGTCCCTGTTACTCAGTGGTGGGATTCAAATGAATTAACAACCGGTTCTATTACGTCATAGCCGGAGCCAAAAAAAACCCTGAAGCCAGCTGAGGTAAGCGAGTGGGCGGGGCCCAGCCATTTAACAACCAGTTCTACAGAACCTGGATGAACCCCCTGAATCCCACCACTGCTGTTACTCCAATGGAAACTCCAAAGTTGTTATGCCTTGGATTGACTTAGAAAACCATCGGGAGTCTTCTTATTCCTCCCTTCCCCCCATGGAACTAGCTTCGTTTATTTTGCATGTGCTTGAGGCAAGCAGGGCTGGCTCCCCCATCTGTACAAATGCCTGGATACAATATGCAAGAGGATGGATCTCAATTAATGGGGGGGACTTAATCAGAGTTGCCTGTGAGTTTCCACCAGTGGGAATCAGGTGCATCGTATTTTAAACATACATTCTATGATTGCATATGCAAGACCATTTGTAATACACTTGTTATTAAACTGCCAAAATTAGGTTGGGGGCTTTGAGCCAGGTGGTAATTCATTGGTTTTGCTCACCCATGAAATGGCTGCTTTGCATTTGTTGTTAACTGACCAATCTGCAGTAGAAAAAGCAATTCCAACAGGAGTGGAGCACAACTGCATTAATTTGAATATTACACACAACGCGCAGCTTTGAAATTAAAAGATTTGGGCTAGAGAAGAGGAAACATATTCATTACTATTAGACACGTATGGCTTTTTCATCTAGCCTTGATCATTTTTCAGGCAAACTACCTACAGTTAGTTGTTGTACTTTAATGCCAATAAAGGTTTGGAATGGAATGGAATGGAATGGAATGGAATGGAATGGTTGTTGTAATTGTAACTATTTTTGGTTAATTTTGTACATTAAAAAGGATCAAGATGCATAGGACTAGTACGTGCAGTGAAAGTTGTAATAGTAGAACAGCCAGTACTCGTGCTGTGTTGGTGCCCAATGTTGCTGCCAAACAAGGAAAAAAAAACTGTTTCCAGACATTGTTCTTTGCCTGTGTATGCCTAAGACTGGGTCTACAGTGAGAGTCTGCTAATGGAAAGGAACCCCTCTCATGTTTGCAAGCATCTTTCTTCTGGAATGTACCATAAGAGAGGTAAGAGAGAAAGCTGTAAGTTACAAAATGAGGTAAGAGGGTGACTAAGAACTTGAAAACGCATACACCCTTGCCTCAGTTCTATAGAAAGAACCAATCCAGGCTGATGAGAGTGCATGAATGCGTATGAGGGTGCAACTCTAACCAACTTTCCAGCACTGACATAGCTCTGCCAATGGGGCATGTGCTGCATCCTGCAGTGGAGTAGCAGTGACAGAGGCCTCCTCAAGGTTAGTATAGGGAATGTTTGTCCCCTTACCTCAGAGCTGCACTGCCCATCCCCCAGTGCTGGAAAGTTGGTTAGGATTGCACCCTGAATAGAGTTCTGTTCCCTTACATGCGTCACCATGAGGTGGATTCAAGGGAGGACGTCCATGAATGGAAGAAGTTCCATTTGTGCAACGGAAAGGGATAGTTTTTACTAATTCCAGTTCCTTCTGTTGCCTCCTAACAGCCCAGTCCTATGATTCCTGGGCCAGGATAGGCTGCCACTAGCAGCAATAGATCTTTTGGGCTCTGTGTCCCTTGTTGTGTGGGTGCAGAGTCAAGGAGGCCTGTGTTGGGCTGCCTGGCCTGGGAGGGAACAAAGGATATACGAGCACAGAATCCTCCCCTCACGCTGCGCAGTTCCATCCTGATTCCCCGCCCCAAAACGCCACACAACCAAGTGGTGGTGGTACTGCGATGTCCTCCAAGCAGCACTGATGCTCCCTGCTTTCCAGGAGCTGAGAATGTGCTTTATGGCACATTTGCGACACCCAGAGCCGGCAGTACATGCTTACCGCCAGAGCTCTGGCTCAGGATTGGGCTCTAACTTTCCTTAAATGTGTTTCTGAGGGTGCTGCATCCCAGCCACGGTTCCAGTGACTGAAGGTACTTTTGGTCAGAGGAAGAAGTAAACCAAGTTCAAGGCCGACTTACACACAGAAACAGAACTTGGTAATAATCTACAGACAAATACAGACAACGCAGGAGCACCCCTGAACCTCAGAGGTGATCCAGGCACAAACACTTACAGGTATCACATCCCAGGTGACACAGCCTCTCCAGCAGTCTGGGAGAGTATCCAGGCAACCCTTTGGCCACCACAGCCCACAAGCATCCACCAGGTCTCGGGGCAAAGCAAGGGACCTTAAGCAGAGGCTTAATTGGCCAGCCAATGCTAAATGGACCCTGCACACAGCTGATGAGCATTAGAAGATGCTTTGCATAGGGAAGATTAACAATAGCTGGGGCTCTTGGTAGTGCTCAACCTCTCCTGGTTGTTTCCCCTTGGAAAAGCTCTCTCAGGACTTCCAGAGGCCAGGAGGCACCCAGATGATTTTTGGGGCATGCACCAGCCATTACAGAGGGTCCCCCAACTATCAGGAGCATATTTTCAAGGGGCGTGGCGTGGGGAGCTACAGAGGAAAGTGGAGTTAGTGCAAACCACCCCTCCCCCCTTACAGGAATGGAACTTTTTCTGTGTGTAGAATTACTCACTGGGATCCAACTAGAAGGGTTAAGGAAATAGTAATTCAATGGTATGCCCTACCTGCAGTTGGGCCCCTTAGATTCAAGAAAGAAAAGCAATATTTAAAATGCTTAAAAAAAATTTTTTTTACTCCATCTGGGAAGTTAAAGACCAGAAAATTGGGTGGTAGAGTGATAAGGGGATATATAAAGGAGATAATTGTTTGAGTGTTTGTGTATTGAAGGAATTTAGATCCTACCTTTCCATTAAAATGTTCACGGCACTTCACATCATTAAAAACAATGAAACGCTACAGTATTACAAGCACTTAAATGTTATAAAATTGCATTACAGCAGACCAAGACCTCATTAAAAAGAAATACCCTTGTCAACCATACATTGGATGGCATCCTAAGTGCTTCTTTCATTCATAGAAGATCTGTCTGAGGAAGAGAGAAGGAACAATTTTTGCCAATCTCCCATTTATCTGAGCATCAGTTCTAGAGGGTTCCTCAGGGGGCTACAGAGGGAAGGTAGGTTAGCCCCCTGGAGTTTTCCCCCCTGGGGTCTGTTTTGTCTTGCCATCAGCAGAGCGAGATAAGGAGGCCTCTACCAAGGACTTCTCCACAGTACCAGGAGCTGTTTTGCTTCTGGCTGACAAGGGGGGCAGGGAAAAGTAAAAAGCTCAGATCTTTTTGAGGTTTGAGAGAGGAGAAGAGAAGATGCCTTCAACACACCTGGTTCTGTCCTTTGCTGGGTGAGTGATAGGAGAATGTGCATAGACTAGGAGATATGCTTTCTTATTTTGCATTAAGCATCATGTAGTTCTGACATGCTCTGGCCTGCTTTGAAAGGCCTTCTATGCTTTAACCTGTATGCTGTAACCTGTAGTTTTAATAAATTATATTTTCTATATATTATCTGTATATGTATATAGGTATGGGGAATGGAAAAGATGATACATAGGAAGGGGATACAAAGGTTCACACCAAGGGTCCACACCGATTACAGCTTAGTTATCTTACCTATATTAATGTTTGTATACCATCTATATCATAACTTCAACATTTACATAACTTAATTGTCATGTATAGAAAACTTACTATCTCTTATTTTCCATTTATAATTATCTAATTAACTCTAACCCAATATTTCTATATCCTAATAGATTAACTTATATTTATTCTACTATCCCTCCATAAATTTACCATAATATAATGCCAATAAGTAAAAGAAATTTAAAAGAGTAATTAAAAGCATTAAACATTTAACATGAGCATTGATCAATCATCTTCTTAAGGATCTCTAAAACATGCATACAATTACTACTTCAATTTCTCTAATTATTACACAAGGATAGCAAAGAGAAAAAGGAAAATAAGCTCTTTTGAATTGTTTTTAGTTTTGAGGGGAAGACCAGGTTTAATAGAAGTATTTTAATTCATAATTTCATCATAGTCTCCCTTATTTATTATCTTTTTCTCATTAATTATATCTTCCCTAATTCAGTGATCAGATTCTGAGTATCTTTCACTCAGAGATTCTTTCCTTTTTCTTTTTCTTCTTCTTCGTCTTTATTCTCAATTTATTGAACCCATTTCGGCTATCTGGATCCTTCAGAATATTACTATATATCTTCCTCCCTGAACATTCCCGAAAAAGACTCTGCATCTCCATCCTAAGCATCAATAGATCCAGTTGTTGTTTCCTGGCATTTCTCCAACTCTCTGCAAAATATTTCAATAGCCTCTGTCTTCATCCCCAAAAGGCCCTGCATTCTAGTCATAAACCCTGACTGGTCCAGCTTTATCTTCAAGACCCTATATGTCTCACATGTAATTTTTTATTTGTTGCTCCATTAGGACTACTTCCCTTCCTGGAGCTAGGCAGGCTGGAGTTTGGCTGCTTTTTATCTCTAAGGGGGTCTGTATTCTAGTCACAGAGCCTGATTGCATTGTCTTGTCTGGCTTTCCAGTTCCAGTTCCATTCATAGATTTAACTTCTTCTGATAGGGTCTCCAAGTCCTGCAATACTTTCTGTCCAATATTCTTTATAATTACCACTTCTTGCTGCACCTGTTGGGCTTCTGAAAGTAATTTAGTTAATAAAACCTGTACAGACTGACTGGTATTATCCTGTCTTAAAAGTTCCCGCCTTCCCTGTTGTCTCTCTTGTCTTGACATCTTTTAGCCTCAGGGTATATGAAACTACACAAACTTATGTCTATGAATAAAAATATTTTTTCCTTGCTTCTCTATCCCGCAAATGAATACCCAACAAGAAAATTACGCAATGACCATCAATAGTTATAAACCACAATGACTTCAGCCAAACATCCGTGCCAATATATTCTGCTTCACAGACGTATATCTGTTCAAAAGTCCAGACACACCAAGGCTTTTTATCTATAACCAGTTCAGTCAGCAAAAGTGAAAGTAATTCCATCTTTGTTCTTCCGTCCGCCCAGATGTTTAGTGTGCCATATTCTCCTTCAAAAGACCCATGCTTTTGGCCTGCTTTGAAAGGCCTTCATAAGCCTCTATGCTGTAACCTGTAGTTTTAATAAATCATTGTATTTTACTCCATGGTGTGCCTCGTATGCTGGAAGCGGGGGTTAGCTGAGTCCAGTCTTGATGCTGGGCTACACAACTGGTTGGGCTAAGGGAATGCCTCCTGGGCCACTGGAGGTTGCTGGTGGCCAGGAGGGGACAACATCCCACAATCCCTGGGGGCAGTCTGGAAGGGCCAGGTCCCTGGGTATCGTGATAGCAACCATCTCCCCTTTCCATCCAGTCATAGAAGTATTAGTTGGAATCCAAGTCATGGTAACTCATGAAAAGGAATGGAATCACACGCACATGCACACAGGGTGCAATCCTTACCTGCTCTTTGGCCAGCTCAAGTCCTTTGCGCCAGCACAGGAGTGTTGTGAATGTGCTGTAAAGCATGTCTGCGCCGACTTCTTAGCAGGCTAGGCTAGTGCGAGGACTCGTGCTGGTCTCCGCACACCAGGTCTCAACTGGGAAAGGGGACGTTCATGGGGGGGGGGAACTGAGGAGGTGTGTTGGGAGGGTGAATCGGCGGTGGGGAGGGAGTGTTTTGGGGTGGAAGGAGGCTGGTCTGGGAGATAGATCGGGGCTGGGATGGGGATGGACCAGCCACAACAGATCCTAATCCCCCCCCCAGCCCAAGCAGCCTTACACAAGCTGCTCAGATTTGCATTAGCAAAATTGCTGACAGAAATCCGAGTAGCCTCATAGAGGCGGCTGACACATGACAAGGGGTGAGGGGTAAAAAAGTACTCCTGCTTGATAAAAAAAAAATCAGCCTGTTTTTTTCCAGAGAAGTTAGGATTGGGTGTGAGTTTGCATGCGTGCGTGCGTGTGTGTGTGCATGCGTGCACATGCACACTGGTTATCCTATGTGGGGGAGGAAATGCTAAGATTTGCAGGAGCCGACCTCCTGTGTAAAGCAGCCCCTCCTACTTGCCTTCAGAGCCATCCGTGGCTGGGAGAGCCAAGCCAACCTCAGGCTCCAGCAAAACTGAGTGTTTTGCCCTCCCTGTAGGAAGGCCACACTCCCACATAAACAGACACACCCTTCCTTTATCAGCAGGCCCTGGATGGTTCTATAAAGCTGAGGCAAGGGTCAACGTGCCTGCAAACTCATCTAGTATTCACATGCCTACCTCACTTGCATGCTCCAATGTCTGCAAGTGTTGCCCCTCCCCACTTACAAAGTGAACCTTCTTCCATGAGTGGAAGAAGCCCCTTAGCATCATAAATTAAACTCCAGCTGGACAAGACACAGGCTTCTGCAGCCCAGAAGCTTGCCTGAAAACAGGAGGGTTTTAACCTACCTGTGAACTCTCCTTCTCAGTTCTCCACAGCAGGGCTAGCCCTTCCTTCTGGGTAGCTCCTCCTCCTCAAGCAGGCAGGCCAGTTCAAGGTCTACCTGAGGGGAGGGGCGCCCAGAAGTATCCAAGACTGGCCTTTGCCTTGCAAGACACCGGTTGGGTCTTCCTATTGCTCTTATAGCGAACCGTCGGAATAGCGCGTTAAAGCGCTATTTTTAGTAATCGCCGAAAGTGACAGTAGCCAGCAGCAAGACACAAGCTTCTGCAGCCCAAAAGCTTGCCTGAAAAAAAGTGATCATCACCCAAGAAAGAGTGTAGTACTGTACTATTAGTATAGTGTTCACCGTGTTTGAACTATTTCCAGGAGGACTTCTCTGCTCTTCATTAGATTTTGGTTTCCAATGTTTTGCTATCTTTGCTATCCAGTGTCAAGGCCATCTTGAACTGGTTTGTTCTCCAGAGCATTGATGAACGCAGAATCAAAAAGTCACTAGCCAGCCACTTGCTGGTTTTAAACTTCAAGTTCAGTCCTTATAAAGCTTCTATAGCAGAGCAGGAATGTAACAGCTACTTGAAAGGGCTTTGACTGATGTTGACTGATGCCTTTGACGGATGTTGATGGAATTATTTTTTTTAAAAAAAATTGCTGCACAGAATCTCCCAAGTGGCAAGAGGCAGACGGCATACACAATAAACAGATTCTTGTGATTTAGGATTACAGCATTGTCTCACAACATGGCAAACCAAGGCAACAGTATCACCAATAATCAATGGTGTGTGTGTGTGTGTGTGTGTGTGTGTGAGAGAGAGAGAGAGAGAGAGAGAGAGAGAGAGAGAGAGAGAGAGAGGTAATACATTGTCTATTGCTGATGAATGCCACATAAGTGTATCCCAAGATAGTTCAACCTCAGACTGCTAATTGATCCCATGTTACCACTCACCCAGATTGTAAATAGTTCTTTCCTATGCCAACATTGCTGGCCTTTGGGGGTATGTGACACTGTTCTAGGAAGAAACCAATTAATTTACTTGGCCCCATCTTTGCAGAAGTAATGGGATTAGACCAATGGGATTAGACCAATGTTTCCATAATAATACTGTACATACGTGCATTGGACATAAGTACAGTGGCATACCTAGGGGGGTTGAGGGGCAAATTCCCACAGGCACCAGGCAGGGAGGGGAGGCAACATCGTCCCTACTAGCCCTCGGTCGTGCCCCCTATTGCTGCTCCAATGCAGGGGCCATCTTCCTCCTCCACGTTTTTTAGCAGACGGGGAGAAGGGTGGCCCCTGGAGGGTCTTTTGAGAGCTGGGAAAGCTGCACATGTCCTTTCCGATCCTCAGAAGGCCTTCTGGAGGCAGAAAACTATCACTTCCAATTTTTGACCTCCTGAAAGCCTCAGATGGCCTTCTGAGGGTTGGAGAGGCAGTGTGTGGCTTCCCTCAGCCCTCAAAGGACCCTCACAGGGCTGAAAATAGTCACTTCTGGAAGTGACGATTTTTGGCCTTCTGAGGGCTGAAGAAGCCACATGCGGCCTCCCTGGCCCTCAGAATGCCTCTGGAGGTGTGCCCCCGGAGCCGACCCCTCCCCCAGGAACACCATTGGATAGGTAAACCAATCTGCTACGTTGGGGAAGAGGGTGGGGGGTGGGGTATGAAGCAAGACAATCAAGTCCATCTGACCTATGGAATAATTCTTATAATGAAGAATCACACTCTACATCAGCAGTTCCCACATTTTGCTTGGGCGCTAACCAGTGGTGTCATTCAAATGATTTAGGAACAGGAACTCACTTTTGATTGGCACTTGTCGGGAACCCGGAACCAGCCACGGAGCCCGTTAGGATCCGGAACGCCTGTTCTGGTCCGTTCCCCCTGAATGACATCACTGCCTTCGCCCCCCTAGGAATCCAGAGTCACTCCCTTTAACCCTCTGAGTGCCAGCCAACCAAGAAGAAAAGCTCTTTGCAGAGGAATTGGGAGGGGGGGGGAGGGAGAGTGAAGTGGGCAGAGTCAGCCCTAATTTTAACTAGTGGAACTGAGTTCCCCCATGTTCCCCCTGCATGACATCACTGGCACTAACCCCTTAAGGATTTAGTACAGCACTTCTGGGTTCCTCTGGTACCTTTTTTTACTTACTCGTATTTGGCAGTGGTGGCAGCAAAACCCAGAACGGCCATACTAATGGCACTTACGGGTCTCCAGTTGGGTTGCTACCCTCCTTAAGGGGGTAGCGTTCCAAAAGCAAATGAAGATGCCTTCCCCAGGGGATTGCAATCCCCAGGTTGTAAAAAGCTGTTCTACGTCCTTGCTAAATAATATTTCTGTTATTGGACCCAGTCTATTCAAGACACGTGAGAATCAACTGAGGACTGAAAATCATATTTCTATCAGCAATCATATTGCTGCACTTCTAACCCTGCCCCCCAATGTACACATGTACATTTCAAAATGGGTATGGTGTAAAGAATTCTTCTGTTTCATTTCAAAATGTCAGATGTCTCATTCTGTTTCATTTCAAAGATGTCATTTCAAGATGTCTAAGGCATGCAAGTAAAAACTGGGAAAATCATAACCACAATATCAATCCATCCATCCATCAAACAATATTTATATACCGCTTTTCAACAAAAAAGCTGTTTACAACAATAACAATAATAAAATGTAATGTAATGTTTTCTTTGGGAGTAAGTCCTAGCCACCTACCAATATATTAAATCGCCATACGTACGATTTCTGAAGAAGAGCTGGTGGTGGCGGTAGAGGAGGCAGAGACTCTGCTGATATTTTAAGGCTTCCCATTACAATCAGTGTGTGCCTGTGAGTCGAAATCATTTCGTCTTTGATTGATGTGCAGAATATTCCACAGGGGTGGGCTTTTGATGTATTTGCTTCCATTTTTAAAAGCTTTGCAATGTAAGATGCTTCAAGAGGGTGAACATGCAACAGCACATTTTGTTAAAAAAAAAAGTATGATTGATTCTATTTAACGGGCCATTATAGCTGTTGCCCCATATATTTCTCACTTAACAGAAAAATTCATCATAAAATCCTTACTACTTTAATTAGTCATGGGTTTTTAAAAAATTGCACCTTAAAATTCTGGCATAGCCATATGTGTTCTATAAATAATACACTGTATTTGTTTTTTTAAAAATGTATATTTTCCCAAATGTGAGCAGTAGAGTGTCACGTTTTCAAATATGCCAACCACAGAAGTGGCCAGGAGAACATTCATTAGCCGTGTATGTTTATATAGAGCTGTGTTTCCTAATGCTGGCCATAGGTTTGTCTTTTCAGTGGTTCATTAGTTTTATTCTAGCTTGTAATAATGTGATCAACATTCTTCCAATGTACAGAATGTTAGTGTCATTTGGAATGCAAACTATGCAATGAAACATAGGAATGATGAAAATGAAATGTTACACAACAAACAGTAATATTGTTCCTACTATTTGCAGCAGAGAACATTTTTAATTCATCTGTTCAGTAATACGAGCAGGCTGCACTTCTACAAATGAACTTACTTGAGAGTGGGCAGCATTAACCTGCGCCAATTGAGCAGCACAGATGTCACCTCAAAGCAAAGGGGCATTCGTCCCCTTACCCCGGTAAAGCCCCAGCCTGCTCAATGGGTCAGTTCGGGCCTGTGCCTGTTCAATAGCCTGTGCAAATCCAAGTTGCCTTGGGGTCTCAAGAGAGCACTTGGATTCACCATGTGCCACTGTGGCTGAACTATGTCCCCACCCAGGATCTTGATCTGACCATCCCCACTATCTCCCCATCCTCCCCCACCCTGTTAACCTCCTCCCTCCACTCTTCCGAGCCCCTGCACTGCTTGGAGCAGCTCTTACCTGCTCTGGTGCATGCTGTTTCTTTCACCGGTACCAGCTGGATGGTGGCAGGCAAGCACGTACCTGGGCGAAACCGCACCCAGGGCACGCGACGTCATGACGTCACGATGTCGTGACATCATGACGTTTGGCTGGCTCAAGTGGCAGCCCAGGATGGGAGCTGCCAGCGCGCATCCCGGCTTGGGGTGCGCGGCGGCAGCTTCCTCCCCTCTCGGCTGCCGCTGGAGTGCTTAAAGCGCCTCAGCAGCAGACCGGGACGGGAGCTGCCAGTTCACGTCCCAGCTCGGGGCATGCAGCAGCAGCTTCCTTCCCCGGGCTGCCACTGGGGCGCTTTAAGCCCTGGGGCGCCATACCCTCGCGACGCCTCTGGTGGCAGGTCTTCCCGCTGATGCTCCTGATAGGCTGCGGCAATGGGCTTTAAGGCATGTTTACAACAGCCTAGGACAGGGCAGCAGTTGGTGCACCAACACTAGGAGAGATTAGGATTGTGCCACAAGTCACATTATATACAGCAGGACTTACTACTAAGTAAGCATGCACTATACTGGGATGCCCATCATTTAACAGGAAAAAAAATATATTTTATTTATTTGAAGAATTTATATCCTGGCTTTCCCATGCTGGAGCAAATGCCCAAGGCAGCTTATATGGGCAGTTAGTTTAAACAACAACCTTTCAATATGGTTTTTACAAATATACAGTATTCTGTGATAAAGTATTCCAAATTCTCAATTCCAGATGTAGCCTTCACAGTGTGGTTCACACCTCTGGCTACATGCCATCGAGGTCAAGCTTCAGCAGGCAATCGTAAGTAAAGCCTGGATAGGTCCTTAATGTCGTATTCTGTTCTTTTGCCGGCCAGCCTTCTCACAGACTCCCACACTGGCTAAACAGCTCCACAGCGCCTCCTTTCTGCCACAACAGGTATTGCAGCTTGTCACTGCCTAGCATTCTGTCTCCCATCCAAAAATAATATCACAGATTCTCCTGCTTAGCTTCAGGCAGTACCAGCAGCTCAACCATCAATCCACACCTCCTGCCCAGCAACCTAATGATTGCTTCAATCATTGCTGTACCATATTTATACATATTCTTTCTCAGGTGTCAACACAGCAAATGTATAATGGACTGTATGGAACACAAACATTTATTATCCTTACTTGTCATTCCAACACCTTGTCACTCATGGATGTGATACCATATCACTAAGCAGCAAACAATTCTATCAATCAACTGTTAGGGGCGAAGGATTTTGTTTGTTTATTTTTTGGAAACGAATGTCAGTCTCATGCACGATGATGTGATGGATGGTTTGGGCATATGCTTGCATGGTGGAAGAAATTTTTAAAAACGATTGTACAGCTCAGGTCAAGAAGGTGCAGCTTTCAGTATCAAGAGAGATCATAGAGAAATCTCAAGATTTACTTACTGCAACATGAAGTGGTAACGTGTCTCAGTCTGAAGATGTAGTCAGAGGAAATTGGAAGAATGCCCATGGAATGTCTTTCTAGAATGCAGGACTTGTAGAGGGCACTGTCAGCCAGGCACTGATGTCTGTTCCACCCCCATGCATTTGTTCCCAGCAGCCTAATCCTTTTTGTCCCTGTCACGGGCAATCATGCAAAAGAACAGTGTCCTGCTGGTTAGGGCACCGCCCTTGGCAGGGCTAAAACCAGACATGTCATGTAGCGGGTACGCGGGGGTATGCGAGTACCCATTCCTAGGATTAGGGCTGGCCCCGCCCATTCGCCCGCCCACTCGTCGACTCCGTCGGTGCTCCGCTCCGCCCCCTGCTTGAATTGCCTGCAGGTTTGAGTTTCCTGCACGTTCTCAGAGCCAGGCAGGCAGGCAGGCAGCAGAGCAAGGGAGACCGACGGTAGCAGCATGCCTGGGGCTCCCTCCCGAGGAGGTGCGACGGTTCTGGGGGGGGAATCGGTAGCCTGTGCAGCGGCCCTGGGGAAGGCCGGGGAAGGCCCGGGACTGCGTGGCCTACCGAGGAGGTGTGGCGGTTGCTGGGGGCGGTTCCTGGGTTCTGGCTATGACCTCACTTCCGGTGAGCGGGCCCTGACACAAGTGCCAATCAAAAGTGAGTACCTGTTGCTAAATCATTTAGATGCCATTGCTGGCTAAAACCCCTCTTCGCTGGCTGCCAACCTGCACCATTGTGCAATGAAGCACCAAACCCCTGCTTTGTCTGAGTGCTGTTGAGGTTCCCCTTGTGACTCATCCCAGTCCCTCCCCAGCAGCTCCCCCACATGGACCAAAAGCCCTTGCCATGGAGAAGCTTGGGTTTGTCATACAACTGCCCTCTTCCAAAGGAGCTCTCTTGCCATCTTTGCACTACTGTAATCAAAATGGTATTTCTTAGACATGCATGTTTGGGCGAGTGGCATAAGGGGAATTCAACCCAAGTTCTGGGATTCCTAGCAGTTCTCTGCTTAGGCCTTTTTTTTCCTGCTCACACCACTGTAGCTCCTGCAGCAGAGTGGGTGCTGTGGTATCCTTCTGTCACGGTGCGTTTGGGTGTGGTGTCTCTGGGGCATTTCGGCATGGAGGTGACTGTCGCCATGTTGCTCATTCCTAGGAACTACTGGTGGGGAGTAGTTCACTGCTTATTGGCCCTGCATCTGCCCTCACTGCTGCTTGCTGTATCCTGGCAGTGCTTCTTTGGGGCTGGGTGGATGTAGCTGTGATGTCATGGGTTACAGGCTGCTTCGGAGGTTCCATGGACACTGGTGGCACTGCTGGGAGGGCTGGGTTATGAAGTTGCCTGGCCTCTAGTGTTTTCCTCTTGCCGCATACTGAAAGGGCATAGGGTACAGTGAGCATTGAGCCAGCAGCAGTACGCTGTTACTTTATTTGGATACAATCCAATGTTTTCTGATGCAGTTGATAAATGGAATCTGCCAGATCTCACCTGGAAATAAATTCCTCACCACGGCCACCACTGTGACCGCTGCTCCTTCTTTCCTTATCTAGTCTATGGTTGCACAGCCTCTGCAAAAGCCCTCACCTTTCCTTGTAGCTATACGTTTGAACAGCTGGCAAATTTAGAAGAGCAATTACATGTCCATTGTGGAAAGGGGTGTTACTACTCCTTGGCCCAGGGTAAGCCCCAGCAACCACAATGGGACGACTTGGACCAGCACCAGCTCTATCACTGGTACAAGTCCATGTTGACCTGGGATGGCAGATCAGGCATGGGAAGAGGGTGGGATCAGCAGTTGTGATGGCGCACACCAAATCCCAAGCCCCTTCCCAGGCCTGATCTGCCATCCTCTCCACCCCATTCAACTCATCCGCTTCTCCATTCCACCCGCTCCCCACTTCCTTCCACCCCCCCTGAACAGGCTTACCTGCTCTCTCAGGTCTCCATGGCTTCACTAGCACCAAGGAGGCTGTACCAGCCTCCCTGCCAGCAGGCCCACTCTGCGCTTGATGGAGGCTGCTTTGTGATTGCTGCAGTACAGCAACCTCCGCCGGCACAATGCTAATTACACCACCGGGGAAGGGGAATCGGATTGGGCCGCCAGTGACATCATTACATTGCTTTGGCAGTGTTGCAGACTGCACCCACATGGAGCTGTTCTTGGTGTTTGGCAATTTCACAGGGCACATGATGGAAACTCACATTTCTTAGCCCTAAGCTCCTGTGCACAGGCAAAAACCACAGTGGAAGGAGGATGGAATGGACATCTATATTTCCTCTCTGGTAAAGCTTTAGTCAAAGCATACCATGACGCAGCTTGGCCAATGTAGAAAAATAGTGTAGTGCACGTGCACTTTTGCAGCATGCTACAGATGGGAAACATTTCTTATTAAAAATGTTCTGTGCCTGCTGGCTGTTGATTTTCATAGATTCCGAATGCACCTTTGGCGTGTTCTTTGCATTTTATTAAAAATAATACTCTTCCATCAGGCAACTTTATTGCTTTTGATTAAGCTTCTTTAATAACAGGAACGATGCTCGGAACAATGGCTTAGCAGGTTATGTTTGCAAGCAAAAATAGAGCTGAAGATGGAAGGTGTGTGTAGGGGGGGGGGACTTGTGGAGTGCTAGTTTCAGTGCAGCTAGAGCCATTTAACTGAGACGGCTCTGAAGAGTTTGTCTTGCAGCATCCATAGCAATAGTCCTAAGGGTTGGATGCACATTTGGAAAAGCTGGAGGATGAGAAAATACACACGTGCTTTACAGTTCCACTATCTTCACTTTTCTGTATTCTTCAAATGAGAACATTTGCATCTTCTCTTGTGATAAAATTAGTTTTCTCCCCTTGGGATTCAGAATAGCTCCCTTTTTAGCTCCCTTTTGGCAGGGTCTAAAGAAGGAAGTATTTTTAAGTTGCTGACATGCTGGGCTGGCATTTTTAATGTTTGACTTTGAATGATTTTATTTTTTATTTAAGATCCAGTGGGGTCTGCTTATTTTTAGTGTTTTATATCATTGTTCTAATCTTTTTTGTATTGTTTTTATTTATTTTTTACTTACTGTTTAATATTATAAGCTGTTTTGGGTGCCCCAATATGGGGCAGAAAGGCAGGATATAAATTAAATTATTCAATAATAAATGATGATGATGATGATGATGATGATGATGATGTACAGGCTGTTCCCACAGCAGGCCATCATGCATGTGGGAAAGATGCAAAGATTGCATCAGGGATGCTATGGCAAAACAGGAAGTGAAGTAGTTCTGTTTCCTGTTCCCTCTGCTCTACATGACATCTAAAGCCACATGTATAATGTGGACAGATGGTGTGATCCGATGGTTGAGCTGCCTGTACTGCTTGAAGTGCTAAGGAGAAACAACCATGATATTGTTCTGGGTGGGAGATGGAATGCCAGACTGATAAGCAGACAAGCTGCTATTACTCATTGTGGCAGAACAGAGTAGCTGCTTAGCTGCTGAGTCGCTGCAGTGAGAGCTTGCGGGGGGGGGGAGGCTGTGTGTGAGAAGTTCAGCTGACAGAAACTGAGAATAGTCTTGAGGCTGTTGAAGCTTGATGGCACACAACCAGAAGAGATAACCAGACCATGAAGGGAACATCTGGTGAACTGGTGGTTCTGTGGGTCTTTTTCACCAAACATATTGTAAAAAGCCCATTGAAAAATTGTGGTTTTGATTAGCCTGCCCAAGTAAACCGCCTTGAATGCTATGTAAAAACAGAGAAAGGCAGTACCGTGTATAAATTCCTATGTATGTGTGTGTGTTGTATGTATGTACAGTATGTATGTATGTATGTATGGATGGATGGATGGATGGATGGATGGATGGAAGTAGGTAGGTAGGTAGGTAGGTAGGTAGGTAGGTAGGTAGGTAGGTTTTTCCTTGGTTTCTGATGATGGGACAACTCCTTCATCTTTCTTCACCACATTCCAAATCTACTCCAACAGATTGCCAGGAATGTGCATAAACTTATGTGCATGTGCTGCTCTTTTAATTCTGGATCTGGAGAGAGCCAGCCTGGCTACTCATCCCCAGTTGCAGCTGCCTGTGTCCCCATCCTGACAGTATGCATCATAGATGTCATCACTAACTGATGAAAGACTCAAGCCGAGGATCTGTGACGTGCTGCAGTAAATGCATGTGTCAATGAATAAGCACTATTAAGTGGTGTGCTGACTAGTGCAAAAATAAAAAATACACAGCAAGCTGAAGATCATAAATGTTGACAAGTCAGAGGCAGCCCATCATGCTTTGGGGACTAAAATGTTCAGAAGCATTGGGAAAAATTCAGGAAATTGATCCAGTGACTCTTACGATGCATCCATGCTTCAACATGGTGTTAATAATAAACCTCTGAAATTAGATTTACAGCATCAAGAGGCTAAATAACCTTAAGCAAATAATGCCAACAGGCATTATTCTTTCGTGATATCTAATCCCACAGTTTTAATTTGTAGATCTGATTATTGCTCGTAATTAAGTTCGTTAACACCTCTGAGTCCTACAAGGCATTTGAATCATACTTCTTTTAATTAATATTTCTTCTTTAATGCTGTTAAGGGTCTCCCAAACTTTCCAAAATGGACCAGTAATTGCTGTTCTAAATAGGCCAGCTGTGCAAACGTATAGCTACCAGGACACACAGAGGCTTTTGCAGATGCAACCCTGGACTGCTTCATTAACTGTTTGTACTCTGCTGTAAAAGGTATCATGCAGGTGGTGCCAGACAATCAGGTGGTGCTTTTTTGAGTGGCATTGGTATGTGTTTATTGGGATATGATTTCAGTTTACAGTAGAGTGAGTGAAGGGAAGAACACATTCTTTTTAGATTGTGAGCCCTTTTGGGACAGGGAGCCATTTAACTTTATTATTACTATTTGCCTGTAAACCGCGTTGTGAACTTCGTGTTGAAAAGCGGTATATAAGTACCTGTTGATTGATTGATTGATTGATTGATTGATTGATTGATTGATTGATTGCCCACACCTTTATATCACATGTGGTTCTGTAATTGCCATCCTGCCCCACAATGTTTTTGCTATTAATCCTTGAAGAATGGCAGAATCCAGGCAGCAGTGGAAGCAGAAGGACCCAACAGCACAATCCTATGCACGTCTATTCAAAAGTCAGTCCTATTGCGTTCACTGGGCCTTACTCCCAGGAAAGTATGCATAGGATTGCAGCAGTGGCGTTATTCACCCGGTACGCTGGGCGGGACTTACCTTTGAGCGGCAGTCCACCCGTTGTGTCACGCCACGTTCACGCCGCATCGGGAAAGCGGGCGGGAAAGCGGCGAAACGCAGCGTGACGCAACGGGCGGACTGCCACTCAAAGGTAAGTCCCGTCCAGCGTACCGGGTGAATAACACCACTGGATTGCAGCCGTAAGTGAGCAACAGAGCCTTTGAGGAAATTACTGTATGGTTGCATTATTATAGCCCGTTCAGAGATTTCTCTGTCCAGGAATGAGGAAAAGCCTTTGCCTTGCCTGAAAATGCTAAGCAGGATCAGCTCAGGTTTCACTTTGCTTGGATGGGTAACCAGAAGACACTGGTTACAGACAAAAGAATGTGGAGGAGTCAACCAGCAAACAATGGTAACATCCTGAGAAGCAGCCTGAGGTGTGTTTTGCGGCTGCCTATGAAAGCTTGGAAAGTGTGAGCTGTGCAGCCAGGACAACGATTGCACCAGGAACAGAAACATCTGAAGAAATTGAGGGTTCTACAGATTTCACTTGTAGAATAACACTTGTAAAAACCCCATTTTGGAAAAAAAATGAGGGTTCTCAATGGCCTGCCTACGTAAACCACCTTGAGGGCGCAATCCTAAACAAATTTCCAGCACTTGGGGAAAGGCAATGCAACTCTGAGGAAAGGGAAGAAATATTCCCTTATCTTGAGGAGGCCTCTGTGACTACTACTCCACTGCAGGATGCAGCACGTGTCCCATTGGCACAGCTAGGTCAGTGCTGGAAAGTGGGTTAGGATTGCTCCCTGAGTCTCAAGACGCAAGTGTCTATGAGAAAGGTGATATATAAATACTATCATAAATAAAAATAAAAATCCAACTTTAAAAAAACCCATAGAAACTCAAACAAGGAAAGAAGAATCTAGAACAGGGGGCTCCCAACTCCAGCCCACGGCCCCGATCTGGTACCTCCCTTTTTCCCTCCCTGGCATGAGTAGAGCTTGCTTTCTGCCAGGAAAGGTGTGAAAGATCCTTACTACAGCTCCCAAGGGTCTTTGTGGCCGGCCACGTCCAGGGTCTGCCGCCCCAGCAAGCCACATGCCAGTTGTTTTGTGCTTTGTGGCTGGCTGCAAAGACCCCTGGGAATTGTAGTAGGGGTCTTTCACACCTTCCCCGGCCGAATGAAAAGCGCTGTTTGTGCCGGGGAAGACTTTCCCCACTGCAGCGGTCTCCAGTTTGGAGACAGCTGATTTAAGTAATACACACATTCCTCTTTTTGGGCACCAATCTATATGTGAGCAGACTATCTTATGGTTTCATCAGTGTAAATTTAAGCTATCCCATCTATTTAAGAAGCATGCTGAAACCATCTATTCACTAGTGATATTATACGCTTAACAATCAAACCCCAAATCACATAATTAAGGAAGCAACAACATAATACTGCCATCTTATGGCAAAACTATAAGGTAGTTTTGTTCAGATTTACAACGGAGATGATTTTCTGGATCACAAATCTATTTTAGGACTTGCTCACCGTGGACTTTGATTACAAGCCTTGTCTTCCTGCCTGTTTTCCACTGCTCTTATTGCTTCATCCCCTAGCAAGCTCATGTGTACATACCTGGTACATTGGAAAATAGAGGCCTTTCGCTTCACTTTTCCCAGTCATATATGGAGTCACTTCTGGGTGCCTGTGTGATTTTAGATAGGTGTTTAGACATCATCAATTTCTCATAACTGACTCTTAAATGCATCTTTATGTATAAACCAATTCCACTGAAAAGCATTGGGTTTGGGCAGATGTAAATGTTTGATCTATGGCAATGAACTGTGATGGCCCATCCACACATTTAAGAGCAAAGTCTTAACCTGGAGTTAGGCCGGCAGAGCTAGGCCAGCAAAGTTTGGCCGGCACAAGGGACACCGTAAAGCGTGTTTGGACCACTCTCGGAGTCAGGGAGGATGGCGCACGTCTGTGTGCTGGCCTCTCTGACTCAAAGAGTGGCCCAGACATACTTTATGGGGTCCTTTGTGCCAGCCAAATTTTGCTGGCGTAACTGTGCCAGCCTAACTCCAGGTTAGGATTGTGCTCTAAGATCATTCAATGATGCTCATCCAAGCATAAGTGTGTGTGCTGTCCCATGAAGACCACCTAGCAAGACAGACAAAGAAAAGCAGCTCTTTTAATTCTGCATTAAAAGAATTCAGGAGTTCCTTCCACTGTAGATTCTCCATGGATTTTGGGAAGCATAGGAAAGAAACAAGACAGCACCCTCAGGAGAGGCAGGGAATATCTTAAAACAACAAATCCGGCTCAAGACTACCAGTTACAAGTTTTAACTGTTTTGCTACGAACCAGAAAAAAACGGAGAAAGTCATCTATGGAATAGTCAAAACCAAAAGTAGGGAAGCTCTGGAACTAATGAACAAAAGTACTGTAAGTTACCAACAAACTTTTGGGTTCTCCAAAATGATTCTTGTTGGGTGTTAATCAAAACCCAAAGACGGTAGACTAGAAGAGATACATTTGGGCAGGATAACGTGGTCCCAAGGACTGCAATTTCTAATGGGCTTAAGATGGAGTGCAAAGGGGTTATATAGAATTAATTTGATCGGCCTCTGCTAGAGGGCTGCTGGGACAAAACTGGCTCCATTTAAAAAACAAACTCATCAGATGCCAGTAATTGCTAGATTGTATCTGTAATCAAATTACAGTTCCTAAGGGCAGTTTAATTCTGCACACTACAAAAATGCATACCGCCTCCAAGAATTCAGCAACCAGGCGAGAACTCTGAGGAAACCGACAGATTTCTTTCCAAACAGTTGGTTAGAAAGCTTGTAAATAACAACCTGATTCTGAATGGAGCCAAGGAGCATTCACCCATGACCTAGTCATCTCTCAGTGGGAAAAGGTGCTTCTAGGTTGAAAGCAGACATGTCATGTAGCAGGTACGCGGGGGTACGCGAGTACCCGTTCCTAGGATTAGGGCTGCTCATTCGCCCGCTCACTTGTCGACTCCATCGGCGCTCTGCCCCCTGCAACGCTTGAATTGCCTGCACGTTCTCAGAGCCAGGCAGGCAGGCAGGCAGGCAGCGGAGCGAGGGAGACCGACAGCAGCAGCAGCGTGAGCAGGTAGGCTGCCTGGGGCTCCCTCCCGAGGAGGCGCGGCAGTTCCTGGGGGGAAATTGGTAGCCCGTGCGGTGGCCCCGGGGAAGGCCCGGGACTCCCAGGCCACCATGTGGCCTACCGAACAGGCGCGGCGGTTCCTGGGGGCGGTTCCTGGGTTCCGGCTATGACCTCACTTCCGGTGGGCGGGCCCCGACACAGGTGCCAATCAAAAGTGAGTACCTGTTGTTAAATCATTTAGATGCTATTACTGGTTGAAAGGATTTGCCAGTGACACCACCATTGCCCAGGGGACGCCCGATTGCCAAAGGAAAGTCAATCTTTGGGGAGGCTCCTTTCATGTCCCCCAAACCATCTCACATATGCTACAGTGCACACGGTGCCCCTCTACATGCACAATGGAAGATCTTACGTTGGCAAAGGAGAACGCTGTTGAAGTGGCCCAGTATTGGGCAAATGATATCTAGTTTTAACTTTGTATTTTATTATAAAAAACATATTTTGATGTATGTATAAAATTATATTAATGTAGATGCTTCTGACACAAATAAAGAAAGAAACCCATGACCTCAGGCCAAAGTGTTGGCACCATAGACATTAGCAGCCCACCACTGATGAAATGTTCGTACAGTCAAATAATGAGGATAGAAAGTGAATGACTATTTTCCCTTTTCAAGCAGCATGTTCTCCTATTTGACAGCTAGTCTTTGATACAGCATTCCATGTTTATAACAGATTGTTATAGTAAATTAGCCACGGTAGGTAGTGGTTACGGTGTGTATCTCTGTGTGCCTGTGCGCACCCATGTGTGCACACATGCACTCTTGTTAACGGAAAGGAATAACATGTACATTTAATGATATGTGGATCTGATGATTAGAGTTAATGGAAAGAGATTATAATTATGAGAAGAGGGAGAATTAAATGGATAGTGTAAGAAGGGCTGTTGGAAATACATTTTGTTTAGTATAATATCTTGAACAGGTAGTAAGAAAACTGTGGTTAGGATACAACAACAACAACAACAATAACAATAACAATAACAATAACAATAGTATTTATATACCGCCTTTCTTAGGTCACCAGATTTTCTAATGACTGTAACAAGGCGGTTTACATAAGCAGACTTTTATTCACAAACCCGAAGGTTTTTACAATTTACAGAAACGTTCTATCTTTCAAGAACAACACTCATACAGATGGATCTTTCTGGATTTAGCCTTCTTTCTTAGCCACCCGTCTGTCTTCTGCTGGCTGATAAGAGGCTTCCCTGCTCCCCCAGAGATGCAGCTGACCAGCACACTCCTCCTCCCAGGAGGCAGCTGGAACTCAGCTTTTAATCAGCTGCAGTTTTGCAAGGTCTGCGCTCACAGAGACTTCCAGTAGTCTAGAGTTCACGACCTTCGGATCTTCAGCTGTTATCTTCGGGCAAACGGAGGCATTAACCTTCTCGGCTAAATCTTCTGCCCTTCGCTCTTGCTGTACATTCTTGCTGTACATTATACTGCTTCGCTCTTTCTGTACATTCTGAAGTTTCTGTATATTTTATTATTTGATAAGTAAATCTATATACTGGAAGGAATAACATGTACCCTTGAAGGAATAACATATACCATTGACTTTCGGCAACTGAGATTATGCTTGTACTGTGAGCAATATAAAGGAGAGTAATTATGTAATTGGTGCAGTACAGAACTTTTGAATCCAGGGGACGGAACATTGCAGAAAGGCATCCAGAAGGGCAAACTCGTCTATCTGAAATCTGTCCAGGAAATCTGTCACTTAAACGGCAGACTTTCCTACCAGCAGCACAGCAGTCGACAACATAGGCAGCCAAGAGAGCAAACAAGGTCAGAAAAGAAAACAGCCAATGCAGACTTAAGCACTGCTAGAAAAATACATGAAACATAACAACTGTGTTTAAATAACACTCAGGTCATGGAGGAAAGTTGGCAGAGGCTACTAAATGGAAATCAAAGACAACACTGCCACTAAGCTCAGTCTGAGTTAGAAACAAGCTATTTATGTACCATTTGGTATCTTTGAGATAGAGGCAATATTGATTGTGGTTTGTGATTCTTTATTTCCAGGACATTTTCTTATGGAACAGAGGTATAGTAGAGGGCAAACCTTATTCACTGAGGACACAATCCTAACCAACTTTCCAGCACTGACATAGCTGTGCCAATGGGGCATGTGCTGCATCCTGCAGTTGGGGGAGGGGCAGTCACAGAGGCCTCCTCAAGGTAAGGGAATGTTTGTTCCCTTCCCTCAGAGCTGTATTGCCCTTAAGCCAGTACTGGAAAGTTGGTTAGGATTGCGCCCTGAATCACTGAAGCAAACTTGGCTCTTCACAGAGCCAATGTGTGACAGGGGTTCAAGATCATGCTGTTTGCCCTGCCCCTCAATTCTTCTGACCCCTTCACAGGATCACACCTGATGTAATGTTAGAATAGGGAATTATGCACATAACTCAATATGCATAGATCTGGTCCAATGACGATTATTCCACCTCCCCGTTTTGAAGGACAGTGATCACATAGGTTAAACCTAAGCACATTGGGGTGAATACATACAGGGCCCAATCGTATCCAACTTTCCAGCACTGATACAACCACAATGCAGCCCCAAGGTGAGGGAGCAAACATTCCCTTACCTTGATGAGGCCTCCATGACTGCCCACCACCATCAGGGAATGCATTGGCATGGCTGCATCAGCACTGGAAAGTTGGATAGGATTGGGCACCCAGACCCCTATTTGACTATGACTCCATCACAAAAGAATAAGACGCATATATGCCAGGCAAGTACCATCTTTCTTTGCCACCCTCAGAATGAAAAACATCACTGCAAAGTGCAGGAGTTGGTAGGAATAAAAAAAAATCACTTATGGCTAAAAGTGTTTGTATCTGGTGTGTAAGGATTCTAACCTACGGCTTACTGAACACCATGGGCTTACTTCTAGGTAAGGTACATAACACCAACAGCCCAGCCAAGCTGCACCGGAGCAGGTAACAGTGTGGGCAGTTCAGGGTGCAGAGTGGGCCAAACTGGGGGATCATTCAAGAGCAGGGGCTGTGCCCAAGGCCACATACCCCACCTGCCGCCCATCCCTCACCTGGCACTACCACCCCCACTGGCCCCCGCACTGCTGCCCCTCGTCTGCCCCCCCCACTGGGGGTCAGAGTGCTGGAAAGCCACACCCCTCCGATAGTCAGGGGAATGATGCGCCGCTGCAAGGCAATCGCTGATAGTCGGTGAAATGAGGCGCCGCTGTGCCTTGCAGGGGCGCCTCATTCCCCTGATTCTCAGGGATATGAAACACTGGAAAGCCATGTGGCTTTCCACCACTCTGCACCCCAATAGTTGGGGCAATGAGGTGCTGCAGTATCATTCCTCCAACTATTGGGGATGAGGCGCACCAGAGAGCCATATGGCTCTCCGCATTCCCAATAGTCAGGAAAATGAGGTGCAGCTGCACCTGGCACCCAGCTGGGAAGCAGCTGCTTTTTCACCCTGCGCAGCTGCTTCCCAGCTGGGCACTGCAGCAGCACCAAAGCCAGCGGAAGAAGTGGTCATGCAGGGGCGTTTTCACCCCGCACGGCCATTTCGCATTCTCCATAGCCTGCAGTGCACACTCCATTGGCCAGGCTGCATGCTATGGAGTGGTGGAGGGTAGGATTGGGCTGTTAGTCCATAATTTCTGGGGCTCACAGCTAGGCCCATCTTCTTTATTTTCCTTTGTGGAACAACCTGCATAATCCAGACCACAAAGTTCCACAATGAGAGCGCAGGCATCATACAAAGGAGTCTGCTCAGCAGTAATGATCAATCAATCAATCAATCAATCAATCAATCAATCAATTCAGAAAATCAAGCCATGTGCTACAAGAGGGCTTTCTAGACCTCTTTCCATTATGGCTCTACATACCAGTATTCATTTTTTTTTTTTATGAGTAAATATTTATTAATTTTCAATTATAGGACATGGGACACGGGAAAAGGATCACATAGGATAAGGATTAAACACAGGAATTAAACATTAGGACTGGAGGGTTACAACAGACTTAATATAATCTCTAAATGTCTAAAAAGCATCTAAATATTTAATTTCTAAATCTATTCTTGCTTTTAAAGAGGACAGTCCATTTAACAATGCTAACAGGAAAAAGGGGAAAGTGTTAACAGAAAATAAAGCTTAAATTCATATAGAGAGTTAAAAAAAAAGGCATCAAAAAATAATCTAAAACAGCAGATACATCTCATCAAAACTATCTATTAAAGTAAAACATTATTCTTTTAACGTATAGCCATAATCGTCTTTAAACTATCATTATTCTTGCAATTACTTCTGACATATAAATCTTCTGACACTCTCTCATCTAACTGCGTCACAATCTCAATGTTGAATAACTCCCTGTTTCTTCCCGGTCGCCATTTTAAACAGCCGTCTTCAGTCTGAATACAATTCCATTATCAATACATCTCTCTAACAATTTCTACAATCAAATCATAAAGTCCCATCGTTTATTTAAGACCAAAATGAAGAGTTATCTAATTAAAATCATATCCTTTGTCTCTCACACAAAGGAGAAGCTGGCAATCTTGTCCTCCCACCACAAGACTGCCAGCTTATCAAATATCTGTTAATACTTCATTCCGTCTTTTCTCTTTACCCCTTATGCAAATCCAAATTCGAAAAATAAAAAATAAAAAAATAAAATAAACTTCTTCTTTATTAATTCTTTAAGTCTTAGCTTGAACGATGTAAAGTTCTTTTTCTTTTTCTTTTTTAAGCTCCTCTGGAATTGTCTAAACAAAGTTCCTTTCGTCTCGTCATCCATCAACCGGTTGAAAGCTGCTCATAAAATTTTACTGCTCCCGTTGTAACTCTTTTCACTTCGCAGTGTCTTCTATTTAAACAGAGAGTTCTGTAGATCTTAGCCCTCTATTTGCATCATAAATCTTCCTTGTTGTCCTGATGTGGCTAACTTCCATTTAAAGTCTTTCTTCTTTTTCTTGTTTCACGCTTGTTAACTCATTATAAAATAATTTAGAAATATCGCATACCTCGATTCGCTTTCGCAATGGTAAATACATCCATAAAATCTTACTGTTCAGCAGCTTAGCAGCGGCCATTTTTCATGAGGTGCTAGCTAAACTTATTATCTTCATTCGCTTGCAAAAAATTGTCGCGTTCAGCGTTTTCCCCCCACGCTGCCTCCTGTCCATCTTCTTCTCTGCGGGGGGGGTCCCGCAGAGGATGAGACCTTCCAGCTGTAAACCATTCTATGTCCATTCAAGATCGAATCACCTCCAGGCACGACGGCCAAACTGCTCTGCACTCAAGGCGCAGTTCACTGCCGCTCTGCTGTCTCATGGCAAAGCCTCTCTCCTCCCGAACCGGCCGAATTTCGGGAACGATCGAAGCCGCTGCCGACCAAATGATGCCTCTCCTGGCATCAGATGCCGTTCCTTTCTCGAAGAAAGGACTGGAACAGTGCGGAGTTGAGGTCCTGGCCCCTCCACGAAAGGAAACCAGGACCTACATCGCGGCCATCTTGCCCAACCCCCCTACATACCAGTATTCATGGCACGCTTGTAACTAACTGAAATGTACGTCAATATGCCGAAGCACATGCTGAGAGTTTGGTCTGGGGAGCAATAAACTTCAGAATTTGTATAGGAATGTCACACAATTTTCATATGTAAAACAGTTATGCTAGAGCAGCCATAAGGGGCAAATGCATATGTGTCATGAAGAAAGGATTATTATCCTAAAGGATCAGCAGCCCCCTGTCAAAAACAGGAACATGGAAACCCATTAAACAGGGAGCAGAGGATTTAAAGTTTTCTGGTTTGGTTTAGAAGATAACACAAGTCTTTTGCTTATGTGATCTCAACTCTTTATATATGCCAGTGGTGAAGTATCCCCTAAGGTGAGAGAGTGAAATAGAATTCATCTCTGTTTATCTGATGGGATGAACTAGACAGGCATCTGCCAGGTAAATATACTGTAGACTTGGACCACTAGAAGATCTATTGTGTACCTTCTAAGTACTATTTCATTTGCTATTTTCTGGAAGGGGCACCACAAATGCAAAATTCATGTATGCGCATGCATGCACACACACACACCCCAGATGTGAAGTTTAGTCAACTGAGAACATTGGTGTGTCTCCCTTTCACATATTCAACAACACTATTGTGATCCTCCTCCGGTTGCCATTTCTGAGTATTTGGGACACGCGTTTAACTTTACAAGAATGCAGTTGCCATATTTCATCAGGAAGTTCTGCACACCACTAAGAGGTGCTAAGGGAAGGAAGCAATGGATCTCCCCTCCCACCAGAGCCATAAGCAGCTCAGAGCACATAGGGCGGGGCGACATCATCGCACCCCTAGTGTTGACATCCTGCCTCCTGCGCCCCCTGGCCACACATCCCAACGCCCAGAATCACTCTGTTTAGGAGCACTCCAAATGCAAGGGAGGGGGAGAGGGTCAAAAAGCGCACCACTTTTCGCCCTGTACACTGCACTGCAACTGGCCCCTGCTGAGCCCACCCCTCAGCACTACAAACACGTCTCTGTCTCCCACCTCCATTTTGAAGAGCTGTATCTTTATACAGCCAGGTACCGTGTAGGACTGGGTACAAGGGAACAACTGGACAACTTCTAAGGTCTTGGCACTTTGCCAAGACCTTAGAAGTTGTCTGGTTGTTCCCTTTTAATGATAACGTTTAGCACAATGAAGTACCAGTAGAGAATGCCTATGAATGGTTCAACCCATTTAGGATGTCATTTACAAACACATTTGTACGTCCGATTCATGGCAATTACTATGATAGGTAATAGAAAAAAAACATTTTTCACTTGCGGAAAGTGAATGAACAAACACCATTTCGGCAGTATCTTTGAATTTCAATGCAGGCATCCGCCGAACTTTTGCAGTTGATACGCAGATAATATCACCATTTATATTTATGAACTACAGGCATTCCATAAATATAGGAAATTTGAAATGATCACCTCATTGCACGATTAAAATTCAAACTTACATAAATAACCATTAGAAATGGAATGTATTCCATTTTTACAAAGGCAAATTGCAGAACCATTAGTTCATGCATAAATTAATTATTCGGATTTGTGATCTACATTCCCCTTGTAATGGAGGACTAAGACTAAGGGCGCAATCCTAACCTGATGTTCGGCCGGCAGTCAGGCCAGCAAAGTTTGGACCGCACAAGGGCCACTCTAAAGTGCGTTTGCACCACTCTCAGAGTCAGGGAGGATGGCACATGTCCAGGTTAGGATTGCACTCTTAGGCCCATGGCTGCCTAGCCTTGATGGACTGAGAGAAACACTGTTGGCATGTCTCCCCCTTTAACTACTTGAAAACTGTCACAATATTACATTCTGCCTTTCACTAGCCTAAACATTTAATCTTTCCATAAGATTTCTACACTGGACCCTTCATACTTCTAACTTTCTATTGAATCACCCCTCAAATCTTTACATTGATGCAGGATGGAAAACAAGAAGCCTCACTCAATAATCTGACGCCAAGACAACTCCGCACGTGAACTGATAGCCAAATAAATGAAAAGAACATGTACTTCAAAACGTTGCATTTGTTCAGTGACCACAAAGAGTATTTCAAAGCCTGCCCATTTCTAAAGCATGCTTCACTGTTCATTTTTCGCGAGCCGAAATGAGAGCCAGATGGCATGAATGACCTACCTATATTAGCATAACATGAAAGCGTTGCTGTATTATTAATTTTCCATATTAGTATTCATTTCACTGATGTAATCTAAAAGATGCTAAATGATTTAACATTAGATTGCTTACTAGAAATATGATTATGCTTATTACTCTAAATAAGGATGGGCTATATGACAGCAAGTGGCTCTATACACCAAGCAGGGAGCCAGAAATGGACCTAATTAAAAAAAAAAAAAAGAGGGACCACATGCCACTGTCAGCCCAATCCTATCTCCCAGCATGTTGATGGTGCTCTGCAAGCTATGACTGGGAAAGGGCAAGGCCAACCAGAAGTAAAACTATTTGTACTTACTTTTGAATAAGCCTCCTTCCCAACTAAGGATCTTCTTAGACCCATGCCAGGTATGTAGCTGGCATAAGTTGGAGGATAGGAGAGGAAAGAGGCACGATAGATTGAGGAAAAACTGGATAGGAAAACTGGATAAGTTGCTGTTCATGAATCCACTTCCTCCCTCTCCTTCCCCTTCCCCACCCTGCAACTCACCCTCCCTGCCCATGACACACTATATAGCAGGCGCAGGTCCAAGCAAGCCGCAAGGCCCGAATCGACTTCACGGCTTTACGGCACGCTTGCATCAGCCGTAGGGCACACTTGGATTGCGCTGCCCATGTGGTACTCAAACTGGGATAGGATAGGCAGGAATCATGTTCCTCATTTCTCCCATTAACAGAAGATTCTCAGTAGATTTCTAAAATAAGTGGCTAAGGGGTCTTTCACAAACGGTAAGAGAGTCACAGACCAAGCCAACCTAAATCCCCATGTGGCAATGCAGCTATGCTGGTGCGGGCTACACTGCATTTTTGGCTGCCCAAGGTCTCTTTGGGGTGAGGGGACATTTGACTGTGATCTGTGAAGGGCCATGCGATTCAGCACTTACTGGCCTTGCCGATCCCACCCCCGGGTCTGATCCTCCCACCTGCCCCATCTCCTGCCTATTCCGCTCTCCCCCCACCCACCCCCACCCCTGCACTGGATTTACTTATTCCGCCGGGCATTCCCAATGGCATGCATGTGCCTTGCATTGCCACAAAGTGCTCTGTGGCAGTGCGCACTGATAGAATGCCCATTCCACTTGCATAGGCCTCTGATAGGATTGGGGTGTAGTCATGCGCATGTGCATCTCTGTGCACCCTATAATAAGCTCTCTTCCCCCTATAATTCACGCACCCAAACCATGTACTATATTGAAACCCTATTTTGTCATATCGGTTTATCATGGACTTTAACTGTGCTACAAGACCTTTGTAGTCTGACGCAAACTACAACAAATAAAACATGGGTGCTGGGTTCATTAGCATCTAATGAATAACAAATTGGCTTGCTTCAGCTCCTAATCTGAACTTGTCTTCCTCCTGAATTTTTTTTTCCCATTTACATTATCTCTTTTCATGCAAATGAAGGGATGGGATGAGGCAAACAAAATGAGATGTGGCAGCTCTCGCCGCAACAAACAACTGGAAGGGGTTCGGCAAAATGAAATTGCAAAGCTTCCTGTTCCTCTCCATACCAATGATCACATCGCAATTTTGGCAGGCTCTGATACACTTTAGCTTTCAGTATATAAACTTGAATGGTAGACAAACCGTAAGGAGAAGTTTTTTTTCTTTTCAGTTTGAGTATGAATTTAGAACATGTAGGCTAGGTACACATTCATAGGGATTTCTTTCTTCAAAAAACAGGACTTTATTTTTGTCCTGTGCAAGGCTTGACTATTCTAGCAATAGATCAGTAGATTTCTTTCCTATGTCAGTGGAAATGTCCAAGGGGACTTACAAAGTTCCACAATAAAATGTAGAAAAACAATAAGTAAAATCATTAATTAAAAGGGGGGGAAGGTACAACCATTGGGAGGGTAACTATTTGGTCCAGAAAGGAATAGCTGAGCCATAGCACTATTGCAGAGGTGCAGAGGCACAGACAGGAGGCATCAACCCATCAAACTCCAGATGAAACAGACATGTTTGAGCCCTCACCAAAAAGCCATGGGGGAGGGGGTAGTTCTTAGTTCCTCCAGAACGGAATTCCATAGTTGTTTTGCCTCTACAGAGAAGGCTTACCCTTACACCACCATTCCTCTAACTTGGGACACTTAAAGGACAGCCCCCCTCAGATGACCAAAGAATGTATGGCACCAGAATGTATGGGAGAAGGTGGTCCCACAGATAACATGGACCCAAACCATGAATGGCTTTAAAGGTCAATACCAGCACCTTGATTGGGACCTGGAAATGAATGGACCGCCAGTGCAGTTGCCAGAGCAGCCGTCCAACAGAGTCAAACCAACTAGGCCCAGTAATCACTTGGACTGCCGTATTATGCACTAAATTGCATTTCATGGTTAGGTGTACAATTCAAACATTAACTAGAGGGTGACTGCAACCATCACACATTCACAACCACAGGCATCAAACAGGAGCATTTACCAGGGAGCTGGGTAGACTTGGAGTGCAATCCTTAACCTAGAGTCAGACAGGCACAGTTAGGCCAGCGAAGTCTGTTCAGCACGAGGGACACGGTGAAGTATTATTGGACCACTCTCAGAGTCAGAGTGGCCACACACAGACGTGCAGACTCTGAGACTGTGCCATTGCTCCCAATGTCAGTCAATCATGTACTGTGCCATTGCTCCCAATGTCAGTCAATAGGCGGACATCGACTCTGACTCTGAGAGTGGTCCATCGACAGACGTCCTGACTCTGAGAGTGGTCCAAACACGCTTTACGGTGGCCCTTGTGCCAGCCAACTGTGGCCTTGATGGCCTAACTGTGCCGGTTTAAATCCAGGTTAGGATTGCACTCTCAGCCAATGTGGTGATGCAGTAGAATAGCAGTAGTAAATAGCAGCTGCTTCAGTGCAGCAACCAGGGGGATGTTTATGAGTAGTCAGGGCAAGGGGGGGCAGCACTGCTGGACCAACACAAACAAACGATGTCCGCCTATTGACTGACATTGGGAGCAATGGCACAGTACATTTCTTAAGGACAAGGGTTATAAGCAGAGGTGTTTGAAAATGGTGTGATTTACCTAAGCCTGTTGGGTTCTGTAAGACTTAGGCTATAATCCTATCTTCCTAGAAATGAACACCTCCATCTATATGCTTTAGCATTTTTACGCAAAAGTAATGCACACTGAAATCAACTACACTTTCTTTTGCATAAACGGGTTTAAGCTCGGGCTGAAAGGGCACATTCATACGTTACCATTTTACAGAGTGCAGCCATTTGAATCCAAGTGACCAGGTGAAGCATTTCTCCACTATAGCTACCCATTTCGTTTTGAGGTCCCCATGCCAATAGAAGCCTATTGCAGGTGCAGGTGCAGAGAGCTCTCAGCCAACCTTGCAACCTCAATGATCCTCCAGCTAGAAAGTGTGATCCGAGCATTTCCTCAGAACAGTCCAGCAGAGCCCGTGACAATGTGCATATGCCACGTATACAGGAAGGAAGACTGGCCATCACTTTGCTGAGGCTCCAGCGGACGACCACATAGAACGGCCCAATCATTTGCTGGCCATCCATTTGGCTGCCTACTCATGTGTACCCAGGAAGATCTGCTGATTTTACAAGGAACATCTGTATGTATTATAAGAGCCCTGCCGAATCAGGTCAAAGGCCCATCTAGTTCAGCTTCTTGTATCTCACAGTGGCCCAGAGGCATCGCAGCAAGCTCCCCCTCCTCTTTGTACCCATTCCTAATCAACATAGCCTCCGTTTTCCTCTAGCTGCTAGGAACAGCTCCTAGAGGAGGGGAAGCAGCTGCTTGCAAAACATAGTGCTGTGATTCCCCTCTAGGTACGCCACTGCAGCGGCCCAACAGATGCCTTAGGAAGCACATAAGACAGCAAGATACCCGCATCCTGTTGCCACTCCCCTGCACCTGGGCATTCTGAGGTAGCCTAAAACCAGGAGGTTGCACACACCCATCATGGCTGTAACCTGTGACAGACATTTCTTCAAGAAATCTGTCCAATCCCCTTTTAAAGGCACATATGTATAGGTGTGCATACACAGGCATGGGTTTCTATTTGGGATTATGTGACTGACAACTTCCATGCTTAGTTAGTCACGACAGTCAGGCCCATGATCTGAACCTTCTCCTCACACTGAGTTGAAGAGGAAAGAATCTATTTGTCCACTTCTGCCTGTCAAGAGACCGTTAAGGGTACAGCAGCCTATCAATTAAAGCAAAAGAGCTGACAATCCAATGTCAAATTCAAGTGACAACTTTTCGCTTTCAAAACGAAAATTTAAAAATCAGTTAATGCAATCTCATCTCACAGGTGGAAGAAACAGTATCAAGTAAGAATGCACCCACATATCAAATGATCAGGCTTTCCCCTCCTTGTAATATCTCATTTTGTCCTTTAAATTTGAACAGCAACAGCTGTGAGATGCAGCGATCACCCCCCCTTTTAGCTCTGAGAAAGAACAGTTTATTGCCTCTCTAATACAATCAAGAGCTTCCCACACATATTTCTGTGTTCCTCTCAAGGTTGCAAACGGTTTTGAAGTCTAGTGTCCTTAGTACAATTGCAGTTGTAAATGATTGGCCACAAGGGAAAAAAAAAGCCCTTTAAAAAAAAAAAACACCTTCATGCTTTAAAGTGTAAATTAATGCATTTGCAGAAGAAGAAATGCCACCTGGAGACAAGTTTTTAAAACTTAATACGTAAGCCTGAAAGACCAAAAGATCAAAATACTAATAAATAGATAATGTACCATGGTAATATAGATGAAAGAAAATCAGAAAAAGAAAGATTATAGAACCAAAATAAAATAAAACACATGTAAGCACATTTAGTGCCTTGAACGTCTTTACCCTGTTGTTTCGAAGTCACAACTGTTTTCTGATCATGACCTCCTAGTCTAATATTGTCAGAGGCTTGGGAACCGCATGATCTGATAGTGCAATCCTAAGTTGCGCGGGAATGGCAAGGCGGGCCGGCCTGCGCCATATCCAGCACACCTTAAGCGTGCTGGGGAGCCTCCCCGGGCAAGTCCTCTTTGCGCCCTTGTCCAAGGGGAGGCTCCAGCCCCCCCCCCAAAGGGTTCCTTGGATCTGCGCCTACTAAACAGGCACTATGGGTTGTCATGGAGGGAAGCCGGAGTGGAGCATAGCACCAGGATCTCCTATAGCAGGAACGGCGACATCAGCATCAGGAGCACTCAGATGATCCCACTCCAAGGACTGGAATGAAATACATTGTACTTTATATAGTTCAGTGTCAAAATAAGTGGCAGGAGAAGAAAACACTATAATGCAGAAACGTTGCATGACCTTAGTGGGTGTGGCTGTGATATCTCTTACGCTTCAAGATGGACTACTATATTATCTATGAAGTTTCTAATTTGGTTAGGACAGCTATTTTCAACCACTGGGCCGTGGCCACAAATGGGCTACAGATATGCTGTGGGAATTTGGGGAAGGATCATTCATTAGTAGGGCCATTGGGTGGTGAGCCACCCGCCAGCAGCATGGTGGCAGCAACTGTCAAAAAGTTGATGGCGTGCCTCAACAATTTTAGCACCTTGTCAGTGGGCCATGAGATGAAAAAGGTTGAAGATCTCTGGGTTAGGGGCCTGGTAAAAATACAAGGAGCCTAGCCTGCTGCCTGGGCCAGACTTACAGTCAAGGCAATCTGTCCATGAAGTGACATGAAACCATCATGTACAATTGTAAAGATGGAGGGGCAGTCAATTGATGAGACTCCTCCCCAACCCATCTGTCACCCTCTCAAGGCTGTCACTCTCACTCCAGTTGGTGTTCCAATCCTCTTTACTTCCAGAAGCACCAACTGGGTGCAACGACAGCCATCTCAAGCCTGAGCTCAAGACTGGTGTAGTTGTTCAGGAGTTGGACTTAGACCTGGAAGACCCAGGTTCAAATCCCAGCTCAGCAATTAAGTTTCTTAGATGACCTTGGGCCAGTCATTATCTCTTAGCCTCACCTACCTTACAGGGTTGTTGTGAAGACAAAAGGAGGGGAAGAACTTTGTACACCAGCTTGGAGGAAGAGTTAAGGTGGTATAAAAATGTGGAAAATAAAAAAAAATGTGCCTGGAGTTCAGCATGCCGACTGTGCTGTTCCGTATGCCAGGAGTGGAGCATGCTGGGATTTCAGCATTTGAAACAAGAGTGTTTGTCGATTCCATTATCCATAGGAATAGGTGAGCTCTCCCCCACTTCTTCTTTCCACCTGTCTGCTCAATCAATTTGCTCATCCTGTCACCCGCTACTCACCCCCTCTTTTTATCCATGGGAGGATGGGGTGGCACATGTGCACAAAGGCAGCACAATTGGGGGGGGGGAGTGGGGCAACAGGGAGACATGGGCCTTCTTGTTGCTGAACTTCAGGTGGCAGCTTAAGCCCCTGATTAGGGCGCCCTGAGCTAGAGCACCTAGATTTGCCAGAATCTGACCACTTATGACTCATCAAAAATTCACCAGAGCCTCATACTTAAGGCACATGGACTAATACAATGCACACATTGGCCTTGTTCTCCTTAACTACACACAATGCAGCTAGCTTACATTGTTAAGACGAACACCTGCTAAAGCTGGGACAACAATATCTCACAAAGAAAAAGCGTTGGCAGCGATGCTGCTTAGTTATCACATGGCCTAATCTAAAGTCTTTTGAAATTGATGGAACGCATCTCAGCAACTCTAAAGGGCTAACGATCAGAGCACAGCATCCGTAAAAGCCACCTCTGATACAGGTGCAGAATCCAATGTGCGATCAATACCGAGCCCTTAGATTGAAAATGCATAGCTTTTGAGCACTGCGATCTTGCTTAGAAGCATATCGCTAAACAGAACGATGGTATCTTTTCCGTGACTCAAAACCCAGTAAAGCACATTATGCCGTTCTCTATTCACCAGTGTTGTCAGTCCAAGTATTATACCTGAAGGATAGAAAGCTCAAGGGGCATGGGGAACGCTTATGGAGCTACGTGATTCAGATTTACATGTTTATATCATTCTGTTAATCACTCTTAATGGGAGACATCCCAACAGTACATTAAAAAGCCATCCAGGTTGTTCTCTGCCATGCTCAGTGTTCCTAATTATTTCAAAATTTATTTCCCCGTAAATTCCATACTGAAAGGCTGCACCAAGCAAACAGTATGCAAAATGCTTCTTAAATTCACTCGGGGCTTTGCACATAAAACAGCTGGCTAAACTGAGAACTGCATAAACATACCGCAGAGACTTAGATGTGAAAACGAGGACAACTGACAATGCTCCTGTAAATATAAAGTTAACCGAACATAATGGGTTTAAGGGAGATTGCTCCAAAAGGAGTTGCTTTAATGCCAACCGCATATGACAACATATATTTCTAGTTATACAGGACAACACAGGACATTGGGAACAGCGTTATCTGTGTATTTGCACTAAGTTTAATTTAAACGATGTCAGTTGTAAGTTTACATTTTCTCTGTTCCAGTTCATTTTCTGGTTCATTTATTATAATGCCCTGGAGACAATTTGTCTTCTAATTTTTTGCCATATTTGATAAACGAAGAGCTCACATTGTTTTGAATTGCCCATTTCCATCTGATTTCCTTCTTCCAGTATTTGGTAAAAATACATTAAAAAAACAACAACAATCAAACCACTAAAGGGCAACCAGATGGCATAACTACTGTCAACTCAGGGTATACCTCAAACATGCAAGGTTTTAAATGAGCAATTTCAGAGGTTCACCAGTATGAGTGTGTGCGTGGGTGCCTTTTTGTGAGTGAGTTTGCAAATTGAGTATTACATTATGAAACTCCTAAAGTCTCCCTCATATGACTTGTTCCATTTCAACACTATTTGCTTAGTTGTAGGATATTGTGGGAGGGAGCAAAAGCAAGCAAGGGAGCAAGCAAAAGCAAAAGCAAGGGAGAAAGGGAAAGATATACCCAACTGAATGCAGATTTCCAGAGAACAGCAAGGAGAGACAGGCCTTCCTAAATGAGCAATGCAAAGAAATAGAGGAAAACAATAGAATGGGAAAGACTAGAGATCTTTTCAAGAAAATTGGAGATGTCAAAGGACAATTCCGTGCTAAGGTAGGCACAAGAAAGGACAAGAACGGCAAGGACCTCACAGAAGCAGATGAGATTAAGAAGAGGTGGCATGAATACACAGAGGAACTATATAAGGCCAATCTAAATGTTCCTGATAACCACAATGGTGCAGTCACTGAGCTCGAACCTGACATCCTGAAGTGTGAAGTCAAGTGGGCTTTAGAAAGCATCACTAACAACAAAGCTAGTGGAGCTGACAGCATTCCAGCGGAATTACTCAAAATCTTAAAAGATGATGCTGTCAAAGTGCTGCACTCCATATGCCAGCAAATTTGGAAAACCCAACAGTGGCCACAAGACTGGAAAAGATCAGTTTACATTCCAATCCCAAAGAAGGGCAATGCCAAAGATTGTTCAAACTACCGCACCATTGCACTCATTTCAGACCATTGCAGAGTAATTGTCCCTCTTCACCCCTGCGCAGTGTCTTGTCTAGTGGCTGTTGCTGGTGGTGTTCTGCATTTTTTAGATTGTGAGCCCTTTTGGGACAGGGAGCCATTTAACTTTACTAATTGCCTGTAAAACGCTTTGTGAACTTCATGTTGAAAAGCGGTATATAAATACTTTTTGATTGATTGATTGTTTGATTGATTGATTGATTGATTGATTGATTTCACTTGCTAGCAAGGTGATGCTCAAAATCCTACAAGCTAGGCTTCAGCAGTATGTGAACCGAGAACTACCAGATGTACAAGCTGGTTTCCGAAGAGGCAGAGGAACTAGAGATCAAATTGCCAACATTCGCTGGATCATGGAGAAAGCAAGGGAGTTCCAGAAAAACATCTACCACTGCTTCATTGACTATGCTAAAGCCTTTGATTGTGTGGATCACAACAAACTCTGGCAAGTTCTTGAAGAGATGGGAGTACCAGACCACCTGATCTGCCTTCTGAGAAACCTGTATGCGGGTCAGGAAGCAACAGTTAGAACTGGACATGGAACAACCGACTGGTTTCAAATTGGGAAAGGAGTACGACAAGGCTGTATACTGTCACCCTACTTATTTAACTTATATGCAGAGTACATCATGAGGAAGGCAGGGCTGGATGATTCACAAGCTGGAATCAAGATTGCTGGGAGAAATATCAACAACCTCAGATATGCAGACGATACCACTCTAATGGCAGAAAGTGAGGAAGACCTAAAGAACCTTCTGATGAGGGTGAAAGAGGAAAGTGCAAACATTGGCTTAAAGCTCAACATTAAAAAAAACTAAGATCATGGCAACCACTCCCATCACTTCCTGGCAAATCGAAGGGGAAGAAATGGAAGCAGTGACAGACTTTATCTTCCTGGGCTCCAAGATCACCGCAGATGGTGACTGCAGCCATGAAATTAAAAGACATTTACTTCTTGGGAGAAAAGCTATGGTGAACTTAGACAACTTAATAAAAAGCCGAGACATCACCCTGCCAACCAAGGTTTGCCCAGTAGCAATGTATGGCTGTGAGAGCTGGACCATAAGAAAGGCAGAGCACTGAAGAATAGATGCTTTCAAATTATGGTGTTGGAGAAGACTCCTGCGAGTCCCCTGGACTGCAAGGAGATCCAATCGGTCAATCCTACAGGAAGTCAATCCTGTAGGTCAATCCTACAGGAAGTCAAGCCTGATTGCTCCCTGGAAGGACAATCCTGAAGCTGAAGCTCAAGTACTTTGGCCACCTCATGAGAAGAGAGGACTCTTTAGAAAAGACCCTCATGCTGGGAAAGATTGAAGGCAAAAGGAGAAGGGGGCGGCAGAGGATGAGATGGTTAGAGAGTGTCACCGAAGCAATGAACATGAAATTGGGTGAACTCCGGCAGCTAGTGGAGGACAGGGAGGCCTGGTGTGCTGTGGTCCATGGGGTCGCGAAGAGTCGGACACAACTTAGCGACTGAACAACAGGATATTGTGGGACAGTGGTTCTCAAACATTTTAGCACCAGGACCTACTTTTGACAATGACAATCTTCCGGCATCATCAACCCAGGACATTTTTTAACTCCCTATATGACAAGATCTAAGTAAGTAAGTAAAAGTTTGAAATATTTAAAATTAAGAAGAACCCTCCAAAGCAATTGCTAACTTGTTTTAAAACAATTTCTAAACACGCCAAAGGCTGCAATCCTATCCACACTTACTTGGGAGTAAACCCCATTGACTATCACTGTTAAAAGCATATATATAGTAGCCTGTTAGAAGGTCAGATTAGTAACATTTCCCCAAATGCAATCAAATACCATGGTAGCATCAAGTCTAGTGTGTTAAAATAAAATTCACATCGAAATGAATGGGAACCCACCTGAAATTCGCTTGCGACAAACCTAGTGGGTTCCAACCTGCAATTTGAGAAACACAGTAGGAAACTTTCTTACAGATTCATTATAATTATGAAATCTTACACTAAGATGACTCATAAGAAAAACGACAAGTCTTGCTGGAACTGAACAATCTAATCCAGCTTCCTGTACTGCTGCTTGGTGAGGTTGCTGGTGTATTTCTTCCAGACAGTTTCCTGTGGATTTGCAAATTCCATGGCGGACACCAAACCAACTGCTGAGCCAGTCTTCACTGGCACCTGGGACTGGGCTGTATGTTGGGCAACTTGAAATGTTGCAATTGGGAGGAGATAGTTAGCGACCCAACGTGTGTTTTTCCTTGAGATGCTGCTTCATCACTGACACCTTGACTGGATCACACCCAGTGGTGTCATTCAAATGATTTAGGAACAGGAACTCACTTTTGAGTTCAAATTCAAATGTTGGGGAAAAAAACCAAAAAAACCTGGAAGCAGCCACGGAGCCCATTAGGATCCGGAATGCCCATTCTGGTCCGTTCCCCCTGAATGACATCACTGATAACACCTGTTTTCACTTTCTTAGCAGGTAGGGATCCTTTCTCCTCGCCTTAGCCATTTCTTACCTCAGCTGGCCTTACACTGTAGAGGGCAGGCGCAGTTATATTGGTCAACCCTGAAAACTATGTTTCAAATATTTATTTTTATTTATTTATTTATTTGATTTGTATCCCGCCTTTCCGCCACAAGGCCCTCAAGGCGGCATTTACAAGGTTAAAAACACAGTAAAAAACAATTAAAAACAGTATTAAAAGACAATAAAAACAATATTAAAAATACAACATACAACAAATTAATCCCTAGGATCATAAAATATATAAAAAGAATGCAACATCTTTAATGTTGCTTTAATACACATCTTTAATGGCTCAATCCCGTCCTGGGCTGGCTCAGAGCATGCAGTGGGCGAGCTGGCCCGGGGAGGGGGGGGGCGGGATGTGGCCGGTTCAGGCCACACAGCTTCCTGGGAGTTGCACCTGCTATTTAGCAGGCACAGGTCTGAGGAAGTGCATGGGGAGGCTGGAGCCTCCCTTGGGGCAAGGGTGTGAATGGGAGGCTCCCCAGTGTGCCTAAAGTGCGCTGGATGTGGCACAGGCCCACCAGCCTCACCATTCCAGTGCAGCTCAGGATTGCGCTCCGCGTCAGTGGTGTCCAACCTTTTTAGTATCAGGACACACTGTGCCAAACTGTCAAGCCTCTGTGGCTATAATGGTGATTGGGCAGCAGTGTTCCCCCAAGTTTCAGGTTGTTTAACCCTTGATGGACATAACCTAATCTGACTCGTCAATTTTCCAACCCACCAAAAATTGGAACGTGCCCCACTGCTGGGCCGCAGACCCACAGTTTGGGAATCGCTGCTGTAAGTCATCTGTGGCTCACTTCGTTTACTTCAGCTTGGAGACAGGCGATATTTGACTCTTCTCATGGAGACATGATGGGAGCTACCAAATACATTACTGGAAACTTTGGTAGCAATTTAGCTTCCTTGAAGCACATTAGTCTATGCTGCTAGTAAAAACAATCCAAATTAAATTCCCGCACAGGGATTTCAAACTGCCACACTGGAATGTACAAAGCAATTTTTTTTTCCTATCCACAGGGACAACAGTAATGATTGCTGAACATTGCTCTGGTAACAACAGATGTTATGGGGCAAATGATGATTTCTTGATAGTGTTTTGGGACGGTTTCCTATTATTGATTTGCATTTTAGTCCACCACATCCAAAGGATCAGGAACGTAAAATATGCTAAATCATACAGTACTTTAAAATAACTAACACACACACATTCATAATTACATTCACTCACACCCAAACCCCTTCATTGCATCCGCACAGGATTTTCATCAGGGACTCCTGACAATAATTTCTTGTAACGTTCTTGCTTTAATGCTTTACTATCTTCAGTACTTTGAAAGTCTATAATTAGAGGTATTTGAAAATGGTGTTATTTATTTTACTCAGAAGTAAGCCCAAGGTGTTCAGGAAGATTTAGGCCAGCGGTTCCCAAACTCCTCCCAAGAAATTGGGAACCATCCTTGTGGGGTGGGGCAATGGAAGCAACTTGATCCCCAGGATCAAGTGCTGCTGCTGGGGAAAGAAGGGGGCTTTCTAGCTTGCTTCCAGAAGATGCAGGGAGCTCCTGAAGCCTGGAAATAACTAAAAATTGCAACCACAAGCTATTTCCACTTTCACAATCCTGGGGATTGCATTGTTACCACCCCCCTGTTCCCACCACTTAAGAGGCCAGAGCTCAGTACCCCCCCCCCCAGGCTGGTGGGGATTCTTTAAAGGCCCCTGGCATATGGGGGCTTGCAGCAGCAGTGGAACAGCAGGTTGCCTTTTGTGACCACCATGAAGCATGCTGCACTGCTGGAAGTATTGGGCCCATAGTTGGGATGGCATTTGTACTGGCAACCTAATAAATGCATCATCTGTGACCAAGCTTGCTATTAGTCACCGTCCCCCGCCCCGCCCACTGAATTGCATATTCTTCCAATCTAGAGGTATTACTCAGCGGGTAATTCATCTGTGGAACTCCTTGCCACAGGAGGCGGTAATGGCATCTGGCCTAGATGCCTTTAAAAGGGGACTAGACAAATTTCTGGAGGAAAAGTCTATCTCAGGCTGTACTACAGATCATGATAGTTAGTGCAACCTCCTTACTTTAGAGGTAGGTTACCTCGGAGTGCCAAATGCAGGGAAGTGGCAATGAGATGCATGTATCTAGTTGTCTTGTGTATTCCCTGAGGCTTCTGGTGGGCTGTTGCAAGAAGCAGGAAGCTGGATTAGATGGGCCTTTGGCCTGATCCAGTGGGGCTCTTCTTATGTTCTTATGTAGTGGTCATCATGCCTTCAGATTTTGAAATTGCAATGTGTTTTTCAAAGTCAATTCTGTCTAAGCTGTCTATAAGCTGTTTAGAAAATCTACTGGAACATAATGCTATGTCTACCATATGTCCTATCAAGCAATATCTAATATAAGCAAGCTGAAGTCTTTGTTCATGCAGTTTTACTTTGAATAGAGGCAAAACCACTTTCAACTAGCAACTAAAAGAATACACAATAATTGTATGGTGTGTGTTTGAATACAAATTTAAGCAATTGTCTGCCTGACAATAAAACAAAATTGATATAATAGAAGGACACTTTTGCAAAGTCAGTTTTGATGAGGTGCCTACCTTTCTTTTATGAGCAGAAAAATGTTAAATTAAAATGGTAGTGAGTGATGTAGAACCCAGAAGGTACAATGGAGACAGAAAGGGAAAATATGCAGTGATATTTCAGGAGAGGAAAGAAAAGAATATTGAGGAATGTGATAAGATATGCATATATTGGCCTTATTGGGTGCAATGATGATGACAATAAGCGTTTGGCTGCAATCCTACATGCACTTAGTAAGTAAACTCCATTGATTATAATGGGGCTTACTTCTGAGTAGACATGGGTAGGATTGGGCTCTTCACCTGTGAATTGCTTTGGCTGTTTAAAGATCAGTCAGAAGGTGTGTGACCTGTCCATGCTTCCAGAATTGGACATGGAGCATATTTTCTCTGTATCTTGGGACAGATTTCAGTATGGCATTGCGATTTACCCAGTGATGGGATCTGGGAATGAGGAAGCGGAACGCTGGGTGGGACTTACATGTGATTGGCTGCCTGTCCGTTCCGTTCCACGGCTGCCCTGGCCTCGGCGGGATGCCCGCTCACCAAGGGGGACAGGTGGGGGGGGCGCGCCGAGTGCCTGGGCAAGCAGCGGTGGGGCGTGCCAACCAGGGGCAGCCCCCCCCCCGAGGTCAGGACAGGCGGCGGAACGGAATGGACGGGCTGCCAATCATGCGTAAGTCCCGCCCAGTGTCCCGCTTCCTCATTCCCAGATCCCATCACTGGGTAAATTGCAATGCCATACTCAAATCTGTTCCAAAAAGCCTTACTTGGAGGTGGTGGGTCGTGACCTGATGTCAGATGTGTCATGGAGAGCTGGAAGCAGCCATCTTGAAAGCTGCAGGCCTTACTCTTGCAGTGTTCCTTTTGTGAGTTTAACTGTTTGAATTTTCAAGTGAGGGTATTTTTTTTAAAATGTTTTTTGTTGAGTGCTTTTACATATTTTGTCCTCATCTTGCTTTCTGACAGGGATGTTTCATGGTTGTGCAGTTGCTGCTGCTTCAAGAATGCCAATTTGCATTCCAGGAGTGTCATTTTAATATGCCATAATGACAGCACTTTCTGCTTGGTGATGTCACTTCCAGCTAAGGCATCACTTCCAGGTTAATTACACCATTTCCAGTGGGTGCCATTCTAGAAAGTGGGTCCCGGACTAAAAAGATTGAAAACCACTGCCCTTTGAGACTGCTCTGTGAGTATTGGCCCAGAACTGGCCAATACTGTATATTTTCAGGCAGCCTTTTTCACTAAGTTTGTGGTGAGATCTTTAGAAAGGGAGTAACTGCACTTCCTCCATCAGTACTTCTCTTATTTGAAGTTCCATTCTTTCCAGAGACAAGTTTAATATAGGAGAAGGCTTAAAAGCTTTGTTCTTGTGAATGGTACACTGTATCTTGTTATGGAAAAATTAAAAAAAAAACTGTTTGCTGTCCTTGATACTTCTGGTTTAATTAGGGGAGGTTTGGCATCACTGTTAACATAGCTCCTTTTGTGCAAAATTGATTAAATGTATAGTAATATGTTGAGCAAATTAGCAAAAATCTGTAGGAATGCTTAATGAGCTTTTTTCAGCACCATGTTAATCTCTGTTACTGATATAAATGCAAAACGGCTGAAGAAAAATTAGCCGTTTTGTAGTGTATTGGGCTTCAACTAATGATGATTGTTTGGCGATGTAAAATTAATGCATTTTTAATCAACATATTATTAGGACATCCATTTACAGGCAAATCTTTTCATAAAGAATTAAGTATAAAGGAGAAAAAATTGCTGTGAGAGATACCTTTTAGTGTGTGTGTGTGTGTGTTGGTGGTGGGCGGTTTTTATGCTGCTGCTGATTGGTTTTTAATTTTTTATGTGTATTTTATAGTTTTGTGTCTATATTTATGTATTTTAACGGGTTGTCAGCTTTCTCCCTTTGGGGAGAAAGGCAGAGTACAAAGCTAATGAATGAATGAATGAATGAATGAATGAATGAATGAATGAAGCACATTTCAACTGTGTGAAGGACAGTGCCACTGGAAGACCTTCTCTGGTGTTGGAATGGCACATACTGACTGGAATAAGTCCTAAATCAGGGCAGGGAGAGAGAGAGAGGGAGGAACAGGGCGGGGAGGGAGTGTTTCAGGGCAGAGAAGACGGGGAATAAAACGGTTCAGGCCAGTGGTGGGATTCAAATAAATTAACAACCGGTTCTATGACATCATAGCCGGAGCAAAAAAAAACCCCAAGCCAGCCGAGGTAAGCGAGTGGGCGGGGCCCAGCCATTTAACAACCGGTTCTATAGAACCTGGGCGAACCCCCTGAATCCCACCACTGGTTCAGGCCCAGGAGGAGGCACGGCCAGTGGAGGAGGCCAGTGGAGGAGGCCTCCCCCCCATATTGGATCTGAATGCCCTACATGGGGTTACTACACCGGGGATTTAGCTGGTGCAGATCCAAGCAGACCCATACAGGCTGATGGGGCTCAACAGGAGGTAAGGGAACAAATGTTCCCTCACCTCAAGGAGGCCGCCAGCTGCCAATTTGTCTATGCAGGATACAGCGTCAGCCATTTCAGCACTACCGCATCACCGTGTGGGCAGCCTGATTAGGGATGCGCTGTTAAGGGACTCACTAAGTACACTTACCTGAGAGTAAGTCCAATTGTTGTAATTGGGACTTACTTCTCAGGTGACACGCATAGGATTGGGCTTTTAGATGGAAACTCATAACTGTATTTCTAACAATTCTTTAATGCTGCCTACGTGACCCGTTATTAAGTTTATAAAAAGAGTAAAAACAGGAAGTACAACTCACTCACATTTCCTGTGCTCTGCACCATTTTGAATAGAAGCCACTGCTTGAACGGAAATAATAATGATCTCCCACTGTGTCGCCATAAAGCCTTAGGCAAACTGTTTAACGTTTCTCTATTTTAAATTTCCCCATTTATCAAATGGATTGTTTTGACTAGCACTAAGGGTTGTCGTGAGCAATGATGTTTGTGCAGGCCTCTGCGAACGTAGAATGCTAGCGAGGCACTACGTCGCATTTTTCTTATTTTCTCAAATTAATATTACTCTGTTTTTCACTTTCTATTATTTATAACTAACCCCTCGGGGAATAGGTATAAGCAGACATATGGAGGCTTTGCCAACTCATGCATGAGATTCTCAGTCTATTTGTATTGTTAGGAGGATTAAAACACTAACTCTAAATTACTCGAATCAGTTGAGAAGCCATCTGAGCATTCCCCGCTTGCACAAGAATCCCCAGTGGTACACTGCAACCCTGGTGACTCCTCTGAACATAGCCTACGTGTTTCCATATGCTCAAGCTTCACACAAATGAAAAGAGGTTCACTTGGGGTGACCTCCCATATTACTGTGCCAGGCATGGAAGCACTCTCCCGAGTCACATTCATGTCTTCAAGATGTATGTTTCTGGAAGCAAGACTAAAAATAATACGCCTGAGTATTATTGTTTGTTCATAACAGAAGCGTGCATATTTGTCCGCTCAAACAGCATGCACTTCACTACACTGTGAAGAAGAGGTTAAAGGTGATCATAAAGATCAGAACAAAGAACTTTTACAAATAATTTTTAAAAAGTGTAAAATGAAGACAAGTTCACAGCAAGTTCACAGGTGAATACAACTGTTTCATGAGGCCTAGGTCTATCAGTATATACTGTGGAGATGTTTCCTTTAACCACTGTAGGTAGCATAGCTAAGGTATTTGCTACCCGGGGTCAGATAAGATATCCCAGTGGCATAGCTAAGGTATCTGCTACCTGGGATCAAATAAGATTTTGAATCCCCCCACCATCTCCAGTGAAATCAAATTTAATTAAATAAATACATTAAAAGGTTTCTGTTCGATGGACCGTCATTTTTGATACAATGCATATATTCCAACATGAGTTTGTTTCATTGCATTCTGCTTTAAATTACCTTTCCAATGATATGTAACATGATGGTGTTATTTGTACAGTTTTGGCCATTAGTATCAAGCTCAGATTGTTGCCCCCCTAAGGCTTGTTGCCCTGTGCAATTGCTACCCCTTTACCCCCTTAGCTATGCCACTGGGTTAACCTCAAAGATGGAGCCTTTTGAAACCTATTTTGGCACATATTATCATCTAATGTTCTCAATTATATTGCCATAAGACTTAATTTTTCACCTTTTGGCTACGAATCTGTGTTGAAGGTCAGGAAGGTAACAACATAGAAGAGAAGTAGGATCCATCTAAATAGGTGGATAATTGCCTATCTAGCCTCATCATTCCTGATAAATATTTTATAGAACTAACTTTTCAATCAACTCTGATAACATAGCAACTCTGAAGAAAGACTGCAGGGCTCTAGAAAAAAGGCGCCTGAGGGAATACTTGATTGAGATGTACAAAATTATGCATGGGAGGGATAGAGTGGATAGAGGGATGTTCTTTTCCCTCTCTCAAAGCACCAGAACCAGGGGGCATCTGCTAAAATTGAACGTTGGGAGAGTCAGAACAGATAAAAGGAAGTACTTTTTTACCTAGTGGGTAATTAAACTGTGGAACTCCTTGCCACAGGAGGTGATGATGGCATCTGGCCTAGGTTCTTTTAAAAGTGGATTGGACAGATTTCTGGAGGAAAAGTCTATTGTGGGCTATAGGCCATGATGGGTTGTGCAATCTCCTTATGTTAGTAGTAGGATACTTCAGAATGCCAGGTGCAAGGGAGTGGCAACAGGATGCAGGCATCTTGTTGTCTCATGTGCTCCCTGAGACACCTGGTGGGCCACTGTGAGATACAGGAAGCTAGACTAGATGGGTCTTTGGCCTGATCCAGCCTGATCCTGATTTCTTCATAATCCTTTCTGAAGAAAAGTCACAAGTTGTAGGTTGGCTCTGTATAATGAGTTATAATCTAATGTTATACATTTTGCCACCGATGAAGCCCTAAACATCAAGACCTTTTAGTGATTGGTCAGTGTCCATTTTTGGTACAAATAACCCAGTTCCATTTTGGTACCAGTACAAAATATGGTACGTCAGAAAGAGTCCATAACTTTTGCACAAGACATTTCTTAGTGAAGTTCTTTGGGTTTTCTCACTAAATAAACAAGCATATCTAGCAAATAAATATTGAAACTAATATGCTAGTTTCTAAAGCACAGCTGGGCTAGCAAATGGCTTATTCAAACGAAGATGATGGTCTGCTTTTCATAAAATACTTATTTGTTTGTTTGTCCTTATGTTCGACAACATGTCATTGCCTAGGATGACGTTGAGTAATATGCTGGTTGTATTCCTTGGCATAGTTGCTGCTTTAATAGACTGAACAGATGTCAACTGGTTGTCTCAAATTAAACATGGGCATTTGTGCAATTCTAAGCTATAAATTCTACTCAAAATGCATTAGCTATTGGAAAACAAGCATGTAAGTTTCAGACAGCTAACAACGATGGGAAACTCTCGTTAGACTATTTGTTGATGCAAAACAACACACCTTCATTAGGTATAAAATTAAGAGGACAATCCTAACCTGGAGTTAGGCTGGCACAGTTAGGCCAGCAAAGTTTGGTTGGCACAAGGGCCACCGTAAAGTGCAATTTGTACCACTCTTGGAGTCAGGGAGGATGGAACACGTCTTTGTGCTGGCCTCTCTGACTCTGAGAGTGGTCCAAATTTGATTTACGGTGGCCCTTGTGCCAGTCAAACTTTGCTGGCTTAACTGTGCCGGTCTAACTCCAGGTTAGAATTGCACTCTAAACTGAATACAGTGTTGTGAGAGAGTACTGTGTACTTTTATTTTTAAGCCCAGGTCTTAGTCCACTGGAGTCTGAAAGAAAAGTCCTTTCTGTTTTTCTGTGGCTTCCAGTGGAAGTCTCCCTTTCTGTTTTAGACACATCTTTGCTGCCCTCCTTCAATAATTTCCAGGCAGAGCCTCTACAGTATAATCCTAAACATGTCTACTCAGATGTTAGTCCCATTACAGTCAGTGGGGTTTACTCTCAGGTAGGTGTATAGGATTGCAGCCAAGGATTTCACTTGACATCTTTATAAACCTGGTGAGAAAGCTGCTCTCCCTGAAAACCTAAATGTATCTCTCATGCTCTTAAATCAATCTAGTTCATTCATCTACCCAAATACTTGAATCTCACTGAAAATGTTTCTAACAGCCCAATTCAATGTCAATCCCCATGCAGAAATGCAGCATGGCCTATGCTGTATCCTGCATGGGAATGTTGGATGCACAAGGTCTCCTCAGGGAAAAGGGCAGATTTGTCCCCTTAAGCCCCAGCAGCTGCTACAGGTCAACTCAGAGCCACGCCAGCTGGTGCAAGTCTGCACTGATGCGTTCACACAGATCACACTCAGGAAGGGGTATTGGATGTGGTGCACAACAATGCTGCCTATCCGGTCCTCTCTGTGCCTGATCCACCCACCCGCATCCCTGTGTCACCCCGTTCAGCCCCCCTGCCCCATTCAACAATGCATGATGGGTATATGCAACCACCTTATTTTAGAAGCAGGCTACCTCAGAATGCCAGATGCAAGGGAATGGCAACAGGGTATAGGTATCTTGTTGGCTTGTGGGCTCCCTGACACATCTGGTGGGCCACCCTGAGTTACAGGAAGCTGTACTAGATGGGCCCTTGGCCTGACCCGGTGGGGCTCTTCTTACGTTCTTATGTATCTCACTATCTCAATAGGACATGAAAGAATACTGATCTCAGAATCAGCACATGGTAACATTTGACAAGATAACATTTGCCGCAAGGATACTGGGTCGCAAATTCTCTTCTCTTCCCTTCTCTACACTTCCTGCCTGTTCTGCACTGGAAAGAAATTTGCCTCAAAGAACCCACGACGACTCAGAACCTTTCAACCCAGCATGCAAATTAATTTGTACAAAGACTAATTTTCTGACACGAAAGTTCATCCAATTTATTTACTTAAATTACATTAATTCCCCGTCCTGACCTTCCAAACGGCTTACATTGTCTCAACTGACAACTGCAGAACACTGCTTAGCTGTTTCTTAATCAGCACACCATTTAGTTAACTCTGAAAGCAAATAAGAAAGTGCAACATTTCTATCTCCTAATGATCTCTCCAATTTCGACAGCCCCACTACCTCTTCTCTTTTGAGAAGGCCGAGACAAACTATTATTTAAAAGCACATGAAAACATCTAATTAAATAAGATTAAAGAAAATATGTGCAAGAGCCGTGCGTTTGGGTAACAGGTTCACCCAATACCAAACGCCATCTCAAACAGAGGCATGCGCTATAACAGCATCCCAGTTGTCCCACTGTATCATTCTATTATGTTCTTAATAGAACAAATGGCCAAACTGTTAAATGTGTAGTTTGGCCCCAGTGGGGTTTGTTGCCTTGTTAAAAATCAGCCACCTGGGAAGATCTGGACTGAGGCCTTGGTGGGAGCAGAAGATCAAGGACTTCATCTCCTGCCACTGCAATCCCAATCTGGGTCACTCCCTTGGTGGTCTTTTCCCCGAGGAGGGAACCTCCCATTGATTCAAATGGAATCTTGCCTCCTGGGAGAAATAGCAGCCAAGGGATCTCACCAATCCAAAGCAGGACCAGGGTAAGCAGAAAAGCTTAAAACCTCCATCTACTTCCAGTGCAGTCCTGAACTGGATCTGGCCCTCGTGGTGATTTTCGAACCCAAAACAAACAAGCACATTAGAGGCAAACAGTATGTCTAACATACTGTGTAGTTTGGCCCCAAGAGGTTAGAATGGAATACAGCAGGCAGCAGCCTTCTGAAGAGAAGCTGAAGAGTGGGACAGTTGAGACAGCATTTGAGAAATCGGCAACTTTCGCTGCCTTCTGGACAAAAGTGAGGATATGGACCAACAGGGCTATCTTTACTGTTGCACCTAGTCAACAGGCAGGCAAGTGATGAGGAGAGGCTGCTACTCAACTTGCCAGCTCATCACCCAAGAGGGAGCTCAAGTGACGGTAGCAAGGAGCATCTGTCTGTATTTGCCCTATAAGCTAAGGTGATGATTAGGCCTGCTCAGCCCAATCCCCACCATTATCAAGAGTCAGAGGGCAGAGAAAAGGTGAACCGGAAGCACCGGTAGCCACTACCTTCCCTCTAACCAAAGGTGACAGTGGGGAGAAGGCTACAGTGGAATAGCATAGAGAGCATGCCAAAACAGTGGGATGACTCAGGGCATGCAGTTTGCACACATGTGCACGCACATCCCTGGAACTAGTGCTGAATTTGAAGGATTTCATGGGTTCCAGGGTGACCTCCTGGTTCATTGAACATTTTGGTGTTGGTGACACATGTTCTTTGTTGCTTGTTCCATAAGAAAGAAATGTAAATAAGTTCCCAAAGATCCAATCATTGTGGTTTTGCATGTCAAAATGAGAGCTATCTATCAGTATTGAGCAGAGACATTGTAGGATAGTTCGAACAGTCACTAAATCACCTGGTTTCTCTCCAAGGTGATCGCCTCATTCTTTGTCAGCTTTACAGATCCTCAACCCAGAAGGTCAGAACTTTGAACCATTACATAGACATTCTACCTGTTTGGCTCCAGTACCAAACAGAAAGGGACTAACTGCAAGTAAAGTGCTGGTTAACTTTCCTGAATCAGCAAGTCAGCCTCAGAACCACTGAATGAATGCAACTGGCAACCTTTTAAAGTATGGGAGAGTCAATCACAATGATTTATGTGCAACAACGCATTCAGAAAATAACAACAGCAATATGTCAACACCACTTCGGAGATTGCAAGCAACCAAAAATTAACACGCAGACCATAATTTCCATGCCATTGAGAAACACATTCTAGTACATACGCACGTGACTATTTTTTAAAACTACACATTTTTTAAACAGAAAATAACATGTGGAAAATGTTGAAAATAACAGAAAAATGTTGATTCGGAATGATTGATTTGTTCACCGCATCATCTAACTCTTTCATTGATAGGCAGAAGCCATCTCTCACACTTTGGCATACTTTGACATACTTTGACATACTTTGCTGGGAGCAAGTCCCACAGAATGAAATGAGACTTACTTCTGTGTAGACATGCATAGGATTGTGCTGGTACCCACATTGTGGGTATTGGTTGTGCTTGCTTTTAAAATGATTGTGCTTTTTAAATGACTTAAACGATTATGCTTGCTTTTTAACACCACAGGAGAAGATTCCACAACTTCTGTTACCCGAAGATTCTTTTTATGGAAACCATTTCCAGCTAGCCACCCTATATCTATTCCATTGTAAATTAAAGCCATTGCTTTTTGCCTGTAAATGGTTGCTATTCTCGCTTATTGAAGCCCTTTGGATACTATGGAGACACTCAACAGAATAACAGCCCAATTCTTACCTGTGTTGGAGCAGGCAGAACAGCTGGTTCACTTTAGGGTAAGGGAATTTTTTCCCTTATCCTGGGGTAAGTCCCAGCCAGCCCTATGGGGCTGCTTGGATCTACGCCAGTGAAATTGCTGGTGCCAATCTCTAGCAGCCCAAATCGGGGCTGACGGGCCAGGGATGGAGTTTAGGATCTGGCCTGTGCCGGATTCATGCTGGCCTGCCCATGTGGCTATCCAATCCCCACTCCAGGCTGCCTCCTCCCGCCTTCCCCCCTGCCCTCCCCAAGCCCTGAACTTGACTGGGCATCTCGCTTACTGGATGCTCACTTACTGGGCATCCGCGGCAGCCTTTGCGGGGTAGCACAACCCCCTGCACCGGAGAAGCGCCTCCTGCAATGGCACAGACATGCCTTATGGCACATTGGCAACAGCACTGGGCTGGCATAAGGGACTTACACTGGCCAATGCGCCCTACATTTCCTGCCATTCATGTTGTAGTGCATTTCTTGAATAGGGTTAAACCAGCCAGTTAGCTGCCATAATGGTTTTTTAATTTCTTTTCTCTCTTTAATTCCTAGGCAGGTTCGCATTAGTAATTTGACATCATTTTTCTGCAGGATCATGCCAATGGGGGCATTCTGGAGGGTGTCCAGGGCCAACTATCCACCCTGCTTACCACCGGCAGCATTTGCAATAATACCACACGGCAGCAACATGAAGCCAAACAAATCTGAGTGCAGTGTAAATAATACCCACAAGTGTTCCATACTGAGGTCAATGTAACTGCAATCAAGATCAGGATTGTTAAGCACACATGCCCACAAGCACCTACTTCATGCATCGGACATCTATTCAAAAATCAAAACCTAAAATGGCTTGTGATATCATCAGCCCAAAACAAAATGCCCCTAGACTGGTCTGGGTGCCATGCTCACCTGATGTGCGCTCAGTACCACGTACATTTTCAGAAAAACCAGGTCCAAATACATGTCACGCAGCAACAGGATCATGGACCCTAAATGTAACACGAGAAATAAATAATGACATTAGGACACCAGGAAAACTGTACTACATATCATGGAAGTGGAGAGGAAACTGACACTGGTCCACTATTTTGCAGCAGCCCTGCGTTTCTCATAAAGTCCACTTCCATCCTCTTTTGGAGATCACAGTTTTCATGTTTCAAAAGTATTTTTTTGCAGTTTCCCATGTAGTTGATGGGCAGCACAATCCACGCGCTGCGTTGAGCTGACTCATGTCCGCTGCATCAGCCCAGAGCTGTCGCAAACGTGCAGTAAGGCATGTTCACGTCAGCGCAATGGGTGCTGGGCCGACGCAGTGGACATGCATTGACCCAGCACTGCTGGCAGGACCGTCAGGTAAGTGGGCTAAGTTGAGCCAGTACGGGACAATTTCTGGGTGGGGGGAATGGGGGAGAAGGTGGAACGGGCTGGAGGGAGGGCGATCTCGCAGGTGGGGTGGCCCATGGATGGGGGAGCCTGGATCCGGCAGATATACTGGATCCAAATCCTGGTCCTGGGCCCCTGCAGGCTTGTCGGACTTCCACTTGCTAAACAACAGGTGCCGATCTGAGCAGCCCCATCAGCCAGGCTGGGGCTTACACCAGAGCAAAGGGAAATACGCTCCTTGCCCCATGGTGAGTACTAGTGCAATCCCAAGCGGGCTTAGGATGCAGCACAGGCCTGCCGGCCTGCCTGCTCCTGCACAAGTTGGAACTGAGCCCTAAGTAATTTAAAGATTTTATAGCTGTTTGCAGCAATATAAGCTCATACAGTTTTAAGATGTATTTATTTGGATTTTAGCCATATGTCCTTTATTTGAAGCGTGTTCATTCTAATCATGTGTTGCTGAGTCAAGACGGTTGTAAGAGTCAGTTTTTCTTATCTCATCAGCACAAGCTTCCATATATAGAGCTTACTCATCTTTAAACTCTGTTGCAGGCTCTGTGGTAATCCTTTACATTTTCAGTGCATGGCCAGATAAGGAAAGCAAGGGAAGACAAATGCCTTTTGTCATGCTTCTGTTATAACATGGTTTGGAAGCCTAAGTACCCTCCGTCCTGGCACAGGAAAAAGACAGTGCCGTTTCTTCCTTTTTCTGTCCTCCTCAGTGACCCTTCAAATTCGGGAATATACCCACTAAGAAATCCATCAAAGAAATCCTACATATGCAGATTCACATAATGTGATCAACATGTGCCTTGGGCTGGCACAAGTCCCTTGTGCCAGCCCAGTGTTGTTGCAAATGCATCCTAAAGCCGACCGAGGGAGGCTGGCACAGGAGGTGGGAGGAAAGGCATGGGGAAGGCGGACCAGGGTGTTCGGAGGGAGGCCCCATGGGCAGACCAGTTTGGGGAGGGGTTGTAGCCAGGATTCGGCATTTAAGCCAGATCCTAACACCCTTCTCTGGCTCAATTGGCTCTACAAGGGCCACTCAGATTTGCGCCAGCAATTTCGCTGGCACAATCTGAATAGCCTCATGGGGTGACTAGGGATTTACCCAGGATAAGGGGACAAATGTCCCCTTACTCTGAATTGCACCACAGCCGCCTCCTAACCGAGGCTGGATAGGGCACTGGCCAGCTGGCCTCCCTATTCCAGCCCTGGTTCAGATTGGGCTGTTGGTCAATTAAGAAAATGTGGGAGTTTTTTTCTTCTTCTCTTTAAATGGAAAGCTATGAAGGAGGGCAGATGAAGAAAGGAGGACTTATTTGAGAGAGAGAGAGAGAGAGAGAGAGAGAGAGAGAGAGAGAGAGAGAGCATTGTTAATCTCTGCTTTTGAGACCTCACTGAAATCTGTGCTCATGCATCTTATTGAAGGTTAAACAAATACGTAAAAATAAACCTCTCTTTTTTTTTTCTCCTCCATTGTTCCACTGGCATGGGCAGTTTATCAGCAGAACAGTATTCCCTCTACAGGTGTCAAAAGAAGAAAAGCATAAACTCAGTTTTAAAGGTTTGCCCTTATTTCAATGCTCTACAATGAGAGAGCTTAAAAAAGAACACGGGCAACATATTCATGAGATGCTTTATTTGACAAATCCCCCTGAAAGCATATAATGTTTTGCTGTCATATATCATCCACTGGCCAGCCTGAACACCTTTTTCATTCCAGGGCTGTCACATCAAACTGCATTTGACTAAAATAAACCTTGAGAATCAAATGTTGATATACAGTACAGCCTTTTCTGCTGCCCATAAATTACAGCTCCCCTCTGTTTTTTTATTATTTGGATGAACTTTTATTTCATTTTGATTTGGCACTAATAACTTGCACTCATATTTATTTATTGCCCCTTCCCTTTAGTACAGCTCAACATCAGTAAATGTGAGGCTAACAACAGCAGAGGTTCAAGATGGATAGGCAAACCCTAGTCAAAAGTTGACGTTGGTACATGAAGAAACCTAATGCAATGGCATCTAAGAACATACCTGCTCTTCTGTTACCTGCTCAGTTCATGAACTGAGTTTCCCATCATCCATTTCTCTTGACCTGGTTACTGGCCAAGGCCTTCTATCCAAGTTCTAGCAACTCCACTTGTCTTCATTGGTCTTGTAAAGAACTGGGTATTCCAAACTGGCACTCTGGTAGCAGAGCCCAAGTACCTTAATCTCACGCCAACATGGTAGTATGTACACAGAGGAAATAGCCAGTCCAGTGGTTCCCAAATCTTTTATCATCAGGATCCACTGGAAAAAAATATTTCCCTTAAAAAAAAAGATAACAGACAACATATTAATAAGATGCTGTATTTGGCTCAAGCCTCTGTGGCTATAGTGGTGGTTGGGCTGCAGTGTCCGTCCGTCCGTCCGTCCCCGTCCCCCCCCGCAAGAAGCAGGTTGTTGATGTACATAGCCTAATGTACCCTGACAGTTTTGTGATCTACCAAAAATTGTGTTATCACCCGCTGGTGGGTCATAAGTTTAGAACTACTGAGCTAAGCCATCTTTCTGCTGCCTTGCATTGCCACCACTTAGGGCACAATCCAGGAATGGTGCAACGTCACTAGCGTCCAGCACCCCCGTGTCAGCACTGGAGCTCTTGGGCCAATGCTAGCAGTAGCGTCAGCCCAAGAGCGCTGGCGCCAAGCCGCCTTTGCACCAGCTGAACTCGGCTGGTGCAAGGGCAGTTCTGGGAGGAGGGAGGAACTGGGCAATGGGTAGGCAGGCTGGTGCGCTTGCTGGCCCAGGGAGGGGGGTGGGATGCATCCAAGGCTCTGTCCCCAGGCCATGAGGCCCCAATTCGAGAACCCTATGGGAAGGCTAGATCCTCCCTAGGGGCAAGGGCATGAACGTGCCCTTGCCCTGGGGAGGCTCCCCGGCTCACCTAAGGTGTGCTGGATATGATGCAGGCCCACCAGCTTCGCCATTCCCGCACAACTTAAGATTGCGCTCTAAAGATGGCCAGAGCTACTACTGCAACTTCCAAGGATAAGCTAACACAAGTAGGGGCAGGGGCTGGGCCTGGAGTGAGAGGGGTGTCCTCTTACCTGGTGGGTCACACTGGCCTCTGTCATGGTTTGGGGCCCCTACAGCCCTTCTGTGGGCCACCCCAATGCGGTGAAATGTCTCTCTTTAGGCTCAGATTGCATTTCCAGGTTTATCTGAGCAAAAAATTGAAAGTAAAATTTGAAGTGACTGTTGACCCAATCCTATCTTTGACTTACTGTGCAAAATTCATTCTGACGGCATGCAAGCCTAGGCAAACATTCCAGAAACTTAGTGGGAAACAATAATTGCCTAAAAAGAAGCTATCCCTATCTGTGGAAGTTTCACAAGATCTCACACTAAGAGCGCAATCCTAACCTGGATTTAGACTGGCATAGTTAGGTCAGTGAAGTTTGATTGGCACAAGGGCCACTGGAAAGTGTGTTTGGATCACTCTCGGAGTCAGGGAGGATGGTGCAAGTCTGTGTGCTGGCTCTCTGATTGGCAGTGCAATCCTAAACCCTGCACAGCGTTGGCGCAACGGGGTTGCGTCAACGCTGTGCCCCTAGTGCTGACGCAGGAGTACCAATAAGCACCCCCATGTTGGCGCTAAGGCAACAGGCAGTGCCGGTCCTGTTGCGCTTGTGCAGCATCTCCCTTGCGTCGGCCGAAGCTGGCCGGCGCAAGGGAGGCTGTGTCCCATATTGGGACCGGGATTGGTGGGAGGGAGGGAGGGAGGCTGGGGATGAGACTTGGACGGGATGTGGGCAGGCTTGGGAGGTGCCCTAAGCCCATCCAAAAGGCTATGCAGCCCCAATTCGGGCCATGCAGTCTCCTTGGATCTGCATCCGCTCTTTAGGTCTTTCTGCTCTTTAGTGGGCACAGATCTGAGGAGCACATAAGGGAGGCTGGAGCCTCCCCTACGGTAAGGGAGTGCATGCTCCCTTGCCGTGGGGGGGGGGACTCCAGCCTCTCCCATGCAGTGTCGGATATGGTGCTGCTGCCAAGTCGGCCTTGCTGTTCCGGTGCTGCATAGGATTGCATCCTCAGAGTGATGCGGAGCCCAGATCTACCCCCCGCCCCCCCCAAAAAAAAACTGGACCGGACAATTACGGAGTTGGGGAAGGTGGCAACGGGGACAAAACAGGGGGGCGGGGGGGCAACAGCCAGGATAGGCTCCAGGCCTACCTGCTCAAGCTTGCTTCTTCGCCGATCCGGTCTGTCTTCGCTGCCGCTGCTGCTGCCGGTCTGCCTCACTGCTGCTGCTGCCGCCGCCGCCACTACCCGTCCTCCGCTCCGCTGCCTGGCTCAACGGCTGGGGTGTGCAGTGCGCAGGCTCTGAGCCTGCTGCAGTTCAAATGTTGCTGGGGGCGGAGCGCACGGAGCCTGAAGACAGAGCCAGAGCGACAAAAAAACCCGAAGCCACAAAAAAAAAAAAGGAGCAAAAAAAAAAAAACGAAGCAAAAAAAACGGAGCCAAAACAAAAAACAAAAAACCCAAAGCCAGCGAGTGGGCGGCCGGTTCGCCAACAAACAGTTCTTTAGAACCGGGGCAAACTGGTAGAATTACATCACTGGTTCCATTCCCATTCTATTTCTCCTTTGGGAAATGGAAAATCTATTCCCTTGATCCGGGAAAGGCCCATTCTGGCCAGTTGGGCCTACTTGGACCTGTACCAGTGATATCACTGGTGCAAGTTCATGTTGACCTATGAAGGCAGTTCAGGCCCCCAGCCACTTGCCGCTTCCGGTGGCAGCCAGGCTGTGCTCGCCAGCCTAGTTGCATTTGTGACCGCCAGAAAGCACATAATGCTGGCAGAATGAGCAGTCTCCCAGTGCACAGTTAGGATTGGGCCCAAAGTCACACAAGGGCTAAAAAAATGTGATTAAATGAGTGGTCTGTTTAGTTACATGCTGAGTGACAGACTAATTCATCATATATTGATTGCTGTGTTTTCTTGGTGAAAGACAAAGTTGAGGCTCTTGGAATTACTGGCTCCATCTATGCAAGCACTTGTCAAACTTTACATTTTTGAATTACACACTACTAATTTTTTTCTAAGTCACCGGAGAAACATGCACAAGCCATCAGTATCAAAAAAGAGTTATATACATCCTGATATATTTGATCCAATTAAGTGAAAAAGGAAGGTGGGGGTTGGGGTGGGATTGCAGGTGGGCAATACAGCTTCTGTAAGCAGAATTAACAAGATGTCTAGGTGAATAGGTGCAATGGTGAAAAATAGCTGTTAAAACATTAGCGTGGAAAAAGATTCTAAAAGTGAAGAAAGTGGGCAATGGTTGAGGAGACAGTATTTCTTCCCAGAGCAATAATGCAGGTATGCTTATTGCATACTCTTTCAATGCAGTACAACATTTTTAAGCAAAAAGCAGAGAGGGACAGAGCCTCAGATGTGCTGTGGCTATTTGCACTCTTAACTTCTTCTGGTGAATTATGGTGAATTATGTAGATGGCACAAGCATCTTTCCTGTAGTGATGGCTTTCCTGAACCTCCTAGACCCGGCCAGGCCCAAGACTTTGTGACGCCTGAGGAAGCATGCCAAATTGTGCCCCACTTTATCCAGTGATGTGGCAGCCTTGGCTCCTCCCACTTTCTAGCTCAGCTCAATCCTTGCCTCCACATTTCTTCTTCTTCTTTGCCCTCTGCTTCCTTTTCCAATCCAGGGAGTGGAACAGAACAGGAGTGTGTGGTCACTAGAGGCTGGTGCCTCTGCTAGAAGTGTCTCATCTTTCCCCGTGCCTCATGTGACCCAGACTGCCCAACTCCAGTCATGTCCAGATTTGTTCTGAAGGCCACCCGCAGCCTCTCCAGCCCTCAGAAAGCATTCTAAGGACTTCCAGAAGGCCTTAGAAAGGTACTTCCAATTTTCCCAGGGAAAACTGGAAGTATCTTTCTAAGGCCTTTCAAGGTACAATCCTAAACTGGTGTTAGGCCGGCACATTTAGGCCAGCAAAGTTTGGCTGGCACAAAGGACATCATAAAGTATGTATTATAGTCAGAGAGGCCAGCACACAGACATGCACCATTCTCCCTGACTCTGAGAGTGGTCCAAACGTACTTTGTGGTGTCCCCTGTGCTGGCCTAACTGTGCCGGCCTAACTCCAGGTTAGGATTGTGCCTACAGAGGCCTCAGAAGGCATTCTGTGGGTCAGAGAGACCACAAATGGTTGTGCCCTCAGAATACCTCCCAACGCAATCAGAGGTGTCACATCTGGGGGTGACACGAATGTGATGTCACTTCCAGAAGTGCAGGGTTGCACATAATCTCCATCCCAAACCTGTGTGTTTTGAGTGTGTCTGTTCCCACACATGCATGAATGCTTATGTAAACCTGAGAAAGAGATTAAAACTACTGACCACTTGTTATTTAACTCATTTGTTTGTATTCTAGCGTACCTGAAAGTGATGAGAACCAATGAAGTCCCTTCAGGTTTTTTTTCACTTTCAGCATCAATTGATACCTCTCAACTTTAAAACATGTTTTGGGACCACTTGCTGGTAGAAATATCCCTGTAGTAATGTTCAACAATATCACAATTCATTACTGTCAGGCTCATTACAAACTACTAAAGATGAAAGAACTAGAAGAAATTCTAAAAATCAAGTTCTAAAAGTCATTTGCCTAGAAACCACTTTTGTAGATAATACCCAGCTGGAGAAATGTAAGACTCAGGGTCAAACGCATATAGAACAGTATTACATAGGCTGTAATCCTGTAGGCATCTCTTTTTCTCTTCAGTAGGACTCTGGTAGCATTCCTTTGCCTGGAACTCCAGCCTGAGGGTGCAATCCTATGGGCGCCTGTCACCTCCATTGGGTGCAGGAGGTTGGAGGCCCCTTCAGAGGTGGGGGGGGTCACGGGATGGTGTGGGATGAGTGTGACTCACCGGGACGACGAAGGAACCTCTTGACACTGGATTTCTGCTTGCATAGATGATTTAATCGAGTCAAGGCTTTGACGTTCATGAGGCCCTGTTACATCACAGGGCCGACAAGGCTTACAAATTGGTGCAGCAAGGTCGGACAGATCTTGCCTTTCCCCCCAGGGCCGTAGCTCTCACAGCGTCGGTGCCAGGTCCTCTGGTGAGGGCGGGTCTGCCCAGGCATCGTCCAGTTGGTGTAAGCGGGTGAGGGCCTTTCCCTGGTGACTCCTGCATCTGCTTGGGACTTGCCCTGCCAGTGTGGGCTCAATAGCCCATATGGGTGAGGAGGTTGCAAGCCTCCCTGGGCGCTCCTTTCCCCAGCCAGCCAGAGACTGAACTCCCTGGCCAAGCTGGGCCTCCTTTTAAGGCCCTGGCTCCTCCCCCCCCAGCGCCACACCTTCCTTCTTGGAGGCCTCCCCTTGCACTAGAGTAGGGCCTGGGGCTGGGGCAGTTGCCCCTTCTGCCAGAGGTTTGAATAGGTCCAGTTTCTCCCTAGGTCGGAGGCTTCCCAGCCTGCCAAGCCCGGTGGGGTCTCATCATCTCGCCTCCTCTGGGGGGAAGGGCAGCCCCAGGGGTCCTTTCTGGTAGGTCTCCCCAGGCTGTGGCCATCCTGGTCTGATCTGAGGTGACAGCGCCCTTGGGCCAAAGCTATGCACTTGCATTGGCCCAATGTCGGCACAAAGAGGGGGCACCAACCAGAACCCCCATGTCAGCGCTAATACTGTTGGGCCGACGCTAGCAGTTGTGTTGGCCCAAGGGTGCCAGGCCGAGGGGCCGCTGCACCGCTCATGCACCAGCCGAACTTGGATGGCACGCGAGCTGTTCTGGGCAGAGGGAAGAACTAGGCGGCGTGGGTGGGCTGGTAGGTGTGTCAGCCTGGGGAGAGGGTGGGGTGGGACACGGCTGGTAGGCTGCATTCAAGCCTCTGTCCCTAGGCTCTGTTCCGATCTGAGGAACCCGTAGGGGAGGGTGGGGTCTCCCCTGGGGCAAGGGAGCAACTGTGCCCTTGCCCTGGGAGGCTCCCCAGGGCTGCAGGGCTGCCGTGGATCGCAGGCCCGCCAGCCTCACTGTCCCAGCGCATCTTAGGACTTCACTCTCAGTCAGCTGTAATGATAATGGGGTAACCTGTAATCCCACCCTTTATTTCCATATATTTCAGTCAGGTTTCCCAGTGCCTAGAAAACAAGAAAAACGGTCAAGTTGCCTCTGCCTTTAAAGACTGACTGTGCCTTTAAAAGCCATTTGATGTACTTGAATCAGCAGGCATAGCTTTTCATATACAGAGGTAAACATTACTACTCACTCATTGCTGGTGGTAAAAAGGCTGATAAGGGTACAGGATGATAAAAGTCACGCACCAGTTCAAAATTTGGCATCCCTATCTTTACTTTCAGGAAGCATACAGTCTATCACGCAACTTTGAATACATGAAGCTCACATCCATTAATTTCGCACTCTTTTTTTGAGGGTTTTTTCTTCCTTTTGAGACTTCCTTCAAGTTTATATTAGTTTATTTGGTGCATTCTTATACGTGACTTCCTGGGAGTAGCCCCCATTGCACATGGTGAGTTTGATTTCTGAGGGCACAATCCTAACCTTTAGTTAGGTGGGCACAGTTAGGACAGCAAAGTTTGGCCTGCACAAGGGCCACCGTAAAGTATGTTTGGACCCCTCTCAGAGTTAGAGAGGCCAGCACACAGACGTGCGCCATCCTCCCTGACTCCAAGAGTGGTCCAAACGCGCTTTATGGTGGCTCTTGTGCCAGCCAATTTTTGCTGGCCTAACTTTGCCCGCCTAACTACAGGTTAAGATTGTGCCCTGAGTAAAGGTGCATAAGACTATGTTGATGGTCATTTTAGCTCAGTCCTTAAATGTCACTATTTAATATAGGAAATATAAATGAGTACATTTCCCCCCCCCCCCCCCGCACATAGACACATAAAGTTGAGAGCTAGACAGTGCTAAGGTCCATTTCCATTTAAACTATTCTCTTCAAACAGAGGTCAAAGGCTGTTGCAAAAATAATAAAATAGCCAGGGAATGTGTTGGTTTTGCTCCTATAATTTTAAAACCTTGTGTACGTTTTAAAATTATCAAACCTTTTGTTTGATAATCATTTTCTCAAGGACAGCAACATCTGATCGGGCAGCCAGCTGGCCAACAAAAGAGGAAGTTGAATGGACAAAAGGAATGCGGCTTTTTAACAACCTGATCCAGGCCACGTCTACTTGAAAGAAAGTCCCCATCTGTTGAACAAGAGTCAAGCTTGCTTATGAGGAAGTACTGCTTAGGATAGAAACTTCAGATGCTTATACAGGTAGATGATCCCTTATCCAGACATCCAAAATCCAGACTATTCCATAATCCAGACACTGTAGTGTAAACACTAGAAGGTCTTGTGTTAATTCCCACAGACAGGCTGTAACAGCCGTTTTCAACCAGTGTGCCATGGCACATTGGTGTGCCACAGGTATGCCGTAGGAGTTTGCCTGAGAGTCATTTCTTAGTAGGACCCAGTCGCGGATCCAGGGGGGTGCAGGGATGGCAAGCCGCATGGGCGCCGGGTGGCGGGGGGCGCCGTTGCGCAGAGTCCAGGCGCTTTTTGGCCCATCCGCCCTCCCTTGCACCTGGAACGCTCCGAAATGGAGCTCTTCCAGGCGCAGGGAGGCATGGCGGGGAGACGCACGGGGGCGGGGCAACGTGCCGGGGGCGCGGTTTCGTCGCCTTGCCATGGGGTGCGCTCCCAGCCCAGACCGCCTCTGGTAAGACCACTGGGGGATGTGAACCATATACCAGCAGTGCCATCTTGTCAATGTTCAAAATAATGATGGTGTGCATCTTGACAGTTCTGGCACTTTGTCAGTGTGCCATGAAATGAAAAAGATTGAAAATCGTTGGGCTTCTATTTTCTGCTCTGCGATGCCTGCCATTGCTGAAGAATGTCAAAGAAGCCAGCAGACACCCAAATGTGTCACAGTGAAAAGAGCAAGAGGAAGCACTTCTCATTATATTTATGCAATTCCGAAATCCAAACAAATTGGAAATCCAGAATCCATCCTGTCCCAAGCTGTCCGGATAAGGGATACTCAACCTGTATACATTTCTGAATCTGGTTCTCAAAACATATCAAGCATACAGCAGCACTATCTTCATCAGCAAAATACCCATGGCCACGTCTTCGCCTCTAGAGCACTGCATTCAACAAATGCTGAAGTGTTACTGACCTATTCATCAGTGCAAAAGGCAAGTCAAGTGCAGTGAAGGAAGCTGCTGCTTTGATGATTTTTGCAGAGACGTCATCCGGGCGCGCCAGGAACCGGAACGCCTGGATGATTGGCAGCCTTCCACCCCTATGACGAGGGCAGCCACGCCTCCCTGCGCCTCCCTGTGCCTTGAATCGCTCCATTTCAGAGCGATTCGGACGCGCGGGAGGGAGGGCGGGCCCAGGAGCAGCTCGCCCGTCCTTGGGAGAGGCGGTGCGGCCTGGGCCTGTCCGTGGAACTGTTCCGCCAGGATGACACCACTGGATTTTTGTAAGCTGCAGGGATCTGCAGAGTTCTGTCAACACCATGGAACTTAAATACATGGGAATAATCACATCATTCACAGTTCTTCAGTTAACCTATTGACAAGGAAGGCTCCAGAGTCAAACTGAAGAATATTTCCATCCATCTGTGATCTTGGAACATTTTGGTTGGGTTGTAGCCAGATGTCATCAGTGTAAAGCATTCCTAGTCACCACTACAAGGACATTTTTCTCCATCTGCCACAATACTAAGGTTCAGGGCCACTTAATAAAACTGATCGGTCAAAGACTTTGTTCTAAAGCACTTCTTCAAACTAGTTATATTATTTTTCGACTGTGTTTACGTGACCACCAAATTTAATGAAAACGTTCTTTAAAAAAAAATACTTTTGTTTCCCCAAAATAGTAAATGTTCACCAAATTTTAGACCATCTAATAATCCTAAAGTGATAACCACATATTGAGTTCTCGTCATTTTTGTAAAGTATTTGACAGTTTAAAAATGTGTTTGTCTCCTAAAAATAGTAAATTTTCATAACATAACCCAAACCCTAACCCTAACCCCGCATTTGGGGAGTATAATTCTGCCAGCTAAATAATAGTATTGTCGCGTAAATGTCATGTTATACATTCGGTGAACATTTACTAAATTTGGGGAACGTTTACTAAATTCGGTATAACCATGGTTTGTTTTTGGACCACAGTGTTAGGGGCTCATAGTTTAATTTGGTAAGCATTTAATTTGCCCCGCTTTCCCCCCCTAAATTTTCCATTTCTAGATTGGCTGAATTCCAGACTCAGGCCTCAATCCGGTACGAGTGTACTGCCCATGCTGATGTTGCAAACATGCCGAAAGGCACTTCCAGAGTGGGCGGTAAGGGCTTACCACCCGCGCTGTCCCAGTGCCAGATCTCATTGCCCGGATATAGCAATGCAGGACTGGCAGGCAGTGAGTTTGCCGGTCCCTGGAGTTACACTCTTTCTGGGCAGCTGGGGAAAGTGAGACAGCAGTGGAGGGGCAGACCTGGGGGGAGAGATGGGCAGTGACCTTCACCTCTAGATCCTGACCTCCATGAAGGGGCACACAGCCCAGCATGGGGGTCCTCTTGTCGGCTACACAGCTGGAGGAGATGCAAAGAGACCCATTGGCAGGTCTCTGGGCTTATCTGGGGGAAGGGGACGAACTTTCCCTTCCTCTGAGGAGGCTCCAGCAGCTGCCTGGCTACTGTGGGTTGCAGCCAGACATGTCATGTAGGGGGTACGCGGGGGTACGCGAGTACCCGTTCCTAGGATTAGGGCTGGCCCCGCCCATTTGCCCACCGACTCATCGACTCCATCGGCACTCTGCTCTGCCCCCTGCAACATTTGAATTGCCTGCATGTTTGAGTTGCCTGCACGTTCTCAGAGCCAGGCAGGCAGGCAGGCAGCGGAGCGAGGGAGGCCGATGGCGGCAGCAGCGTGAGCAGGTAGGCTGCCTGGGGCTCCCTCCCGAGGAGGCGTGGTGGTTCCTGGGGGGGGGGAATTGGTAGCCCGTGCAGCAACCCCGGGGAAGGCCCGGGACTCCCGGGCCTTCTCCTGGGCCGCCGCACGGCCTACCGAGGAGGTGCGGCGGTTCCTGGGTTCCAGCTATGACATCACTTCCGGTGGGCGGGCCCCGAAACAAGTGCCAATCAAAAGTGAGTACCTGTTGCTAAATCATTTAGATGCCATTACTGGTTGCAGCAGTAACCATTTGGCGGCTGCTACACCTGAAAGTGGTCAGGCAGCTCAGGATTGGGCTACCCAAATACAAAATCTGGCACCTTACACATGAGGGAGGTTTTACGGCCCTGACTTTGTTCCCTTGCAAATTTTAGCCAGAAATCCAAAGTCGCCTGCTCCACCCTTCCCCTCCTGTTGGATACAATTTGTTTTAGGGTGCACGTGTGTGTAAATAAATACCTGTGTCGCAGCACAGTTATGGCAACGGGAACTTTCCTATTTCTGTTTCATGCAGTAGAGAATGTGTGGAATTCAGGACCACAAAATGTGATGACGGCCACTAGCTGAGCTTGATTTTTAAAAGGCCTTGACAAACTCCTGGATATCAAGTCAATCAATGGCTATTAGTCAAAATAGCGAAATGGAACTTCCATGTGCAGAAGCCAGATGAAGACCATCTTTCTTGCCTTACTTGTAAGCTCCCCGAGAAACACTGGTCCAGTTGGAAACAGAATGCAAGACTGAAAGATGGAGTAAGGGCTGCCCTTGCAAGAGGGTTCTTGTTTTTCATTCTTATGTGACATAACTGAAGGAACATCAAAAGCATCACATGTATAAAGTAATATACATTACCATGGAGATCCCCCCCCCTCTCTGGGTTCCAGGAATTATTCATATAAACCCAATCCCACCACCCACCATCACACAACAGTATGCAGCCATGCCCAAAAAATGGGGGGGGGGGAGAGACCAGTAGGCAAACTGGAGGTAATTAAAAAAACATTTTCTCTTACTTCTGTACAGTAAGGCTACAAATCATCTATGGATTTGCTTGAACGTATGACAGCCATTTTGTTGGCATATATCTGAGGAGAGAAAATGGCCAGGGAGCTGTTAAAAAGAAGGGTTATTGTCTGGTGTGCATGATCTGGATCCACCCCCTCCCTCGACATGCTCCTAGATCCTCCCCCAACATGCCCCATTACTCCCTGACCACAAACTCCCCTTCCCCTCACACTGGAGCAGGTCGCCAGCTGCGACAGAGGGCTGCTCATGCTGCCACTGCTTTGTGGCAGTGGCTCAAAGACGTTCCACCTCTGTGTCACATGACAGGGTCCCACTACCTTAAAGGTTGTAGGATTGGGCCATCAATCGTTCTGCATTCCAATTCAGTCAGCCTGCCTACATTCGTCCCCTGGGGGTGATCAGGTGGTTAGTCAGGATCCAAAAAGAACTGTGCCACTAGGTATGTGTACCTAACAGATCTGTGGGTTTGTGTTTTTTTGAACAGCAAGAAACAGAGGCTGCTCTACCCCAGATGGCAAACTAGGCATTAAACTGAGAGACTTTCAAGAGCAGTTTGTCACATAACATAAGCACCTGCTATTCAAATTAAAAAAATAATCCCACTCGACACATCCAAAGCCTAAGGAACACCCGAGCAGTGCTTTATAGCATGGCCAACAGGTAAGTACCAATATGACCAGTGAGATGGAGGGTTGGAACAGGAAACAATTTGCCGACGGACGGCACCTCAGAATATCACATATATTAAATTGAACAGGGAGGAGGAGGGCAGGAGGGGGCTTTGAAAGAAGGTCCTGAGGGTATGATGGTCATCACAGTAAAAGTAGTCAGGGCCAGGCAGTCAACCAATGTCCAATATTCAGTTGACTTACCATTAATTTCAGTTCAGTTCTGTCACCAGAACTAAAACTTGAGGCGTTAAAATAAATTAATCCTTGCCCACAGCACTGATCAAGACACAATGGTCAGGCACACTTTTTCCAATCCTGTTCTGACTTTGATTCGAGAGACCATCAGTCTGCGAGCCCTCAAGTCCTAGGTGTAGCCCCATTTCCTCTGGAATGAGCAGGCTGAGGATTGCAATCATAAATCCTTCACACACATCACAGACGAATCCTGGCAGTCTGTACATAATCCGCTTTCTTCTTTAAAAGCTGCCTTTTTTTTTAGCCTGACAACAGTGAAGCTTTTGTAAAAACATTGGAAGTTAGCAGTATTAACATATTTTGAGGCTGTCAATTGTATAGAATGTGTCATGGAAATAATCCTCTCATGCATTTTAAGAACTTTCCTGCACACTCCCCCAAAGCTGCAGAAAGTGGAGCCATACCATCTCTAAATATAAATTGCCTGGAAAAATTCCTCTTCTGCCCTCTGACAAACCGGGGTATGAGTTGGCAGGTGTGGTGAATGTTAACAAAAGACTGTTGCATGTGGTCAAAGACTGGCTTCTAGTTTGGCCAACCCAGCCAAATATCTCCTATCTGCCCTGCCTGGACACTGTCCAACAGTCGCAAACCTACCATTGTGCATGGGGGTGGGGGGCAAAGGCAGTGGTGTCATTCAAATGATTTAGGAACAGGAACTCACTTTTGATTGGCACTTGTCGGGAACCCGGAACCAGCCACAGAGCCCGTTAGGATCCGGAACGCCCGTTCTGGTCCATTCCCCATGAATGACATCACTGGGCAAAGGCCCTGGGCGTGGTTCTCCTGGGGCGGGAGGAGAGTGGTGACAAGGTGGCTCAGCTCTTGGAGAGGCGAGCATTTTTTTGGCTGTCCCACCTGCCCCTGCCTCGTACGGCTCCAAAATGGAGCCTGGCATGGTGTGTGTGTGTGTGTGGGGGTGAGGGTGGAGGAAGTGGCGCATGGGGGGAAGGAAACAGCACAGGGGGTAGACTTCCTCATTCTCTGTCCCAGGGCGGCCCATTGGTGGGTCTTCAACTGCTCTCTGGGTAGACTCCTCCTCACCCCCATCCACTCCCAGGTCTAGTCAACTACTCAGAAGCCTAGCCAGAGATGTGGGGGGGGGGGCAACAGCAAATGGGCAGCGCAATGCTAGCGTGCCCCTTGCGTTGATGCAACATCATCATGTTGATGCAAGGGGCGGAGCACCCCCACGTTGGTGCTGAAGCTCTGAAGCCGACGCTGCTCGCAGCATCTGCTTCAGAGTGCCGATGGAGAGCCTCCCTTGCGCCGACCAAAGACGGCCGGCTAAAGGGATTCTCTGTCCCATTTTGGGACGGGGATTGGTGGGACGTGGGGAGGCAAGACTGTTGTGGATTTGAAGTGTTTATAGCAGAGTTGGGGGCTTGTGGACCCATTCAGCGCTTGCCTAGCGCGATCGGAGCGGAGGGACGAAGAGATCGCTACATTTCAATAACAAAGTCTTTTATTGGTTACAGTAGCGATAGTCAGAAAGCAAGAAGTTCTGTTTGCCGGTCGGCGAAAGCCGGCGAAGGCTTGCCGCGTACAAGCGGCTTTTCAACGCATGTTGTTACATTCTCAGTCTCAGTGCGCACACATGGTACAGAAAAACAGAAGAACAAAGGGTGCAGCTAGAGTATATCTGGTAGGTGGGTACCTGCAGACCCTTGTGCCCCATGTTAACCAATGGGGTGCCCCTTTGAACATCATGATCTCATGAGAAAGTGGATGTTTGCTAGCCAGCGCTTCCCGTGAGAAACTTTGCCTGCTTATGTTACACTAACTTAAGGGAGTTCAGCTACTGTGTAGCAGATTGCACTAACAAGCTGGGAAGCTGACCACCTCAAGGACACGCAGGTGCTCTATCTGATCTGAAGACGAAGAGACGGAATGCCAGTTTCAGCCAGTTCTGGAGTGTGTGGTGTGAAACTGCAACACCCCCCCATTACGTCTCGGAAGTCATCCTTTGGCGCCAAATCTAACATTTGAACTGCCTGTTTGAATTGTGGCGCAGGAAGTGCTTTTGTCAGGACATCTGCGATGTTCTCTTGCGATGGACAGTAAAGCACGTCAATGTCTCCGTTTTGGACTGCCTCTCTGACATGTTTATGCTTTATGTCAACATGCTTGGAGTGCATCCGGATTCGTTCTGACCCAGCAATCTGGATTGCGGACTGGTTGTCCATCCAGATCTGGATTGGATTTGTTTGTGGAGCATCCAAATCCGACATCAATTGCCTGAGCATGTGTAGGTAGTTGGTCACATGACTCAGGGCTGTGTACTCACTCTCTAGAGTAGAAAAAGCGATAGTCTTTTGTTTTTGTGAACCCCAATCTATCACGCATTCCCCAAGGCGTATGGCATAGCCTGTGGTAGATCTCCTTGTGTCATCCCCCCCAAAGTCACTGTCTGCAAAAACTTCCAATTGCAGTGCTCCTTTTGGGGTGATGTGGTACTTGTGGTTACTTGTGCCTTTCAAGTACCTGAGGATGCGTTTCAAGGCTATCCAATCTGCCTGTGTGGGATTTGCAGCTTTTCTGCTCAGGTGATTGACTGCAACGCTAATGTCTGGGCGCGTCCAGCACGCAAGATGTGTGAGTGAACTCAACAGTGAAAGGAACATGTTCTGGTTTGGAAATGGTGCAGACTCCTCTGCTTTTTCCCCTCTCCCCATCACTATTGGAGTTGATACAACCTTGCAGTCTTGCATGCCCCATATCTGGAGTAGATCGTGGATCTTTTTCTCCTGACTGAGGAGAAAACCAGCACTGTCAGCTGTGCGTTCGATCTCCACCCCTAGGTATTGACTGACAGGACCAAGACATTTAAGTGTGAATGCCTTTTGCAGTTGTAGTGTGATCTGATTGATCTGTTGTGTTGTCTTTGCGAGGACCAGCAAATCATCAACAAAACATAACAGAACACATAATTTCTCTCCTTTTCCCTTTTTGAAAAGGCATGGATCAGCTGTGGAGGGGGTGAACCCCAATTTTTGCAGCTGCTCTTTAAGGCATAAATGCCAGCTTCTCCCACTTTGTTTCAACCCGTAAACAGCCTTCCTGAGACGAAAATGTGAGTAATCGCTTTGCACACCTGGTGGTATTGTGATGTATACCTCTTCCTGCAGGTCTGCGTGCAAGTAGGCTGTCCCAACATCAAAATGGTGAACTTGGAAACCTTTGCTGGCTGCTACGGCAAGCGCTGCGCGTAGCGTTGTGGCTGAAAGTGTTGGTGAATAGATTTCCTCGAAATCTACACCTGGGATTTGTTTACAGCCACGGATCACTAAACGGGCTTTCTTTAATGGCTCAGCACCTTCCCTATCCTTGAGAACAAACACCCATCTGGAATCAATCGCATGTTTTCCATCTGGTAATGTTGCTGGCTCAAAGACCTTTAAGTCGTGCATTGCCTTTAATTCAGTCCGAATAGCTTGTAGCCATTCTTCCTTCTGGGCTTGTGGTAGCTCCATTACATCTTGGTATGTCTGAGGTACCTTTCCTACCTCTACCTGGTAGGTTAATCTTTGGGGTGGAACCCCACGCAAAGCCCTTGGAGGAAGGATGCGTCTGGTCGGAACAGCTTGTTCCGGTGTAGCTTCCTCTGAAGACGTGCTTGTGTCCAATCCTGGACTGCCCCCCCCCTCTTCCAGCAGCCTGTCAGGGCTTGCTGGTGTGGCAGGAGATGGCTCCTGTCTTTGTAGAGTTCTCTGAGGAGTTGATGCTGGTTGATCGGGAATGCTTTCTAATCTTGCCTCCCCCCCCATTTTCTGCAGCTTGTGTGGGGATGCTGACTGTTCTGTCAGCATGATCTGGCAGTAAACCTTGCTCAGAGAAATCGTAAGAGTTGGATATTGTGACAGTTTTGTGGTCAGGATTGAGGAATTTGAGCGCTTTGCAATTCGGTTCAAACCCAATGAACTGCAGCCGCCTGGCACGCGGGTCATCTTTTCTGCGTGTTTCCCGATCTGCATGTACAAAGGCGTGTGATCCAAACGTCTTTAGAAATGCAAGATTGGGAGGTTTGCCGAATAGTTTGGTGTAGGGGACCCCGTCAATCGAACGGTGGTAAACTCGATTTGAAATAAATACAGAATATTTCATCGCCTTTCCCCACAACCCTTTGGGTAGTTTTGACTGCTCCATCAGCGCTCTTACCATGCTCTGGAGCTCACCGTTTTTCCTCTCCGCAACCCCGTTATGCTCTGGGGTGCGGGGGGCGGTGGGCTGGTGGGTGATGCCCTGCCTTTCCAACCATTGAGACATCTCCCTACTCAGAAATTCACCTCCCCGGTCGGTTTGGATCGCCACCATGCGATGGCCAAACCGCCTTTCCGCCCACCTGACCCAATTGCGGATTTTATTAAACGCCTCAGATTTCTGGCGCAATAAAAATGCAAAACTATACCTCGTTGCATCGTCCACGAGCGTAAGAACGTATTGCGCCCCCCCTGCTGTCTTCTTCATAGGGCCAATTAAGTCCATATGCACCAGCTGTAAGGGGGTTTGAGTCTGACGGTTGCTGAACTTCGGGATGGATGCTCGATGCGATTTAGTCAGTTTACACACATCACAGTCCACAAAAGCATCGCAGTCTTTTAAGTCCATTCCGTGCACAAGTTCAGCTGTCTTCCTCACGTAGTCATGATTTAAATGTCCTAGTCGCAGGTGCCACAAATGTCCACAGGATCGGTGCTTTGGTTGATTGAAGCACACAGTTGCCTGTTGACTCCCTGCTGCCTGCGCTCCAAGCACGAACAGCCGATACACTCGGGGGACAGCCACACAAAGATTTCCCCTCTCAAGTGTGCAGATGTCGTCTTGGAAAGTCACTTTAAATCCATCTTCTTGAAGGGTGCCAAGGCTGAGCAGATTCCTCGACATTGTTGGCACACACAGCACATTTCTCAAGGTAGTCTGCAGTTGTGGCAGGAAAACCTCTCCAGCGCAAATCACGGGCGCTGTTGTTCCATTTGCGAGTGCGACAGTTTCACGATCCGTCTCGCACCTACTCGTGAGTAAGTCAGCGGAAGTTACAATATGGTGGCTTGCTCCCGAGTCCAACAACCAGGACCCTCGCGTGCGCCTACCTTCCGTTGAGCCCACGAAAGCGATGCTCGCTTTGGGTTGCTGTGCATGGGGCTTTGGAGACTGTCCTTGCCCCGTGCCCTGCTCACCTTGGGGTTTTTTCTTCTTTTTAGAGCCTCCTTTCTTCTTGGCACACTGGTATGCGAGATGTTGAGTTGATCCGCACACATAGCACTGTCTCGCACTGGCGCACACTTGCGCCTGGGACTCATTCTTGGGCTGCTGCTGCTTTTTCCCAGGAATGTTGTTTTTCCCCTTTCGGAATTCTCGCTCCCTCTGGTTGTCTTTCCTTTTGTCCGCTTCCTCGAGAAGCCGTGCGACAACAAGGGTGACCGTCAGTTGTGCCACAGGGATGGATTCCAAAGTTAGGGTAAACATGTCCCACGTTTCATCCAGGGAATTGAGGATTGCAAAAACTTTGAGCCTTTCCTCAACACGTTCCCCGATTGCCTCAAGATCTTTGAGGTTTTGCTGCATTGCTCTTAGGTGGACCCGCAAGTCCCCTCCCGGTTCAAGACGCGATCGCCACAATTTTCGCGTCAGAACCATGCTGGAAGTCAGGGATGCACGTGCAAACAGCTCCCTTAATGTGGTCCAATAGTCCATAGCATGTCCGAGGTCGCGACAATAGACTAAGAGATCCTCTGAGATTGCAAGACCGATGGTCGCTTTTGCCTTCCTGTCAGCTGCTTCTTCTGCAGCGTTCGTGGGGAGCGCTTGAGTGCGCTGCCAAAGATCGTCTTTTTCCAGCAGCAACCGCATCTTGTGTGCCCATTGCACATAGTTGCTGTCGTTGAGAAGTGGAATGGCAATGTTGAAAGGCGCCGGCGGGGCGGCGGGAGGTTGCTGCGCCATCCCGGCTCCGGGCGCAGCGGGCTGCAACGGTGGAACTTGAGGTGGTATCAGAGGGATGAAAGGACCTTGTCCTGGGACGAGCGGCGGCGGTGGCGGGACTGGTGCTTGGCCGTCGGGAACCCCCCCCGGTGGGGGTAAGAGAAGTCCGAGATCGTCTGAGTCGCTCTCCTCACTTTCTCCGGATTGCTCGGGTTCTCCTGGGTCGCCAACGTCCTCTTCCCCCGTGCCGTCTCCGAGGTTTTCCTCTGTCTCCTCCTTGACTCCACCGGTAGCTCCTTCCTCATCAGACATCTGTCAGGACGTCTGCGAGTGTAGGGATGCAGCCACATTCACAACTCAGTCTCTGCTCCGTGGATTGGGTCCGCGGCAAACCCCTGCAGGGTTACGGCTGAATCTTCCATAACCTGTTGTGGTTATGGAACCCATAACCTGTTGTGGATTTGAAGTGTTTATAGCAGAGTTGGGGGCTTGTGGACCCATTCAGCGCTTGCCTAGCGCGATCGGAGCGGAGGGACGAAGAGATCGCTACATTTCAATAACAAAGTCTTTTATTGGTTACAGTAGCGATAGTCAGAAAGCAAGAAGTTCTGTTTGCCGGTCGGCGAAAGCCGGCGAAGGCTTGCCGCGTACAAGCGGCTTTTCAACGCATGTTGTTACATTCTCAGTCTCAGTGCGCACACATGGTACAGACAGAAGAACAAAGGGTGCAGCTAGAGTATATCTGGTAGGTGGGTACCTGCAGACCCTTGTGCCCCATGTTAACCAATGGGGTGCCCCTTTGAACATCATGATCTCATGAGAAAGTGGATGTTTGCTAGCCAGCGCTTCCCGTGAGAAACTTTGCCTGCTTATGTTACACTAACTTAAGGGAGTTCAGCTACTGTGTAGCAGATTGCACTAACAAGCTGGGAAGCTGACCACCTCAAGGACACGCAGGTGCTCTATCTGATCTGAAGACGAAGAGACGGAATGCCAGTTTCAGCCAGTTCTGGAGTGTGTGGTGTGAAACTGCAACAAAGACTTGGGTGGGACATGGGCAGGCTTGGGAGGTGGCCTATGGCCACTTCCTAAGCCCGTCAGCAGGGCCACGCGGTCTCCTCAGATCTGTGCCCGCTCTTTAGCGGGCGCAGATTTGAGGAGCACATAGGGGGAGCCTCCCCTACACTATGACGTAGTGTGGGCATGACAGGTACGCTAGGATTGCGCTGCCCAAGTGAGAGAGGCCTGCATACAGATGTGCATTATCCTCCCTGACTCCAAGAGTGGTACAAACATCCTTTATAATGTCCCTTGTGCCAGCCAAACTTTGCTGGCCTAACTGTGCCGGCCTAACTCCAGGTTAGGATTGCGCCCTCAGTGTTTCCTAGCTGGACGGGGCCACCCGTCCCCCCCCGGGCGAGCAGGCGCCCCCTCCGAGGCCAGGGACGGCTGCGGGGCGAGCGGAACGAAAGCAGAAGTGCACGGACGGGCTGCCAATCAAACAGTAGTCCCGCCTAAGTCCCGCCCTCCGTTCCCCCAAGTCGTTTGTAGATCCCATTGCTGGTGCCACAGGACATCCCCAGTGGCCTCTCCTTATCAGCTCTCCCAGCACTGCCATCTTGGATCATGCAAAACCTTGCACAACTTTGCATGATCCAGGATGATGGCACCGCTGTGACAGGGCACCATGGAGGGAGGCTGCCATGGCCACAATAAGTTTGGGGAACACTGTTATATGCCAAGACACTGAACTATTACTGCACTGCATAGGTCCCTGTACACACAATAGATTTTCCCCGGCAAAAAACAAATCTATGGTTTTATATTATGGTTCGTAAGATGACTATGCATTACTTTGAATGCCATATGGTTAGAAACAAGAGGGAGGGAAACTATGTGTGTCCCATCTTTGCACAACCGGCTGGTTACATTCACAATATTTTTTTTTTCTTGCCATGTTGCTGGGCAGAAACTCCTCGTGCCTGTGTAACATTATCTGGGTTTTGTTTTTGTTTTTAATCAGCATGACAGTTCACACAATGAAAGGGGCTGCCAGTGTAGCCTGGACTCTTGGAAATGTATTTATGTTCCTGGAGGAAAATTGCCCACAGTCTTCCTCCCACTTTTTTTATTAGATAATTATTTATTTTGTTCTGTAATTGGCTAATTATGCCCGCATTGTGCCATCTTAGAAGCAAACTGTTCAATATAATTGCTAATGAGTAGGTTTTATATTTTGTTGCCGAGAATTCATAAGTATTCTCTGCCTAGTGTTAAGAGGTTTGTAATGGGTTTAGTGTGCTAATTATTAGTTATTTTGACATAGTGTGAAAATTCAAAGAACACAAAAAAAAAACAAGACTTGGGACTGGAATTTAACAAGTCAAACATACTTTCAGTTCTTTAAGATGGGACTCGAACAGTTTATTTTGTGCTTCTTGTAATATAATACAAAAAAGTCATAGTAGCTTTTGGCTCTTTTCCACTGTTAAGTCTTACTGTTACACATTGAGACTACATAGAGAGTACGCCAGTTCAGTCATTTAAAGCATACTTGGGAGAGGATCATAACCAGTGGTCTTATCCTACCGGAACGCTGGGCGGGACATCCGGGTGATCGACAGCCCACCCGTTGCGTTCCACAGCTACGCCATTTGCGTAACGTATGCAAGCGGTGTAATTGGTTACGCAAACGGCGTAACGCTGCGGAACGTGACGGGCGGGCTGTCGATCACCCGGATGTTCCGCCCAGCGTTCCGGTAGGATAACACCACTGATCATAACTGTGGTAGGAAGCCCCTTGTTGTACCCAACTTCCACATGTTGGAAAGCATGTCAGCATGGTGGCAGATGCACATACATCCGAATAATTGTCCTCATTATCCGCTAGGGTTAGGTTCCTGGAAATCCTAGCAGATAGCAAATTTGCAGATAACAAACCATTGATCCTATGGGATCAGTGGGGTTAGGTGCAAGGGGTCCTTATCTGCCATCAGAAGAATCCAGCAGAGACCCCCAGGAAGCCAGCAGAGTGCAGCAGGAAGGGCCACAAGATATCTGAATGCTGCAGAGATCTTCCAGAAGCTGCAGGGATCTTCAGAATGGCACCTGTGACCAGCATGAACCCCGTAAAAATGGCTGGTGGGTGCTTCTGCTGGCCATTTTAGAGGGGTTAGTACTGGTTGCAGATGTCATTCTGAAGGTTACTGCATAGTGGATAAAAAGGGCAGAGGCACGGATAATGCAGGTGGTGGCAATTCTGCCCCTCGCAGATAAGCAAATTCATAGACAGCAAGTTTGCATATGAAGAGAACTGTCTATATTTATTATGTGGTTAGGTAAAGCAAAGGTCTCTGTGTTGTATTTATGATTATTATTACTACAAATATTTATTGTTAGCAGAACTGAGGGAATCAATCAGTTCCACACACAGCAACGCTTGTTCTTCCTCATTACTAAGGTTTGCAAAAGGGACATCCAAATGGGAAAGCTTACTCAGAAGTAAGCACTGAGAGATTCAGCCAGACTTGCTCCCGAGTAAGTGGGCAGCCTGAGGGTGCCTGTGGATCTGTTTGTATGTCTGGAACGTTAAGCAACTGGCTAGCAGCACTCTTCAGTGCCGTGAGTCTAACGAGAAGGGGCAGCTCCTTTCTGGCAGAGGCCACTTCCAGACAATCTCCTTTGAAGCCTTGAGCTTGGACTAGTGTAATAAGCTGTGCCTCAGGCTGCTTTCCATAAGTTATAATTGATACAGAAAAAAAAAATTGGCAGCTCATCTCTTAACAGGAATGACAGCAGCTCACCTTAGCTTCAGGCACTGCATTTCACCGATCACTAGAAGTCAATCTTCTGGCTGTAATTTCAGGCCTTGACTTAAACCTCTGAACTTGTAAGTGATTTTAGATCTACATATCTTATCGTTTTCTCTCAGTGTGCCCCACTCTCGTTTCTAAATTAGAGCACAATCTGAAACTGGAGTTGGGCTGGCATAAGGTAAATCAGCAAAGTTTGGCCAGCACAAGGGACACCGTTAAGTATGTTTGGACCACTTTCGGAGTCAGAGAGGCCAGCACATGGATGTGCCCCAGAGGTGGATCTACAGGGAGGGCAAAGCTCTAAGTGTTGCAAGAAGCCTTACCCTGTCATGTAAATCCCTCCTCTCCCTTGTTGCTGTAGCCAGTAAGCAATGCCAAGATGTTGCTTTTCCCTGTGAGGATTGGCTAAAACGGTGCAGGAGAGGAGTGATTCCACTGCAAGGTAAGGCTTCTTGCAAAACCTAGAGCTTTGCCCTCCCTTAGATCTGCCTCTGACGTGCCCCATCCTCCCCAACTCCGAGAGTAATCAAAACATGTTTTATGGTGGCCCTGGTGCTGGCCAAACTTTGCTGATTTACCTTATGCCAGCCTAACTCCAGTTTAGGATTGTGCCCTTAATCTGAGATGCTCTCTTTACAGAGTTCCTATGCATGAAGCTGGCACAGCAGAGGCTGAGCTGCAATTCCGTACTTTCCCAGTTCAAAGCTTGCCTTTGCCATACTCTTGTTGGGTAGGCCTTAGGTAAACCACTCCCACCGCAGCCTCTCAGCTAAGCCTGTCAGTCTCAGTTCTCCAGCTGCAATAGGAGGATAACAACACTTAGGGCCCAATCCCGAAGGACCTTATCACCAGCAGTACATGCGAACCGCCCGTGAAAATGTTGCAGAGGCACGTCCGAGACACATGTATGCCCGCGTTGGGGTGGTGCTCATTCAGCACCAGCCCTCAAAGTGAGCTGGTGGCCAGCCACAAGCAACCAGTAAGCCCGTTTGGAGAGGGGGGAGGCAGGGAGGGGGAAAAAACCAGCCGTGAAGAGGTGGCTTCTACCGCCAGATCTTATACCCAGCAGTGGCTTGGGCAGCCCAACACGGGGCTGCTCAATTCATCAAAGGCAAAATAGCTGGTGGTGAGTTGAGGAGCCCCATTGCTGGTGATGGGGCTTCCCTAGAGGGAAGGGGATGAAAGTCCCCTTCTCCCGGGGACACTCCAGCAGCTGCCTTGCCGCCACTAGATGCAGTGGTAGCCTTTTGGCTACCACAATGCCTGTGGCAGGCAGTTCAGTATTGAGCTGCCACCCACCTTAGCTTGTCTTGTTGTAACGACAAGAAGTGCTTTGCACACTCAGAAAGTGGTTAAAAATGCGAAGTATTATTACATATATAACTTTTATGTGTATTTAAAAGTACACATACATAACAATTATTGGATATTATATACAATATTTTATAATGAATATCGGTAAAAGTAAAGGCTTCCCCATGGCCGAATGGTCTAGTCGTGACTGACTGTAGGGGGCGGTGCTCATCTCCGTTTCTAAGCTGAAGAGCCAGCATTTGTCCTGAGGACAAGTTTCCATGGTCATGTGGCCGGCATGACTATACGCCGTAGCGCACGGAACGCCATTACCTTCCCACCAAAGTGGTACCTGTTCATATACTCACATTTTTACATGCTTTCGAACTGCTAGGTTGGCAGGAGCTGGGACAAGTGACGGGAGCTCACTCCGTTGCATGGTCTTGAACTGCCAACCTTCCGGTCAGCAGCTCAGTGATTTAACCCGCAGCGCCACTATGCCCCATATAGTGAATATACTGCATACTTAATATATACAACATATATACAACATTATGTATATAAAGTATATATGATTATATAATACTTGCATATAATACATAATGCTTAGCTTATGTATAAAGTACTGTATTATATAGATGGAATATGACAACAACAGGACAGAATTTAATTTAATGAATTTATACCCCGCCTTTCTCCCTGTAAGGACGCTCAAGGTGGCAATGCAAGAAAAATGCATAATTTTCCTTTTAAGTGCAGAACCTTAACCTCATACATTCTGGGGTATCAGCAGGGTAAAAACTAACTTTCCAGCACCGGGGTTGGGGCCATGCAGCTCTGAGGTAAAGGAACAAACATTCCCTTGCCTTGAGGAGGCCTCTGTGACTGCCCCTCCCCCACTGCAGGATGCAGCACGTGCCCCACTGGCACAGCTACGTCAGTGCTGGAAAGTTGGTTAGGACTGCATCCACAGTCAGGAATGAACATGGGCAGTAGCATCGCCAGGGGAGTACAGGGGGGTGCAGGCAGCACTGGGTGACATGTGGCCCCACCAACCGTTAGGCTTGCTTTCTCCACATGGTTTTTTTTTTTCCTCTTTGCTTGGTTAAGATGGCGCAGCATAACAAGTGAGAGCATTGGCCGAAGATGTGTAATAGTAAAACTGCAAACCACGTGATGTGATAAAACTCACCAACCATTGTATAGGGACACCCAGCTAATCAAAGTATACGGGACTGCACAGCTCTACAGTTTGGTTAGCAAGCTGTAAGAAGGAAGACAGCTGGCAATCAGCGATGGGATCCGCAAATTGAGAAGAGGAACGCTGGGCGGGACTTACGCGGGACTTCCACGTGATTGGCTACCCGTCTGCAGCATTCCGCGGCTCCCCTAGCCTCAGGGGGCTGCCCCCGGTTGGCGCGCCCCACCGCTGCTCGCCCAGGCACCCAGAGCGCCCCCACCCGTCCTCCGCAGCGAGCAGGAGCCCCCCCCGAGGCCAGGGCAGCCGTGGAACGCTGCGGACGGGCTGTCAATCATGTGTAAGTCCCACCTAAGTCCTGCCCAGCGTTCCCCTTCTCAATTTGCGGATCCCATCACTGCTGGCAATTGACAGTGCAACCAAAGCTTGAACTTTGCCGGCACAGTGGTTACTCCGTAAAGTGCTTTAATGTCGACTTGGGAGGAAGCAGCACCAGCAGGGAGGCCTTCACCAGCCTTCTGGCACTGCATTTTGGAATCCCAGCACAGGCACAAGGAGATGAGGCAGCAAGCAGATCATGGACTTGAACAGGGTGGGGAGGAGGTGGGGAGGGGGTATTTATGGGTGGGGGAGGGCAGAACGGGGGTGGGTTGGGCCTGGGAGGAGTGGGATTAGTGCGGGCCTCCTCTGCTATGTCTTAGACCTCCTGGACCTATACTAGGCTTCCTGGATTTGCATCAGCTAAATAGTTGGCGTGGATCTGAGAAGCCCCATAGGGCAGGCTGGAGCTCAACATGAAGTAAGGGGATGGATAAATATCCCTTTACCCCAAGGAGACCTCCAGCCATCTCTTAATCTGTGCTGGATACAGCGCAGTCCACACGGTCTAGCTGCACCAACACAGGATTGGGCAGTAAAGTGGATTCGTTACTTCTACCATGACAATAAAGTACTTTTGCTTCTATTTGCTAGGAACAGTAAAAGGAGACAGTGAGATAACTCATTGTGTCACACACACACACACACACACACACACACACACACACACCATGATGGACCAGCACACATAACAGTTGTGTTTTCCTTTTCTGGTTATTTGGCTATAACCTTTGATAGAATACAGATATTTCCACGTGGTTTCATTGCATTCTGCATTAAATTACCCATTCACTGAAATATAACATGATGGTATGAAGAGTCGAACACGACTTAGCCACTGAACAACATTATGGGTTGATGATCCCTTCTCCTGACTGCTTGGGATGGGAAGGTGTCCAGATTTTATATTTTTCTGGATTCCTGAATAATTGCATAAATATCCTGAGAAATGCTTTCTCTTGCTCTTTTCACTGTCACCCATTTGTGTGTCTACTGGTCTCTGACATTTTTGAACAATGGCACATACTGCAGAGTGGAGAATAGAATGTACTGCCTGTACGTGGGAATGAGCACAAGACTTCTTTCTACAGAAAGTTTTTTAAGACTTGGACAAAGATGTCTGGATTTTGGAATATTCTGGATTTCTGATGCCTAGATAATGGATCATCTACCTGTACTCGAAAATACCAAGACTTACACAATTTTGAAAATTGTGTCACACACACCCCCAAGTGCATCACTTGGTACGGTCCACACACCCCCACACCCCCTAGTGATGCCACTGTGTTAAAGCCACAATGTTGAGAAGGAATCTGCAAAGAGAGAATTTTGAACTGCAAAATTCCCAGCATTTTGCCCCTAAACCTAGAATGGCTAATCCTAGAATGATTCTTCAGGGAGGCAGGTGGTATTCAAGTGTTCTTTCACAATATGGACAACTGAATTCTGTCTCAGATCAGGAAACAGAAACAGATGACCCACCATAAAGTATCAGTATTCTAGGCCAAGTTGAAATAGGGCTACATAAAAGATGTATATTCTACCTCCCTGCTTTCTCTCCACGGTACATTGAATATACCTTTTCCCCCAGAAAGCTTCATCAATTCTTATCCAAACTCAGAAAACAAGATTTTTTTAATCTAAAGCCTATTAGAATTATAATGGAATTGTGAACTTTGAATTACCTGTGTTAATTTAAAAACTCTTTTAATACTTGACTTCATCCATTGTTGTTTCACCTTTTACAGCTACAATACCTGCACACTGCAAGAAAATAAAATATGGTAAGGACTTAAACAGTGGAGTGTTTTAAATATTTAAAAGTAATAATTTGAAGAGGTATTATTCATATTAATAGCTCTATTTTTGAGTGCAAGTTAGAACTGGAAAATTCCACATGACAAATGTTACCATTAAAATTCAGCAATGAATGAATTTTTAATAAGGCAGCGATCTTGTTAGCATTAGAGGTGATTTGTTGTTTTTCTTTCCTTTTTCGAACACCTAAAATCTGAGTAAGCCTCATCAGATAATTAGCTAGCATTAATTACTTCCGACAAGAACAAGTTCTTATTTTATAATTAGGGGGTGTGTGCTGTCAGGTTTTTTTTTCTTTTCCAGCAGGTGTCTTACAGAGAGGGTGTAGCGGTATTGTTAATGTGTGCAAAATAAGAATTATGCTAATAAGAAAAATAGAAAAGAACTCTTTATACAAGTGGTACATAAGTCAATGGATTCCAATTACACAAAGAAATGACCTAACTTACCTAAGCCATGTAACGTTCTTTCTGAGGGTGCAGTCCTAACCTGGAGTTAGGCTGGCACTGTTAGGCCAGCAAAGTTTGGCCAGCACAAGGGCCACCATGGAGCACATATGGACCGCTCTCAGAGTCAGGGAGGATGGTGCATATCTGTGTGCTGGCCTCTCTGACTCCAAGAGTGGTCCAGATATACTTAATAGTGTCCCTTCTGCCAGCCAAACTTTCCTGGCCTAACTGTGCTGGCCCAACTCCAGGTTAGGATTGCTCTCTTATTCTTAGAAATCCTTTCAAGGAGGCAGATTCCAATCCTAACGCTTATCCTCTATTTCAACCTCAGAATAGCAGGCCACTTTTGATGAAAACAGACAACCATTTATCAAATGACCATTGTGTGTGGGATACCACTTGGTATGCTGGTCATGTATTTCTGATCAGGTGTCAAAGTCGAGTAACAGGAGTAGGTGCTGGAAAAAAGGGTGCAGTTGCTTACTGCAGCACTCATCCAGCCCAATCAACCTAAATCCTCAGGCAGTGATGCAGCAGTGCCAGCGTGATTTACACTGCATCCTGCAGGGGATCTTTGGCTGCTTGAGGTCTCCTTAGAATAAGGGACATTTGTCCCTTTGGGAAAGCCCTAGCAGCCACTATGGGATCAACTAGGACCTGCGTCCGCGATATTGCTGGTGCAGGCCTGCATTGATCTGTGCAGGTGGATCAGGCCTGCGAAAGGGGTTTGAACACAGCCACTGCCGAATACCACCTGTCTCCCAGGCCCAATCCATCCATCCCTACCCCTTTGCTGCTCTGTTCTGTTCTGCCCTCTCTCACCTCATTCAACCCCTTCTCCCCTGCCCTTTGCTGGACTTAGCAGCTCCAGCTAGACTCCTTCGCTCCATCTGTGTGCACAGGAAGGTCCCACCCTGGGCCATGCATTGTCACAAAGAGCTTTACAGCCCTTACAGCAACAGTGTGTGCCGACAGGATTGAGTTCCAACGGCACAGGCCCTAGTTAGGATTGGGCCACAAGTTGCCTATTTTTTTTTTTTTTAGTAAATTACACTCATCATCTTCTGAATTTCTTTTCCTTTTGTGAGAACGCAAGAAATTGTCTTCTATTAGTTGGGTCTGGCCATTGGGCCACATTGGCCTGTGTTGTCTACAGTTCCCAGGTGTGGTTCTCCAGGGTTTCAGCCAGACATCTCCCTGCCCCTGCCTAGACTTACAAGGGACGATGCAGGTAAAGTATGTGCCCCACCACTGTGCTACTGCCCTTCTCTGCTCTTGTCAAGAACCCCTGGCACAGCAATGAGCATTGCTTTGGATGAGTATGTTGTACTTGAAATGCATTAGTCTGTGATTTGAGCCTGAGCTCAGCTCTGAAACCTCTGGTCTTCAATTCTGGAACCTAATTTCAGTGCCAAGGCCTAACTGTGGCACACATGATGAGAAAATAAGGATGAAAATAGATCTGAATGTGAAGGGTGTCCTTTGTTCATCCCCAAGTAATATCACAGGCTGCCCTTATTCACCTGAGATTAGGGGAAGAGCTGTACAGTCAGAAAATATACTCTTTCTAGGACGGTCTGAGTCTCAAAACTTTCCTTCAGAAATTACACACTGCCTGCCCTTCCCCCTCCCCTTCAGCTTTCCAAGATAAGTCTCAAAGACATCCCAATTATTAAATGACCTTCTTGGAAATTGTTAGGAACCCTGCATATACGGAATTCCTTACAAAATGAAAATTGGTTGACCTTTACTCAGCTAATATGCAAGATATACTGGCTAAGACCAGCTCTCATAAATGAGAAGCATAATAAGCTGAAACAATATTTGCTGAATAGCAAATTTCTACCATTTATAATGTCACCTTTGGTCTTTTTTTTTCTTTGCTTTCCAAAATTACGACTAGTTCATATTTAATATTGGAGTCCAGTAATGTTGCATTAATGGGAGCGTGTTCGCATTCTAGTTTGAATAACTTAAAACAAGCCTATGTGGAACTTCAAAGTAATCTTTTGACAATATTAGTTGTGTTGTCTATTAAAACCTCATCATCAAAGTGCTAACCAGCTGTGCTAAAACTTGCTTAGCTTAGATTCTTCAATTCATCACTTGAATGATTAAAACACTTGATGTAAAAAGTTTATGCAAAAAATGATATTAGAGCTGTTGTCAGGTGTATCATTAAGGATGCATTCCTAACATGGAGTTAGGCCAGTGCAACTAACTTGTGCCAGCCCGGGAGTGTTGCAAATGCACCCTAAAGTGTGTGTGCACTACTGTTGGATTGCGTCCTAAGTACAGACATTTTTTATAAGAGTTTATAATTAATTATATTCTATGGTACTATTGTGATTTTTATCTTAAAATAAAAAAATAAAACAATAGAAAAATTATCTTCAAATGCAAAAATTGTCTCATTTTAAAAAATGGGTTAAAAATCTAACCTGTATAAAACTGTGCCCCTCAAAGGTCACTACTGTGTCACTCAGAGCACAATCCTAACCTGGAGTGAGGCCGGCACAGTTAGGCCAGCAAAGTTTGGCTGGCACAAGGGCCACTGTAAAGCATGCTTGGACCACTCTTGGAGTCAGGGGGGATGGCGCGCGTCTGTGTGCTGGTCTCTCTGACTCCAAGATGGTTCAAACATAATTTATGGTGGCCCTTGTGCTGGCCAAATGCCTAATAGGATTGAGCTCTCAGTGGTCTGCACCCTAGGCAGTTGGCCTGATGATATGATAGCATTGGCCATTTATGTCTATAATTTTGGTGACTCTGCAGCAAATATTGTAACAAAACATAATTCCAGCCAGAGGGGTATCACTAGGGTTTGCATCACCTGGTATGAGAGTTAACTATGTCACCAAATGATGAACCTCCTCCCATACCAGACCATACAGAATAAATTACAATATCATACACAAAGCCTAAATGCAGTGGCATTATTAGGGTTCATGTCATTTGTCCGTTTTGAGGTAAGGAACCCCACTTTTTGTCACATAAGGCAGTTGTGCTTTCCTTTTCTGGTTATTTGGCTATAACCATTGATAGAATACCAAGAGTTTCACAATGTTGGCAAGTAACAGTGTCACCACCGCATGAGTACGTCAACCTATGTGGTCTGCACCCCTGCGCACCACCACTGATTCCTCAATTGCATAGCAAGGTCATTCCAGATAGTTTCCTTATGTTATTTTATTGGTTTGTCCACATGAACCATTTGTTGAAAGTTTGATAAAAGACACAAAATAAAGAAAATAAATGTGACATGAAAATCATTTTCCATGTTAAAAAAAAAGGAATTGCCAGCCACATAGAGGAAAGTATAATACTGTACTGTATGTGACAAGAGGCATGGAGCTGTTGCCATTCCATGTCTCCTCCCTCCCTCTTCCTTCCTTCTAAAGTCTAGTACAGTCTTGGCTGCTGCTTGCAACATACAGAGTAACCCAGCAAAATGGTATCACATTACACATTCTATGCTAGATGCTTCCACAAAGAGGGGAGGTGAGCGTCTTAGGAGGAAAGCAGTCACATTTATCCACTAATATCTTGTACTTTCAGCCTGAATGAATGGATTTTGGATACAGAGACATCCAATATTTTGAAGAGCAGAAATCATACACAGGGAGAGTGGTCTGAAAGGAGACAGAACTAGAATGATGTTCAAAGCAAGAAAGAGTTTTGTGGCATCTTGAAGACTAACATATTAACAGAACAGTCCTATCCTTTTCCGCGCCATAGCATGCAACCATGCCACAACAACAGGGTATGCTGCATGCTGTGGGGCAGGGAACCAACTGGGAGGCTTGAAAGCACCTCAGGATGCAATCCTAACCCCAGGCTGGAATAGCAGGCCGATACACCTGATCAGCAGTGTTATGCTGCCGGAACGCTGGGCGGGACATCCGGGTGATTGACAGCCTGCCCGTCGCGTTCTGCAGCACTACGCCGTTTGCGTAACATACGCAAGCGGCGTAATTGCGTTCCGGCAGCATAACACCGTTGCACCCGATCCATGTCCAGCCCGGGACTCAGAGTTGCTGCTGCTGTGCGACCTGGGGGAAAACATTCCTCTTCCCCAGGGTAGCATGAAGCATGCCAGATGGGGCTACTCAAAGCTCTGCCGCCAAAATCAGTGGTGCAACTTCAAGCGGCAGAATTGGGGCCACCCCGGGCCGCAGATTCCGGCTCCTTCCCAGCCCAGATTCCCAGCCCAGATTCCGGCTCCTTCCGCCTACCCAAGCAGCCCACCCTTTTGCAGCCTCCCCTCATTCCGTTCCATCTTTACCCCTGCCCTGTTAAGCACCCTGCTGCCCTCTTGGAGCCTCTGTGCCAGCCTAAGTAGGCCAACATTATCTTTGGGCCTCCAGGCCTAGGCAGCAAGGCCAGCACATGGATTTGCACTGGCCTAAGTTGTCCAAGGCTGGCACAAATGCGCTTTACAGCATGTTTGCGACAGCTGGAGACCAGCACAAGGGACTTTTGCCAGCCTCTCAGCCAGTTAGGATTGCTCTGTCAATCACAAACAGGTCTCTTCGTATCTGTGCCATCTTTATAGCTGATGGTGGCAAGTTTTTTCATATAAGTTCTAATCAAGCTTTTTCTCCCTGTAGTTTCCCTTTGAAGCTTTTCTACTGAAGGACTTACAGCAGCAAAGAGTCCTGCAGCACCATCCAGATGAACAAATTACTTCAGCATAAACTTTTGTGAGCCGAGTCCACTTATCAGATGCCTGTCATTTTGCTGCCCACTTCATCAGGTGCCACTTTGGGGAGAAAGGCAGGGTAAAAATACTGTAAATAAATTAACGTTGAAATCTGCAGCAGAATGATTTTGGAGATTGACATTTTCCCCGACTGGTTCCTGGATGCTGACATTTCTGATGTCACATCAGTGTCCTCTAATGCTTTTTACATAGAGAGTGACTTGTTTGTCCTACGTAGACAGCCGCAGGATACTTTTGGCAGATATCAGGGCGAGGGCTGAGCAAATGAATAGGCCCTAATTAGTGTCGCTGATTATTGGGTCCTGCAATGGTGCTGCCTGAGTAACGATGGGGACAGAGTTGGCACTTCGGGCATCTGTGCCAAGAAGGCTGAGGCTGGAACAAAGTTAGTCTTTAAGCTGTCATAGGGCTGGTACATAATGAATCATTGATAACAAGTTTTCATGTAGTACTTTTTTCCCTTTCAAAAACAGGAGCTGCAGAGCTGCGATGTGCCTGGTGGAAAAAGACTGGCGGTTTGTTTAAAGTAGTGGTTTCCAAACTCTGGGTGGGGACCCACCAGTGGGTCGCAAGCAGTGGTGTCATCCTACCAGTACGCTGGGCGGGACATCCGGGTGATCGGCAGCCCGCCCGTTGCGTACCGCAGCATTACACCGTTTGCGTAACCAGTTACGCCACTTGCATACGTTACGCAAACGGCGTAATGCTGTGATACGCGACGGGCGGGCTGCCGATCACCCGGATGTCCCGCCCAGCGTACTGGTAGGATGACACCACTGGTCGCAAGCCAATTTGAGGTGGGTCGCAAGGCACCTAGAGCAGCCATATTGAAAACATGGGAAGATGGGGTGCTGGAAAGGGGGAGGTCTGTGTGGTTGTTTTGCTTGTGTCAAGGTTGTAAATAGGCTTTTTCCTTTCTGGTTCACTTTGCTATTGGAAAATGGCTGAGAAATCTGATTGCTGCATTCTTGGGAAAGCAGCAGGCTCTGGCGTCACAATGACGGCACTTCCAGCCAAGACATTGCTTCTGGTGAGTTCCAGACAGATTGTCATTCTAAAAAGTGGATCCTGGTGCTAAAAGGTTTGAGAACCACTGGTTTAAAGCATTTATACCCCATCCTTCAACCAACAAGGCTCCCAGAGAGCCCTACGAGTAATCAAACAATGGGGAATGATTACAACAGAAAAAGGTTTGTGTATGAGCAGAGATTACACCTGACTTGTTTCTTTTCTCCTTCTTTAAGCTGCAAGGGACCTGCCCTATCTAATTGGAATCTTGGAGAGGCAGGGGGCTGTGTCAAACAAAGACTGTGGTGCATCGCCTTAGCTTAGCTCCATAGAGCCAGCTCTAGGGAAAGATGCTGGTCCACAGCACCTCTGATCCTACTGGGACAAGCTTTAAAGAGACTATCGAAAGAGTTCATTTCAATGGATCCACTGACGCATCAACTCTGTTCCAGTGCGCACTGCCGGAGCTTTCCCATGTGTGTTGTCAGAGTACTGGCCGCCCATGGAAGCAGATAAGCTCGGAGAATGTCCCAGTAGGATTAGAGAAACTGTGGACCAGTAGGTAAGCTAGCAGGGGAGGGCAGAATCAGGGGCAGGGAGGGGCAGAACTGGGTAGGAGAGGAGAGAAATAGGAGTGGGAAGACTAGAAAGGGAGTGAATCTGGAGGCAATAGATCTTATTCCCTCTGGCAGCAGTCATTTCTCTCCTCGGATTTGTGCCAGCTAAAAAGACCCATTGTAGAGGGGGAGGTTTACATTGAGGAAAGTGTCATGAAACCTCCTTTTCCTTCCCAAGCCTCCCACTCTCCACAAGGTAAGGAAGTCATTCCCAAACTTTTTCAACTGGCAGCTCCCTAAACCTACTGGACCATTAGGGCTATAATCCTATACATTGTACGGGAAGGCAGGGTTTTTGTGAGGATTCTGTGTCTCCAGTGACTGGTTTCTGCAGCTCCCTGGGAAGCCACAACTCATGTTCATTCTCTTACCTCAGGTCTGCATTGGGGCTGGAAATTTGGTGAGTATTGGGCACTCAGAAAGTCTTCCAGCACTGAAAGTGTCACTTGGGAATGCCATGAGCCTGAAGGAGCATGCAGAAAAACAATAATTTCAATTATTCTCAGACCGTGGTGCACGTCCTCTGCGACGGCTGAAGCTACCTGGCGCAGAGGAGAGATGGTGCAGAGGAGAGAGCGGGAGGGAGGGAGTTGGTGGGGAGGGTGTTTCTGAGTGGGTGGTGGGCTGGCTGGCAGGCAGGCTGGCCCGGGAGGTGGGCATAAGGCCTAGGCCTGATCCCCAGGACATGTGGCCCTGATTCTGGCCGCACAGTCTCCTCGGATCTGTGCCTGCTGTTTGTGTCAGGTATTGAGCCAGAGGAGAGCTTCTGGTCATGCCAAGTATAGAGACAGGCTTGAACCAAAGTTTGCCCCACATGGCAAACAGGCCTTCCAGCTGAGGAAAAGAGTAAAGTCATTCCCCTCGTGACTGAAAAGTGCTCACACCTGTGGCAATAGAGACGTGTGCAAAGGGCAGTAATCTGCCACCACACCCCTCAGCAACAGTCCAGTGATAGGCTGTAAACCTGTATAAATCTAGCCACAGACTATACCATTTGTGTTCTGCAAAGGACCAAGTGCTGCGGAGCACTATGTCCGAACCTTTGCCTGCACTACTGACAATGTGAAGTGTGCTGTCTGCATTCTGCTGAACCAAGTTCCCTGCGAGGAAACTTATGCTTGCTGACTACTTCTGTTCTGTAAATGCTCTGAGCTGTTCTTGCTCTAATACAAACTGCTATCTGTGAAACCTCTGTGTCTGCGAAGTCTTTCCCTCCTCCACATTCCTGAGGTGGGAGTAAGTCGTTTTGTACCAGGACGAGTTGTCGGCTTGCTACGAAGTGCTTTGCATCGTAGCCGGCGCCGTGGGAAAGCTTCCCCCGCTGCTTGCGGGGTCCAACTATCTCTCAACAGTTTGCCAGGTGCAGATCTGAGGAGCCCATGGGGGAGGCTGGTGCCTCCCCTCGTGCAAGGGCGCAAACATGCTCTTGTGCGGGAGAAGCTCCAGCCTGCTCCTACCTCGTGCTGGATACAGTGCAGGCTCACCAGCCTGCCTGTTCCGGCGCAAGATAGGATTGCGCCCCTAATTGCTGCTTGTAAGCAGGGCCTGAAAAACAAAACATCTAAAATTAAGTCTTGCTTCAGGAAGGAGATTGAAATCGGATGAGCATGAGCTTGTATGTGTTCAGGTCCAGCAACACGTGCCCTTGTAGCCATCTTATTCGGAGGAGCCTAAGCTGTGATTTGTCCAAAGACATTCAAAAGAATCAGGGTTAAAAAGATCTCTGGGCTCTTCACTTTATGGAGCAGAGTGCATATATAACAGCACAATCCTAAGTTGATGTCCGTGTGGCGATGCGGCTCTGCCAGCGTGGCCTGTGCTGCATCCCGCGAGGGAATTTCAGCTGCTGGAGTTCTCCCTGGGGTAAGAGCTTGTAAGAGCTTGGGGTAAGAGCTGGGGTAAGAGCTTTGATATTGTAATAGCTATGAGCATAAATGGTTTTCATAAAGGTAAAGGTTTCCCCACGACCGAATGGTCTAGTCGTGACCAACTGTAGGGGGCGGTGCTCATCTCCGTTTCAGAGCCTGTAGAGCCGGCGTTTTTGTCCAAGGACAAGCTTCTGTGGTCATGTGGCCAGCATGACTCTAAGAACGCCGTTACCTTCCCACTGAAGTGGTCCCTATTTATCTACTTGCATTTAGGTGCTTTCGAACTGCTAGGTTGGCAGGAGCTGGGACAAGCAACGGGAGCTCACTCCGTCACGCAGACTTGAACTCCCAACCTTCCGGTCGAAAGCCTAGCAACAGCGGATTAACTCGCTGCGCCACCACGTCCCACATGTGGCCTTTTTCATAAAGGATTAGATAAATTCCTGGAGGACAAACATGTCAATGGTATGAGTCATAATAACGTGGAACGGAGTCTCCATTTTTGAAAGCACCCCCCCCCTCTGGTCATCAGATACTGTGGACAAAAAGGAGTGAAAGGCTGAGTCCATCAGGCCTTTTGGGAGCTTCCTTTGGAAATTTGTAGGCTTGGCAAAGTGAGCCTTTGGTATGACCCGCTGTAACTCGTGTGTACTTTTTTACAACAAAAAATAAAATTGCCTTTTTAAAATGCCTCTACCAGAGAATTCAAAACATCTTGTTTATGTCTAACAGTGTAGCATCTTCTCAAACGCCGAAACACTCAGTACTCCAGACTGGTGTCTCAAATAGGCAAAATTAAAAATAGAGTTGAGAAATCACAAGGCAAGAATTGGAAAATTGCACTGAAAGGCAACGAGAAAGGAAAACAAAGGAACAGCCAGCTGTAGATTTCAGGAAGATGCCAAGCCCTTTTTCTGGGGGGGGGGCGACAGAAATTAGTAAATGTTTAATACGGGCTGCAGCACATGAAAGATGTACCAAGACAGAAATGCTTGTTGTAGTTCGGATGAAGCATTCATGCTAAAAATATACACAAGAGAAGGGGACTGTATGGAAGGAACATATGCCATGCTTGAGTGGAGTGCATGAGAAAAGTGAGTAGCGGAAAAGACGACTGGTGCATACCAGACATGGCAAGTCATCTCTCTGTGCCTGGTGTAGGTGCTGCCTTGTACAATACACTATCCAATATCAAGCTTGCCCATGGCCCAGAGGGGGATATATTTTGCTCTGTCTATTTCCAAAGCAGAGTGGAAATTAAACACCAGGCTGAGAAGGATGCTTAGGCTTTTCTTGGGTACAGTACTCTTAACCTGTATCCAACTTGGATACAAGTAACTTGGATGGGTGGATGGATTTTTCTTCCATCCTCTCCAGCATACAAGTCCATCCACACCAACTGTAATGGGCAGCCCAATCCTAACCAGTGCTGGAGCAGCTGTGTCATGCTGGAAAGGAGCAGGCTGGAAGTCTCCTTGAGGTAGGGGAGCAATTGTAAGGCATCCCCTTACCCCATTAAAGCCTGTACAATGGGGCTACTTCTTGTATCTGTACCGGCTAAATAGCCAGTGATAGGATTCGACGTGACCCAATGCTACCAACCTCCTCTTTGGGGTCCAATCAGCCCTATTCCTGCCCTCCCCCACACCGTTACATCCCCTCCCTGCCCTACCCCAGCCCTTGTGCCTCTCTGCAGGTGTTAAACTGCTTCACCAGTGCTCCTTTTGGATCCAGCACCAGATAAGAGGGACAATGGAGCATTCCCACCTGTGCTCCTTACTCATTGGTTGCTGAGAGCATAACCCTAACCCAGAATAAGGCTGCCATAGTTAGGCCAGCAAAGTTTGGCCGGCACAAGGGACACCGTAAAATATGTTTGGACCACTCTCAGAGTCAGAGAGGCCAGCACACAGACGTGCGCCACCCTCCCTGACTCCGAGAGTGGTCCAAACGTGCTTTACAGTGTCCCTTGTGCCGGCCAAACTTTGCTGGCCTAACTGTGCCAGCATATCTCTAGGCAGTGACGTCATCCGAGCGCGCGAACTACCGGAACGCTTGGATGATTGACAGCCCTCCGCCCCTATGGCGGAGGGCTGCCACGCCTCCCTGTGCCGGAATCGCTCCATTTTAGAGCAATTCTGGACGCGAGGGAGGGAGGGAGGGCCCAGCAGCAGCTCGCCCGTCCTCCGGAGAGGCAGCGCGGCCCGGACCCTGCACGGAACTAGCGGAACGGAGTACTGGGCCGTTCCACCTGGATGACGCCTCTGTCTCTAGGTTGGGATTGCGCTCTCAGAGTGTTTTATGGAGCTTTTTCCAACACTCTAGGCCAGTGCATTGGTTGCTTCACTGGTGCAGTTTGGATTGTGCTGATACATGCAAGGCTTTGTTGGAGATGAGGCACTCAAAATTTTGGTCTCGTAGTCAAACTCTAATCACTACTCCACACTGGCTTTTGCAGGGCATGTTTTCAGACAAACGTATTGATTATGCACTGCAAAAATGGGAATCTATTTCTGTGATAACATCAAGATTACTTTCATATTACATGTTTACTAGGGAGCATATGTGCACACCAGTGCAGATGCTTCTATAACTCTCTCTCTCTCTCTCTCTCTCTCTCTCTCTCTCTCTCTCTCTCTC